>JAVGWX010000018.1:21192963-21645463 GCA_036924085.1 Ariolimax columbianus
TGGCAATGGTCAACAGACGGAAACTCACATATCGAGATCCTTCTGTACGACAGGGTGCACGGCGGACGGCGAAGAGGTCGTCCCGAAAAGAGGATAGATAACATAAAATAATGGAATAATCTCAGACTAGAGGAGGCACAGACAGCGGCCACTGACAGAGAAGGATGGAGTGGGGTTGTGGGGGTGTCTTCACGGGTGCCCGAAAGACTTTACCGGTTACGGAATGACCTGACACAATTTTACCTAACTCTTAGTCTTAATCGACCTGTGCTTCCACTGTGGTTAATACCCCTATACAGGTCCCAGCTCTGACATGCGCTGGATGTAGCCGGGTGGAGGATTCCCTGTTTAGCTGACTAGGCTCGAGCAGCCATTATTCCGCTGTGTTGGGACAAGTGCCGCGAAGGGTGGTTAATCGATGTGGGAATCCGTCTAAATAGACTCAAACACTAGAGCAAAGGAGACCCGCAACTGGTAAGGCGCCATCTACGCTGCTCTTAACAAACCACTTACCTATAGCCGGTGTAACGCCATGCCACACAGTTGGTCGTCTCTTAACGACATACTCTCTGTGAGGCAGTGGGACTTTTCTTGTCTTTGTCATACTCACAGGGAAGTAACATTAATAAAGACGGAGAAACTAACCAAGATGTTAACTCTAGGATTAACAAGACCAACTTTGCTCTCAACTCACTTCACACAATATGGAGTTCGACACCATTCTCCATGGATAATAAGATTACACTTTTTAATACGAATGTAAATTCGGTCCTGCTGTATGGCTCTGTGACTTGGCATGTGGCTAAGGGTATCACATCCAGACAGCAGACCTTCGTTAGCAAGTATATTTCTTTGAAACTTCTTGTTAGATGGAAAACAACATCCTAGGATCAATAGAATAGTACCACCGTAACGCTACAAGCACGTTGTGAAAGGGGACTAAAGAGACGTGTGTATGTCGGTTGAGAAATATAAAAAAAGACCTCAACATAGAAATATATCAGTCGACTTCTACAGCTCATGGTGGGAGAGGTGTGACGAAGTCAAGTCAAAGATGTTCGCAGATTACGCGTAACCACTTTGTATCGTGCGTTAAACCGCAGGATACATTATATCAGGGTTTGACCTGTTGTTATACAGGAAGGTTAAATAACAGCAGTTTTGGGATGTTGCGTTAAACCGCATTATGCATTACATCGGGGCGGACCTGTCGTTATACCGGAATGTGTGAGGAGACGCTGCCCCGGGAAAGCAAACCCTTAGAAAATGCAGGAGTAAGCAGACCCTTACATAAAATGTATGTTGAAGTCGGATGCACTGAGCCGACAAGCGCAAAATAAAAACCACAGTGCAACAAACAACAGCAGTTTTTGGATGTTGCGTTAAACCGCAGGATATATTATATCAATGTTTGACTTGTCGTTTTACCAGGATGTTTATTACAGCGATTTGGGAGCGTAAATTAAATCACGGGGTACATTAAATCAAGGATTGACCAGTCGTTGTACCGGAATGCTCAGTACAGCGATTTCGGAGCGTGAATTATATCACAGGTTACATTAAATCAAAGACTGACTCGTCGTTATGCCAGAATGTTCACTAGAGCAATTATGGAGCTTAAGTTAAACAACATTGTTCATTAGATCGTTTTTTTTTAAAGATGTTGCGTCCAAGCAATATTCATTAAATCGATTTACGAAAAAAAACCCCATTTATATTCTCAACGAAATGTGTCGTGTATGCATGTCGATTACTTGTAACGGCCAAAGAGTTGTAAACCAGGAGGGTAATGAAGATGGTTGATGCTAACTTGATAACAAGAAAGTTCTTCTATTTCCAATTTTCCCCGATACGTGATGTCATGCTATGTGACATCAAGGCACACATAATGGACATATATCAGTAAAGCAGACACAATGGTTGACTCCTTCAGTTCATCCATTTCTGTTTCTAGCACTGGTAGTGCAGGCCTATCGTCAGTAGGCTGGTAGCAGGGCTTACAGGGGCATGAATGGCAGCGTTCTCAAAATATGACCTCCTGTAGGTCATTTTCACCACAGGTGAGCATCGCGTAAAGAGTGGTGCCACGGCACAAGATAAGGAAGCCACAGAGGGAAGTGAGAAGTGAAGAAAACAGAGAAGGGAAGAAAATAGATAGCAGAGAAGTGGTCGAGAAAAAACAACAGAAAAGACAACCCCCCCCCCCCCCCCCCCCGCAAAAAAAAAAAAAAAAAAAAAAAAAAAAACACAGAAAAGAAATTTAAAAAAAAAAAAGAAAAAACAAACCTAGAAAAGTGAAAAAATTTTTTTTAAAAACCAGAGAAGTAGATTGCACAAAAAAGTGTTTCCAGTGAATGGTTCACCACGCGCACTTTACAGAAACGTCACGTCCGCTTCCTTCTCCTTACTGTGAATCCTGCTGTCGTTAATGTTTCACTTCAAGACATAGCGACATTGCAGCCAAAGGAACTTTGAGTCAAGATAAACACAATTTTTGGATGAAGGGTAACATTATTCAAAACAGTTTGCTTAGATTTGGGAAGAAGCAAAATTGTTTGTCATGGCATTTCCGACTTCGTATTTGGTAGAATCATGTTTCAGTCGTGTGAGTTATTTACTCTGCCGAACACGGAATCGTCTTAACGCAGTGGAGAAAGTTGAACTTCGATTATCCCTCATAGCAATATAACCGGATATCAAAAAGGTTGTTTACGGTCATCAAGCACAAGAGGTCACGCTGATCGAGAAAGACATGTTGTTGTTGTGACTGCCCACAATCAGTAGGCTTACTCTTTTGTACTCCCTGAAAAAGACATAATTTAAACTTAACTTAACGTCCTTATACTGGGTTAGAAGACTCTGCAGAGTCTGTATACAACCAGTTTCATTTACATTTCCTTGATCTAAAAACTTTGCGCATCAAATCTATTCTTGAATTCATTTATTGTTCCTGGCTCTACTATTTCCCGTGGCAATGCATTCCAATCATTTACCAGTATTTGACTAAAATAATATTTCGTAATATCTAATCTGGACATTTCTTTCCTTAATTTGTAGCAATGCCCTCTAGGTTTGCAGTTGATTTCCTCATACCCCGAGCGTGCTTATGAAAGTTGAGCTCGGGCCTCCAGGCGGTTGTGCTAAACTTGGTTTCATCTGCCTGAAGCTTACAACTACGGGGATCACGTCGATCCACATCACGTCAGTCAGACTGCATTGAAACAAGCGTGGATCCAGGGAACGACAGGGAAGAGAGACTGTGGTCTTGGTCAGTTAGTTAGTTGTCTAGCTCAAGCATTGATGGCGACATCGCCAGACGGTTTTATCTTATTGATGTAACTTGCAATGTATTTGGATTATAGGGACAAGAGGCTGCGCTGGTAATTAGCCTCACTCTCTGGTCCCAAGCTACCTTGTACCAGTGGCAAAACAAAAGTCAAGACGACTGGAGATAACAAGGTGCAGGCACTCTGGTCTCACCCACCTTGAGACCAGGGTCGCTTGAAACTTGCCCACCGTTTCCGTTCTTTGCATTAAGAGGCGAGTCTGACCCTGATGCGAAGTACTGGTCAGCATGTTGTGCCTGACCGGACTAGTGTCTCAGTTCCCCTCGCTAATGGTTAAACAACTCTCATCACCACGGCGATATTGAATATGAACATAAATTCAGAATCATACATGCCCTGCATTAAAACACATTATCAAAGGAAATGAAGAAGCCGAGAAATTAACTCTTTATTTTCATGTACCTCTTTTTGAAATATTTTTTGAAAGCGTTTGCCAGGCCAGAGTAGTACACGTTATTGTCTGGACTTCTGAACACAATGGCGTCTTGTTGTGACGTTACTTTCGTTTCTTTCATTCACATCCGGTCTCCGAAGACCCACGTCTCGAGCAAGAAGTAATCGATAAAACCACTTAGCGCACACAACCGTTCTAGGTTTGGATTTTTCTGGACGTTCATTTTCCCGCCACATTCTCTTGGGTTTCCCCACTTAGAGACTGTTAGTTCACTTATCCGTTTTCTTATCTACGTCGCGCACTCTCTCTCTCTCTCTATTCTTCTTCTTCTCTCTCTTTTCTTACTAAATCACGTATTAAGAGCTTAAATTATCTCTCTGTCCGAACTGAATCACATATTTAGACTGTATCTGTCTCTGTCCAAACTAAATAACGTATTAAGAGTTTTTACCTATCTCTCTCCTTGCTAAATCACGTATTAAAAGTGTATACCTCTTTCCCTGCTTACTAAATCAGGTATTACGAGTTTATACTTCTCTCGCTCCTTACTAAATCACGTACTAAGAGTACATCTCTCGCTTTTCTTACAAAATTTACTAAATCATGTATTAAGAGTTTATACCGCTCTCTCTCTCTCTCTCTCTCTCTCTCTCTCTCTCATTCCTTAATAAATCACATATTAAGATTTTATACCTCTCCTTATCTTTTATACTAAATCACGTGTTAAGAGGTCTTACGTCCCTCTCTCTTGTCATGTGGAGCAAAATCACTTGCTCAGCTTGATCAAGACAGTGATAGTTGTCTCTCGTTTGGTAGACTTTCCTAATGGCTTTAATAAGGGTAATCTTTTCTTGAAATGTGATTGCTCTTTTTGTTTTGGTGCTGTTCCCTTCTTTGCTAACCTGTCTACTGTCGTGATGGTATGCATTGTAGCACTACCCTTCTCTTGACTTAGTTCGCCTAAGGCTTATTTAAGCTCTGGTTATTTATCATTCTTGAGGGCCTGCAGAACTGACGTTGCATCTGTAAAGAAAATAGCCTGCTGGCCTTGACTTTCTGTGTTGCTAATCATTTATGCTGCAATGGTTTGTGCTTGTACTTCGACTGGGTTGTTCGAATATCATTTTCCAGTAGGCTATCTTGTGGTCTCGTTTTATTTATTTTCCTAGACAACATAGATTCATGCGCCTCCATTCTTCACCGCTCTCATTGCTGATTAATCTATATATACCACCGTGTCCTTCTGTGTGTCATACTCTGGGATTTCTCCTTTACCATTTGTCTCTGATGTTTTATAAAAGAATCATTATCTTTACTCTCTGTATCTTGCTTTCTCTTCAGCGTGGATCTTGCTTCCTCCCACCCCCCCCCATTTGGCTCTTCCACTTAACTCTTTTTTTTCCATGTATCTCACTGTAGGCAGAAATCCACTATATTTTCAAGTTGTTGAAATAAAATCCTGTTTTTACAATCAATGTTGATCTAATTATTCTCATCCTTCTACCTTGTTTCTCTCATCTTTTACCTCTCTCTCTCTCTCTCTCTCTCTCTCTCTCTCTCTCTCTCTTTTTCTCTCTCGCTCCCTCTCTCTCATTGTACATTCCAACTTTTTAAATCCGCAACGGGATTTCTAGAAACCACATATTTACTATTAATCTGTCGTGATCTTTGTTGCGAATGTTCTCTTTGTGTCATTCTTCTGTATTGTTTCTCACATGTCTCCTACACTCTCTTTGATCTGTTTGTTTATCGCCCTCCCTCTCCTTGTTATAGCTCTCCTCCCTCTCTCCTTCACTCTGTTATATCTCTCCCTCTCTCTGTTCTTGCACCCTCTCTCTGTTATCGCTCTCTGTTCACTCTTTGTTCTCTCTATGTTCTCTATGTACATCTCTCTGTTCTTTTTGTTTTCTCTCTCCGTTTTCTCTTCCTCTCTCTGGCCTTTCTCTCCTCGATTGTCTCTGTTCTCTCTCTTCCCTCGCTTCCTTCTATGCCCCCCCCCTTTCTTCCTCACTCTCTCTCTCCTGCCTCACTCTGTTCTCGCTCACTCCCTTTAATTTCTCCTTCTTTTCTCTCTCTCTCCCCTATCTATTCTCTTCCCTCTCTATTTTATCCCCCTTTCTGTTCACACTCCCTCACAATCCCTATCTTTACCTCGCTGTGTAATCTCCCTCTATTTCTCTCTTGCTCTTTCTCCCTCTCTGTGTTATCTCCCTCCCTTTGTTCTTTTCCTCCCTCTCCGTCTCTTTCTGTCTCTTTGATCTAATTCCTTCTTTCTGTTGTTCCTCTCTTTCTTATCTCTCCCTTTCTTTCTTATCTCTCCCTATCTATTCTCTCCCTGTCTATTCTCTCCCTTCTCTTTTCCCTCCCTCCTCTTTTCCCTCCCTCCTCTTCTCCCTGAATGCTCTCCCTTCTATCTCCATCTATGCTCTCCTTTCCTAGTCCCTCTCTATTCTCTCTCCCTCTCCTTTATCTTTCCCTCTCTATTCTCTCTCCTCTCCCTTTCTTTTCTCTCCCTTTGTTTTTTTTCTCACTCCATTTTCTTCCTGTCTATTCCCTCTCTTCTCTTTCCCACTCTGTTTTTTCTCCTTCTATTTTCTCTCTTCCTTTCGCTCTTTTCTCCCCCTCTTTCTCCCTCGCCCCGTTCTCACAATTTCTTCCCCTCTCTACCTATCTTTCCTCTCTCTGTTCTCCCCTTCTCTCCCTCTTTCTTCTCTCTCTTCCTCTTTCTTGTTTTCACTTTCAGCTCTCTATCTCCCTATCTCTGTTCTCTATCTTTCATTCTCTGTCTCTCTCTGTTCTCTTTCGCTCTCATTGTTCTCTCGCTCTTATCTCCCTCTGTTTTCTCTTTCCTATCTCGCTCCCTCTTTTCTCTCTCCCTATCTGTGTTCACTCTCCCTCCCTCTCTCGGTTTTATCTGTTTCTATCTGTATTCTCTTTCACTCTCTGTGTTCTCTCGCTCTCCCTTCTCTCCTCTGTTCACTCTTCCCCACTCTCGATCGCTCTATCCACTCTCTCCTGCCCTCTCTATCCACTCCCTCATTCCCCCCCCCCCTAATTCGATCTTATTTGTCTCTTTCCGCCTCTCCCTCCGTATGCTAACTAGACACGCATACTATATAAATCCTTAGTGAGAAAGCTACAAATCTCACATTTACTATTAAATATCACTTTGTCCTCTATAATAGTTTCCAGTTCCTCATCCTTCTGTTTTTCTTCTCTTTAATTGCTTTTCCTCTCTCTATCTCTCTCTCGCCCTCTCTTTTTTTCCTTAATACACATCCACACACCCTAAATATTTAGTGGCAAAGAAAGACGCAGCTTTACGGTTATATCTAATATTAGCATCCGTTCCTGTGCCCCCTCCCTCCTTCCTACTCTCTCCTACCCTCTCTCTCCATCTTCCTCCCTCCTTCCTACTCTCTCCTACCCTCTCCCTCTATCCTCCTCCCTCCTTCCTACTCTCTCCTACCCTCTCCCTCCATCTCCCTCCCTCCTTCCTACTCTCTCCTACCCTCTCCCTCTATCCTCCTCCATCCTTCCTACTCTCTCCTACCCTCTCTCTCCATATTCCTCCCTCCTTCCTACTCTCTCCTACCCTCTCCATCCTCCTCCTTCCTTCCTACTCTCTTCTACCCTCTCCCTCCATCTCCCTCCCTCCTTCCTACTCTCTCCTACCCTCTACTTCGATCTCCCTACCTCCTTCCTACTCTCTCCTACTCTCTCCATCTTCCTCCCTCCTTCCTACTCTCTCCTACCCTCTCCCTCCATCTCCCTACCTCCTTCCTACTCTCTCCTACCCTCTCCATCTTCCTCCCTCCTTCCTACTCTCTCCTACCCTCTCCCTCCATCTCCATCCTTCCTTCCTACTCTCTCCTACCCTCTTCCTCCATCCCCCTCCCTCCTTCCTACTCTCTCTTACTCTCACTCTCCATCTCCATCCCTCCTTTCTACTCTCTCCTACCCTCTCCCTCCACATCCCTTCCTCCTTCCTACTCTCTCCTACCATCTCCCTCCCTCTTTCCTACTCTCTCCTACCCTCTCCCTCCATCTCCCCCCTTCCTACTCCTACCCTCTTCCTCTATCCTTCCTACTCTCTCCTACCCTCTCCCTCCATCTCCTTCCCTCCTTTCTGCACTCTCCTACCCTCTCCCTCCATCTCCCTCCTTCCTACTCTCTCCTACCCTCTCCCTCCTTCCTATTCTCTCATACCCTCTCCCTCCATCTCCTTCCCTCCTTTCTGCACTCTCCTACCCTCTCCCTCCATCTCCCTCCCGAACATGTTAAATCACTTCGTAAATTACCTTTTTTTTACCACATTCTTAATCACATTTTTTAGTGTTAATTGTTTTTGTGAACGCATCCTATTCAATCGTTAAATTAAATTAATTAACGAAATCAGTAATTAGTTCATTCATTTTTTTGTTTGTTTATTCGTTCGTTCATTAATTAATTATTAGTCCTTCATGTGAAGTGGGCTTACCACTCTAAGATGACTCCGTTCACGAAGATTGCGCGTGAAGCACTTTGCATCCTTTTGTCAGTGGGGCCTTTCCTGTAGAAATGTGTTTTACAAGATCAACATACTATCCCTATGGAAAATCTCGTTCTCTGGTTTTTTTCGAAGTTCACGAAGGGGCATAGTCTCCTTTCAATTATTCTCAAAAAAGGTTTGAAAATTCAATAGAAGACTGTAAGCCCGTGAGGTTTTGGCGACGGGGACATGCGGTGAAAATATCTGAAAGACTGTGTCGTTGATCCCAACCAACGCAAGATTAAGGTGTAGGCCGTGCCGCGAATATGGTCAAACTATAAATCATCATACATACAGCGCAGGGTTGAAGAGAGAACAGTGATGGAAGGTATGGTGCCAGGCAAAAGAGGCAGGGGTAGACCAAGAAGACGATGGTACCAAGATATCCAGGAGTGCCTGAAGGTGACTGTTTTGGCAAGGGAACGAGTTTCTTTCAGACAGACTGTGATGGGAGCGACGTTCTATATAGGACATGCTGCACGATGAGGGTCGAAGATGCAGCGGTGAATGAGCTGAGAACAGCCAACAACTCATAGCAGGCTGCTTGATTTAGGGTCAGCGAACCACATCTGATCGCAACTCTATACTGCCTCCAAATGGCGGCCCTGGAAACAGGCTGCACTAGTGTGGTCTGACTAAGAGAATATGGATCGCAGTGGGAACCACGCAAAAAAAGTAAGCTGAAATCAAATGTGTCGAGACGAAATGCACAGAAATTGCAGCCTCGCTGTAAACTACAACACAAGGTCCTCATCAGGCGAACGCAGAAGAAGAAGAGGAATAAGAAGGAGAAGGAGAACAACATTCCCGAAGATCCACACAAGAGGCTCCGTTAAATACAACATTCCCGAAGTTCCACACAAGAGACTCCGTTAAATACAACATTTCCGAAGTTCCACACAAGAGACTCCGTTAAATACAACATTCCCGAAGTTCCACACAAGAGACTCCGTTAAATACAACATTCCCGAAGTTCCACACAAGAGACTCCGTTAAATACAACATTCCCGAAGTTCCACACAAGAGGCTCCGTTAAATACAACATTCCCGAAGTTCCACACGAGCGTCTCCGTTAAATACAACATTCCCGAAGTTCCACACAAGAGACTCCGTTAAATACAACATTCCCGAAGTTCCACACAAGAGACTCCGTTAAATACAACATTCCCGAAGTTCCACACGAGCGTCTCCGTTAAATACAACATTCCCGAAGTTCCACACAAGAGACTCCGTTAAATACAACATTCCCGAAGTTCCACACAAGAGACTCCGTTAAATACAACATTCCCGAAGTTCCACACGAGCGTCTCCGTTAAATACAACATTCCCGAAGTTCCACACAAGAGGCTCCGTTAAATACAACATTCCCGAAGTTCCACACAAGAGTCTCCGCTAAATACAACATTCCCGAAGTTCCACACAAGAGGCTCCGTTAAATACAACATTCCCGAAGATCCACACAAGAGTCTCCGTTAAATACAACATTCCCGAAGTTCCACACAAGAGGCTCCGTTAAATACAACATTCCCGAAGATCCACACTAGAGGCTCCGTTAAATACAACATTCCCGAAGTTCCACACAAGAGGCTCCGTTAAATACAACATTCCCGAAGTTCCACACGAGTCTCCGTTAAATACAACATTCCCGAAGATCCACACAAGAGGCTCCGTTAAATACAACATTCCCGAAGATCTACACGAGAGGCTCCGTTAAATACAACATTCCCGAATTTCCACAGAAGAGGCTCCGTTAAATACAACATTCCCGAAGTTCCACACAAGAGGCTCCGTTAAATACAACATTCCCGAAGTTCCACACAAGAGTGTCCGTTAAATACAACATTCCCGAAGATCCACACAAGAGGCTCCGTTAAATACAACATTCCCGAAGATTTACACGAGAGGCTCCGTTAAATACAACATTCCCGAAGATCCACACAAGAGGCTCCGTTAAATACAAGAGAAGCAAACAGAAAACTTCAGATTATGTGGCAAGGGATGAGCTTGAACACCGCGCGGCTCCCAAATATTTAGGCGCGAAGTTAGACAGCACATTGTAATACAAGACGCACTGTCAAGAAGCAAAGCGTTAGATACAATCAAGAAATAATATCACCCGAAAACTGATCAACACAGCATGGAGGACGCAGCCATCAGTCCTTTGGACATCTGCACTTGCCTTTTTTTTTTTTCCGTAGCTGAATACGCAGCGTCAGTCTGGAAAAAACTCTGCCCATGCGAAACTAGTTGATACAGCAATAAATGAGGCGGGTCGGATAGTATCAGGGTGCCTAAAACCAACCCCCATTGATAAAATATACCCCATAATTGGCAAAGCCCCACCCGAGATTCGAAGAAGTGTCGCAGCAGAAATGGAACGAGACAAACAGGACCGCGACCCAAGATACCCAATGTTTGGACATCAGGTACAGAGCACCAGACTCAAGTCACCCAATGTTTGGACATCAGGTACAGAGCACAAGAATCAAGTCACCCAAGGTTTGGATATCTAGTACAGAGCACAAGACTCAATTCACCCAATGTTTGGATATCTAGTACAGAGCACAAGACTCAAATCCACACATATCTTCCGAAAATCAACACAGCCTATACAGACAAACCCTGAAAGTCGCATCATCCTGAGATGGCACGAATTGATGGATGCCAAATCGATGGAATTTCGGGAGGAACCTGCCCCCGGACATCACCAACCATACACGACATGGAAGTGGCTAAACAGACTCCTAATTGGTGTATCACGGAACAAGATGAATAAAATGGGGATACACAGATGTGAATGTGGCGCAATACAGGACCCAGACCACCTGATGGCCCGCCCCAACCTCCAGAAGACATGCTGGAGGCAAATGCCATGGCATTCCATGTCGTTGAATACTGGATGCATACTTTATAAGGGGGTGCTTAGGCACGCAAAGTAAGTAGTACAAGATTCCAGAAGTTCTACATGAGAGTCTCCATTAAATACAAGATTCCAGAAGTTCTACATGAGAGTCTCCATTAAATACAAGATTCCAGAAGTTCTACATGAGAGTCTCCATTAAATACAAGATTCCAGAAGTTCTACATGAGAGTCTCCATTAAATACAAGATTCCAGAAGTTCTACATGAGAGTCTCCATTAAATACAAGATTCCAGAAGTTTCGCAAGAGAAGCTCCGTTCAACACAAGATTTCCGAGGTTCCGCATGAGAGGCTCCGAGTTCTACATGAATGGCTCTAGTTCCACACTAGAAGCTCATAACTCCACTCAAGATGAACCTTATTCCACACGAGAGCCACAAAGCTTCACCCAAGACTCCTCGTATTCTATACATGAGTGGAGAAGAAGGATGGACGGAGGGATGGAAGAATGATATATTAGAAATATAAAAACGAATACACTTTAGATTGAATAATTGCTTTTGTCGTAGCTTATGCTAATACAGCCAAGAAAGGCCGAATTAGCCATTCAAATGACGAGCTGGAAGATAGGTAGCACCTTTTTACATTGCTCATTATGCAAAACAAGGATCGGCAAAGAACCGAATAATGACAACATCTTAGCGATAGGCTGTCTTTAATTGGTGGAGAGTTTAGAGGGCTGGGAGTGGAAGCGGTTGATTAATGAGAAGATACTGGGACCAGGCAATTAAACATGGTTTCCAGACTTTTGTGTTGTCATTTAGGTTTATTGATAGCATGATTGATGTTATGAATATCAATGCTTTATCTTTATTGAGTGCATGTGTCCCATATTTGTGCTTGATTTTATATGTGTGATTTTAGTGGTAAGTTTTTCTATCTCACGTTGTGAATTGTGGTTTCTGGAATGATATTTCATTGTTGAATGATTGCACTGATGGTAACTCCCTTGCGGGTACAGGAAGTACAGAATAGGACTAATTCAACATTAGATGCAGGTCGTTAAAGGGACTAAAGATGGTTGGACATGCGACAAGCTACCTCATCATGTACAGAGATCACCATATCATGAACAGATGGAGTACTTTGGTAGACGTGTCCTTCTTCTTCTTCTTCATCGATTAACTGATACTATGCTTCTAGTCCGGTGAGGTTCACGAAGGAGACTGTGCATTTCGGGTCTTTGCCGGTCCCCCACAGCTTTTCGAGCATGGTCGCTCTCTCCCCCCTGCCCCCAGGCCAGACTTCCTCTCTTTAGTCTGCATAGGTGGGGCAGTCCTGCAGGATATGGTCTGGTGTCTGCTTGGGTGCTCCACAACCACACGTGGCGGTGTCTCTGAGACATATTCTGTGGAGGTGGGACTTGAGTCTATAATGTCCTGTTCTGAGTCTGAAGATCTTTGTCTGCCCATCTCTGCCAAGTTTGTCTATGCTGTCATTTTCTGATAGACGTGTCCATAAAGGATCTGTGATGGCCTAAGACTTTGTTGGAAGATAACAGGAGACAAGATCTTATTTTAGTTTGATTAAAGGTTTACCTTTTTGGATTCTACTGTCGAAGGCACGCTCTTTCCACCACAGACTGTAGTAATTTGGGCGATATCAGGACCTATTGGCCAGTGTATAGATGCGTGTGTGCATCTGTTTGTAATGAGTTCCACTATGACAGTTTTGCAGTACAATAGATTTGCCACTCCTTTCTGGCAACGTCTAAGTGAAATTAATATTCGACTTACTGCGTCTTGACCTACGACTGTTCAATTGTTTTGGTCATCTTTCAGGACAACATGTATTAGTAGGTATGAGTTTTCTGAATTGTTAGAAGCTATTATTTAACTTGACACGTCCGTTGTCCGTTTGAGTGGACTTCTATTTCTTCTACTTTACCCAACTTCCCCAAACCCAGATAGCTGAAATTATGTACACAGCCTCTACTAATGTGTTACTTGTTAATCGATCACATTTTTAAGGATTCTCGAATGATCTATCATTCTGTTCTTCGGAGTATATCCTACTATTTACAAAACCTTTTTCAGAGCTTGTTTGCGGGAGCTTAAGAACGAACGACAAAGAAGAAAATGAACTGCTGACAGAAAAGGTTCCTGTTAATTGCTAGGGAATCTATTTGATTTCTTACAGAATCATTTGTTTTGTGTTATCTAAATTCTCCTATAGCATTTGTTGTAGAAAGGTTATATCTTTGTTCACATACCAGCAGTTAGTGTTCAGATATGAACGGGATTGGGTACATATAGATATGTGGGGATTGTAGTGACGTTCTGTTCTGTTATATGGATATGTGGGGATTGTAGTGACGTTCTGTTCTGTTATATGGATATGTGGGGATTGTTGTGACGTTGTTGTGGATATGTAGGGATTGCTGTGACGTTCTGTTATGGATATGTGGGGATTGCTGTGACGTTCTGTTGTGGATATGTGGGGATTGTTGTGACGTTCTGTTATGGATATGTGGGGATTGCTGTGACGTTCTGTTATGGATATGTGGGGATTGCTGTGACGTTCTGTTATGGATATGTGGGGATTGCTTTGACGTTCTGTTGGGGATATGTGGGGATTGTTGTGACCTTCTGTTATGGATATGTGGGGATTGCTGTGACGTTCTGTTGTGGATATGTGGGGATTGTTGTGACGTTCTGTTATGGATATCTGGGGATTGCCGTGACGTTCTGTTGTGGATATGTGGGGATTGTTGTGACGTTCTGTTATGGATATGTGGGGATTGCTGTGACGTTCTGTTATGTGGATATACGTAGGCTGCAGTGTCGTTCTGTTATGTGGATATGCGGGGATTGCTGTGTCGTTCTGATCTGTTATGGGGATATACGGAGACTGCAGTGTCGCTCTGTTATGTGGATATGCGGGGATTGCAATGACGTTCTGTTCTGTTATAGGGAAATACGGGAATTTCAGTGGCATTCTGTTCTGTTTTATGGATATGCAGAGATGGCAGTACTATCGATTCTTAACAGAACAGAACCCGTGGACCTGTTGTTCCTTTACCCGAATTAGGAATCGAGCACTTCTGGCGATAATTGATTTATCCGCGATAATTCCTTCTCTGAGTGCCAATAGATCTGACTCTTTTCTCGCGTGTTCCTAGGTGTTCATTAATTCCTCTTGTCTATCCTTCTCGCTCCCCACTTCCTCTACTTGGCGGTAAGGTTTAAACCGCGCACTCAATGTCTTCTCGACCCCGAGCTCAAGGTCTGCCTAACACTCGTTGCCAGTCTCAAACTTGTGAAGAGTTACATAAGGGGGTCAGACCCTGTCCATGCGAGCAGGAAAATCATCTTTGTATTGATGGATTGCTGTGCATTGTTGACACTTAAATGTCCTGGTTTCCAACGTTACGGCTCAAGGAAGCTATGATTTCGACGTGGTACCTGCACGGCTCTTGATATTAGTGGGTTGTACTTCCTGAACACTTAGCACCCATATCCGGTTGCGTGAAATCTACTCAAAGTGCGTACATTCCAATCGAAATGTCTGTAATGCGCT
This sequence comes from Ariolimax columbianus, assembly GCA_036924085.1. NCBI lineage: Eukaryota > Metazoa > Mollusca > Gastropoda > Stylommatophora > Arionidae > Ariolimax > Ariolimax columbianus. The sequence goes on from JAVGWX010000018.1 coordinate 21,207,676, forward strand.
TCACTTCCTGCCATTATTTAACACAATAAATTCATCTTGTCATATTCTGCAAGTTAATTAACTAAAAGTGTTGAAGAAAAACAAAACAAAAAAGCATTTGTATGTATGGTCAGTTACAGCGCTAAGACGAACACGACGTAACGGCATAAAGGTCTTTATCAGCGACAACGAGCAAAACAATTATGAACTAGTGACTTAAAGAGGAAGGGATGAGTACATAACATAGATATATGAACACAGGGAGTAAAAAGAGGTACTTGGATGGATTGTTGTTGTTGTGAATGCCTATACTGAATAAGTTTACTCTTTTATGTGTCATGAAAACGGCGTTAAATGGCAGGTTTTCTGACATTCCGAGCGCGCGGATGAAGGTGGGCTTGGGTGCTCCATGCGGTTATGCTATGCTTGGCTGCAACTACGTGTCGCTCACTACAACGGAGATCAAGTCGATTCCTCATCTTGTTAGTCATGGCTACCAAGAAAAAAAGTCCGTTTGCGGGGAGGATAACGTAGAAGTGAGGTGGGGGTCTTGGCCAGTGTCACCTGACTCTGAATAACATGTCTGATGAGCATGTTTAGCCTGACTGACTAACTTGTCTGATCAGTATCTTTTACCTGACCCTGACTAAAAGAGGTCTGATCTGTATGTTTTGCCTGACACTGACTAATGTGTCAGATCAGTATGTTTCACCTCACCCTGACTAACATATCTAATCAGTATGTTTTGCCTGACACTGACTGACATGTCAGATCAGTATATTTCACCTCACCCTGACCAACATGTCTGATCAGAATGTTTCACCTGACACTGACTGACATGTCAGATCAGTATATTTCACCTCACCCTGACTAACATGTCTGATCAGAATGTTTCACCTGACCCTGACTAACATATCTAATCAGTATGTTTTGCCTCACCCTGACTAACATGTCTGATCAGAATGTTTCACCTGACACTGACTGACATGTCAGATCAGTATATTTCACCTCACCCTGACTAACATGTCTGATCAGAATGTTTCACCTGACACTGACTGACATGTCAGATCAGTATATTTCACCTCACCCTGACCAACATGTCTGATCAGAATGTTTCACCTCACCCTGACCAACATGTCTGATGAGAATGTTTCACCTGACCCTGACCAACATGTCTGATCAGAATGTTTCACCTGACCCTGACTAACATGTCTGATCAGAATGTTTCACCTGACCCTGGCGAACATGTCTGATCAGAATGTTTCACCTGACACTGACTGACATGTCAGATCAGTATATTTCACCTGACCCTGACTAACATGTCTGATCAGAATGTTTCACCTGACCCTGACCAACATGTCTGATCAGAATGTTTCACCTGACCCTGACTAACATGTCTGATGAGAATGTTTCACCTGACCCTGACCAACATGTCTGATCAGAATGTTTCACCTGACGTCGACTAACATGTCTAATCAACATTTTGTTTACCTGACCAGACGTTTGTCTCCACTCCAATCTAGATGGGTAGCACGTAAGAGAATGCCACGTTTCATGTGCTATCCACCTGTCCTTGTGTTTCCTACCTTACTTATCCATATCTCATATTTATGTTGTTTGTTGCTTCCGATGAAGTCATTTTGGTCGTAACACTGATTTCTTTCCTGTTTTCGTCTTAGCTCGGTATCTGACCAAATTCATCAGTATTTTGAAGACTTTATTCATTCTAATCCATAACTTGCGCAAGCTCGCCTTATTCTTAAGTAAATTAAATTGTCACTTTAAAAAAAAATAAAAAATAAAATGACTACTTTTTGCCGTTTTTCCCCTTTGTTCATTATTATTCTAGAGCGGAGATCCAGTCAAGAACAAAGATGGCCATGTTCGCCCTAACACGACTGCGAATAATCTGGAATGACAAGAACATTAGCCTTAAATCGAAGCTGATTTTAATGTATGGAATGGTCACCTCGGTATACCTGCCGGCTGCACTAGAACGTAGAATTTGCGCAATGGATAGACTTGCGAAGAATTCTTGGATCGCGTTACAATCAAGAGTGTTCTTGAAATTTCTTAGGAAGGAGTTAGGCCAGTATAATAACCTACTGACTTTAGCAAAAAACGCGAAAATTGACATGGCATGGACATATATCACAATCGGTGGCTGACCAAGACCGTCCTGCAAGGCACTGTGCCCGGGAAGCCTGGGAGAGGGAGACCAAAAAGGAGATGGAAGGACAATATAAAAGAGAGGACGGGTAGTTCTATAGCTGAAACTAATACCCTGGCGAAAAATCGAGACGAATGGCGGGAACGTTTTCGACAAGCTGCAATAACGGTGCCTCAACGACCTTCTAGGTTACGGGACTGATGATGATGATTTTCATTATATATAGATATTGCAGGGAGGAATAGTCAACTATTAAACCTTAATACTTTTAGTATGAGCAAAATATGTGATATTATGGTCTGTGCTGTAACTCTATCTGGCATATAGTATTTTAGTATGAGCAAAATATGTGATATTATGGTCTGTGCTGTAACTCTATCTGGCATATAGTATTTTAGTATGAGCAAAATATGTGATATTATGGTCTGTACTGTAACTCTATCTGGCATATAATATTTTAGTATGAACATAATATGTGATATTATGGTCTGTACTGTAACTCTATCTGGCATATAGTATTTTAGTATGAACATAATATGTGATATTATGGTCTGTACTGTAATTCTATCTGGCATATAGTCTTCCTGTTGTGTTCCCACGAGGAAGCAATTTTGTTTTATATTTTAAAAAAAGAAAAATATTATGCACATGGGGAGGAAAACTAACGTCTGGTCAGGCAACATATACCGATCAGACATGTTAGTCAGGGTCAGTCAAAATGTACTGGCCAAGTCCCTCATTGATTTCCCTGCAGTCCTCATTGGAAACGGGATGTATTCGGCCGAATTAGTACCCAGTAGTCGAATACGAATGCGTAAAAGAAAGACATTGTGATTCTTGTTGTTCTTCTTGTTTTTGTTATTTTCTTCTTCTTCTTCCTTCCTTTTTTCCTTCTTCCTTCCTCTTCCTTCTTCCTTCCTCTTCCTTCTTCCTTCCTCTTCCTTCTTTCTTCCTCCATTCTTTCTTCTTTCTTCGTATTTCTTTCTCCTATCTCATTTCTCCTCCTTCCTCTTTTCTCCTCGTCCTTCTCCTTCTCTTCCTACTTTTCTTCCTCGTCTTATTTTTTTTCAGGACTTTTATGACATTCTGTCGTAGTTTACAGCTAGGCTGCTATAACTGCGCCCATCGACCCAGCACATCAGATTTCAGCAGGTCATTTTCGGGACAATGTTTGCCTTCCCAGTTCGATCCCTATCTCTTAGTCAGGCTGCATTGTTGATGTCTGTTTGCAGGGCCTCCCCACGGAGGCAGAATTGGGTCTTGGCTAGTTACGGCCCTCTACCACTGATGCAGTTAGCCTTCTATGAGCCGCGGCTACATCTTGTGCGTCGGTCGTTGTCATTCAATACCCAAAACGTCTTCTTCTTCTTCGTACGCAGTCAGACAGTAACCATTATTTTTTCGAAAAAAGCGGCGGTCATCCTGAGGCTGTCGACACTTCCATAGAGCTTGTCTTGCAGTTCCACTGGTGATGGCCACATCTGCTCTCTCTGATCCTCGCATGTCGGGCAGTTCTGCAGCAGATGTTCAGCGGTCATACGTCGGATAATTTTCAGTTCCAAAAGTCAGTTCCAATGCATGTTTATGAATAGCTGTTTCTGGCCATTGAAACCAACTTGCCATATCTACAGAAGACCATGTGTTGCAGAAATTATATCCAAGTTCTGGTCTGCTTATTCATGGTTCGTTTGTTATTTCTTAAGAATTAGATCCACGGTTTAAACTTTACTGGAATGAAGTACTGAAAGAAAATTGCAGGCGGTCTGAAATATTAGCAGCGAACAAATTTGCAATTAAATAAAATGTCAGTAGACTTATTGAACACAAGTGTTTGTGCTAAACGTTCACTCGCTATTAGTGTCTGTATCTGGTCCAATAGTTAAAAGCCTCTATTATTATGTGGTCAAATAGCATTTGGTCGAATAGTGAAAAATCTCTATTCCAAATTGTCCGATTTGTTAACGGTCTCAATTCATATTTGACAGATTTGTTAAACGTCTCAATTCGTTTTGATCATGTTGTTAAAGGTCTCAATTTATATTTCACCAATTTGTTAAAGGTCTCAATTCGTATTTGACCAATTTGTTTAAGGCCTCAATTCATATTTGACCAATTCGTTAATGGTCTCAATTCATATTTGACATATTTTTTAAAGGTCTTAATTCATAATTGAGAGATTTGTTGAAGGTCTCAATTCATATTTGACAGATTTGTTAAAAGTCTCTATTCATATTTGACAGATTTGTTAAAGGTCTCTATTCATATTTGACCAATTTGTTAAAGGTCTCAATTCATATTTGACCAATTTGTTAAAGGTCTCAATTCATAATTGAGAGATTTGTTGAAGGTCTCAATTCATATTTGACAGATTTGTTAAAGGTCTCAATTCATATTTGACAGATTTGTTAAAGGTCTCTATTCATATTTGACCGATTTGTTAAAGGTCTCAATACATATTTAACCAATTTGTTCAAGTTCTCTGTTCGTATTTTACCCCCCCCCCCCCTTCCCGGTTTTAGTATCTCTAGTAAATTTGGCTAGAAACATTCTGTAATAGATACGACTAGATTACTAAATAGATATCTTATCTACGTAGAACAGTCCACAGAAGGGAAATGGAAATCCGTGTTAGTCAGTCTCGTCAGTAAGGGGGACTGAACTCGATTATGTTGGCCCCTATGTTCTATTGGTTAAGTCAAGTCGTTATAGGATTGGTTATCTTTCCTTGCACCTTCTCTTCTGATTATCCTTCATACAACAGCTACAGTGGCGTAACGACAGATTAACGGAAACTGGGCGTAAGCTAAGTGGTCTGCGCCTCATATCATATATTGGACTTAATATCCGTGATACTATACGAATTGCTGAAGTCGGATGTGTTGGACCGAAAGGTGCAAATATCGCAGTCAAGCTGTAAACTACGACGCAACGCATTCCGTTCTTTAGACTACACTCTGCTACTTAAGCCCTTTCAGGGTTTGTAGTGGGAGATTGAGAATGAACGAAGCCAAGCCAAGCCATACTATACGGCAGTTGTCGGTATATATATATATATATATATATATATATATATATATATATATATATATGTACATGAGGGAGTGGTCTGAAGTATCGATAGGTGTTCACAATGGGTACTAATACTTCCGTTTCTTGCTAACCACCATCTGAACTGCCCCTAGCGACATAGCGAATTCCTCTGCTAGCGAACGTACGCTCCGACGACGGTCCACCAGAATTGCTGCATCAATTTTGGCGATGTAATCTTCTGACGCAACAATACGCGCCTTACCTGGTCTCGGAAGATCATTCGTTAACTCATGTCCTTCTTTAAATATCGTTGTCCGGTTGTTCACTGTTGTCTTCGACCCACTTTTGTCACCATACACTGCCTGCATTCTGCGATAAATGTCAACTGGTCAACATCCTTCAGCTGTTAAACACCGAATCACCGCTCGCTGATCAACTCTGGACCGATTCCGTATCGCATCCACCATGTTTTCAACGGTCTGCTGAGGTAACTATGAGTCGGAGGTTAATGAAATTATGCAAACTTGACGGTTGATATGTGCTGTTTACATCACAAGTGACGTCATCATGCGCGTCGTACGTATGTTCACTTGGTGCAGTTAGGTCTGGCTTCATTTGATATAGCAAGACCCTCATCTGAATCTCTTCTATGCCTCCCATCACTTCCTGCAGCACAGTTCCGCCACTGGAGTAACCCCCTCGAGACCCAACCAGCTAGATGCTGGAAGATTTGGTTTCACACTGCCAGTATTTCCCGCCGCACCCACCAAACTATTTCATGCACGACCGAATGTCATTTTGGGATAGAAATTGCATTATGGCGGAAGTACCTTCTGCAAATTTCATTCCGAGCTGGACAGAATATCAAACAGGGGCCTCAAACACAGGACGCGGTTGATGCCGGCCATTTTTTGGTATGTCTTGCACATATATTCCTGGACGGATGCCCGTGGCAATGATGGTAAACGGCCACTAATATCGACCTGTGACATATGTCTTTTTGACTGTTAATGGCTCCTGAATTAATGAGACGGCAATGGAGTTGAATATGTCGTACCTTACTGCGGAAGACGAATTTGTCGGACCGAAAGGTGTAAATATCGCAGTCAAGCTCCAAACTAGCGACATAACGCGTTACGTCTTCTCCGCACTAGATCCTGCTACCTGCAAAGCCCTGTTTGGTAGCGAGAGATTGAGAACGAACGCAGAAGAAGAAGAAGGCGCACCTTGAGGAAGAGTTTTGATAACATTGCTAAAAAATCTGTGTTCTGGAACCCCGAAAGTGCGATGCGTAGAGGCAGACCTCGGCACACTACGAGCTACGAGACGTGACGTGAAGACAAACCGAAACACGCTGGTCTGTCCTGAACAAGGATGGAAATGTTGACTTACGATAACCTTCTTCTTCTTCTTGTTCTTCTTGCTCCTTCTTCTTGCTCTTCTTCTTGTTCTTCTTTTTTGTTCTTTTTGTTCTTCTTCTTCTTCTTCTTCTTCTTCTTCTCCGTCTTCTTCTTCTTCTTCTTTTTCTTCTTCTTATTCTTCTTCTTCTTCTTCTTCTTCTTCTTCTTCTTCTTCTTCTTCTATTAACTGATGCTATGCTTTTAGTCTAAGCGTAAAACAGTTTTGATTGATTCTTCGTTTTCGTTCATATTTAGACTTCCGCGGCTCTAACAAAGGTAGCAGTCAACTCGGTGCTCCGTACACTTCCTTACAGTTTTCACGGAAGCACACTGGCAGTTGCCAGGTGCTATTATTTCCGTAGTGTATGATGGGGAAGACTGCATTTATGTTCTGCTGTGATGGGAACTGTGTCATATATACACATATCATTAGTGGGAGCGAACCCAGCACCTTCGGTTTGTGAACCGTATCACTTAACCACTAGCCCACGACTTCCCCGATTGATTGATTGATTACAGGTTATCAACATGAATGTCGTTGAATGTGACGCCTTTGCCAAACAGAAAATTTAAATCCTAATAACATAGCCGCGTAGTTGCCTGGCAACGTTATTCTGTGGTCAAAATCCTGATGGTCATTGCATGATTAGAGACAATAACTGTTTTAGATGAAGAATGACAGTATACTTCGAAGTCTCGTGCCGGTCCACTACCGGCTGACTCCTGTCGTCTCTCTTTTCCTTTGCTGCTCGTAGCTGAGCGTCCAGTGTGACCGGCAAGTTTACTTTGAAAAAACAAAAACAGTTGCTGATGAAGGTGAGCCGTGGTCCTCCAGGCTGTTGTGCTATGCTGTGCCTTCATCTGCGTGACGCTCACTACTACGGGGATCTAGGAAGAGAATTAATTACAACTAACAAACACTGACAAGTAAAAACAGATATCAACACATAAAAAGATACTAAACTCAGGATGTGCGTGAACTGTCAGCCATTTTGGGCGGAAGTGTATTGTCCGTTGTCCATGATGAACGTCTTTTGGTTGTAACGTAGATTGCTTTCTGGTTTCTGTCCCGACACGGTATCTGAGCAATGATCTTATACTCTTTAATTTAGTCTACAGTACCATCTCAACCTCGCCTTAATGTTGGCCCTCCTCACTAATATGGTTCGAATGTTAGAGGTGCGGAGACGATAGGATGTTGTTGTAGTTCTAACCATAACGATGCCGCAGGTATGGGGCTAGGGGAACGATCTGTCTCATTGGCTACGGTTTTATTATGTTTAGAGATTCGGTGGTCTAAGGGTTTACAATCCTAACGAAACGGGTTCGAATCACGTCGTGGTCAGTTTGATAGACCAGGTAATGTCTTGGGTTTAGTTATAGTGTGACCGCTTTTCACAGTCCCACCCACCCATCTGTAAATGGGTACCTGACGAAGTCACGGGAAAGTTTCAGAGTAACCATGTATGCTAAGGAGTTCGGCTTCTGTCGCCAGCATTTCCAGCCATGCAAGGGACTGAACCAACATGGCTGCACCAAATTCCAATCAATGAAATCAGCTCGCTAAACCATTTCCCATATCTTTTCAGTTTTGTTTCTATTGATGAGAAACAGTTGCTCCGATTGCCGTAGACTGTCTGAGTGGAATTGTAGACTTGAATGGTGTTTCCGTGCCGTTTCGATCAGTCAGTGGCGCGAGACATTTAACGGCTCGCGTGGGGATTAATACTGAAAATCCTCCGTAATGGTGAGCTTACTCAAGAACCACATATTGCACTACAGCCGGGAGAACCCTGGTACACTTTCCAAAGTGCGGCTCGGAATATAAAAAGAGCCACTCTAACGTTCCATTAAATGCATTCCGAAGTTAAATTAACTTTGAACTCAACTGGATTCAGACTGCCCCAAGAAGTGCATCATGAACTTAGGACATTGACTTCATTAATCCCTTGAGACATTAACTTGATTTCACGATACCCATGGGGCATTATTTTGACTTCATGATTCCCTTATGACATTCCTGACTTCATGGTTCCCCCTGGACATTAACGACTTCATGGTTTCCTTGAGACATTATTTTGACTTCATGGTTCCCTTGGGGCATTAATGTCTTCATGATTCTCTTGGGACACTTTTGACATCACGATTCTATCGGGACATTAACTTGATTTCATGATTCCCTTGGGACATTAATGTCTTCATGATTCCATTGAGTCATTTCCCTGATTTCATTATTCCCTTGAAATATTAACTTGATTTCATGATTCCCTTGAGACATTAACTTGATATCATGATTCCTTGTGACATTAACTTGATTTCATGATTCCCTTGAGACATTAACTTGATTTCATGATTCCTTTGTGACATTAACTTGATTTCCTTGAGACACTAACTTGACTTCGCATTACCCATGGGACATTAACTTGACTTCACAATACCCATGGGACATTATCTTGACTTCACGATACCCTTGGGACATTTTTGACTTCATTATTCCATTGAGACATTATCTTGACTTCACGATACCCTTGTGGCATTATTTTGACTGCACAATACCCTTGGGACATTATCTTGACTTCACGATACCCTTGGGACATTATCTTGACTTCACGATACCCTTGGGACATTATCTTGACTTCACTATACCCTTTGGGGCATAATCTTGACTTTATAATGGGACATTAACTTTACTTACTGCATAGTTTATGACAATAACCTGCCCATGAGTTTTCCGCCACCACCCCCCCCCCCCCTCCTTTTCCTCAACCTTCGGTAAGCGCGTATGTGTTTTGAAAGCCTACTTAATAAAACGTTTTCAGGATACACAACCAATCCTTGGAAATCACATTGTGTAATTGTAGTCACCCCTGTCGCTCTCCGGGCGTAGCAATCTGCGTAATGCCGTTTCTTTTAACTTCACTGAACTCAAAATCTTTATGCTGGTTTATAAGACTGCATAGTCTGTTTACCTCACTTGATCTAAAAACTGTACGCATCCAATCTATTCTTGAATGCATTAATTTATCTTAGCTCCACTACTTCATGTGGCAATACATTCCAAACACTCCCGTCTCTCTGACTAAACAAATATTTCCTAATATCTAATTTGAACCTTTCTTTAATAAATTTGGCGCTGTGTCCTCGTGTTCTAGTAGGACTGTCCTTTGGGGAAAAAAAACTAGTTATAGTTTAATTTATCCTTTCCGTTATCTTATAAACCTGTATTAAGTCACCTCAAATTCTTCTTTTTTCTGTATACTTTACAGAATATTGTTTTCGCACATTCTGTAATTGTCTTCCATATTGGATATGTGGATGACTGTACATCTATATACATTAAACTACAATTGCCAGTTATCTTTTCTAATGTACCATCCCTTAGTACATACCTGTGTCTTTATTTCTCAAGTTTGTGTAACAGTAGTATCGTGAATATAAGTGGGTAGAGCGCTAGTCTATCACAACGGTTCGTGTCCTTGTTGCGGAAAGCTATGCTCTTTTTTATTTCTCTAAATTTAGCTTCAAATAAATCATACAGCGACCGCAACGATGGAGCCAAACACACACACGTACGCACATATATACTCATTCTCCACCCCTTTTCCCTTTAATTAGAGGAAGACTGTATCAAAGCAATTACGTGGGATAGTTTAATGCTGGTTTCTATAGCGATATATTTTGCGTGTTGAGGTGGCTAGCTTCATGCACGACTCTCATTAGCCACAATTCAAAACATGTAGAGACGTTTTCGGTGGTTCTATTCTTTGATTTTCGTGACACACGCGGGTCAATGCTCCAGTTTACCCATCTGTAAACGAGCGTTAGGGTTACAGCTATGGGAGACAAGGAAGCAACCAAGTCAACGGTTGAGCTCCCTCTACGCAAGCTTGGACCTCGTGCAACTAACTGTCAAACACATCATCCCTGGCAACAGCGTCTACTTGGAGGCTACCTTAACCTTTCTGCGACCATGTGGCAGATAGGTTGGAACGCGTGTTTTTTTTTTTTTACAACAAATGAACTGAGTTCGCTTCCAGACTTGTAATCTCATGTCTGTGTCTAACCAGATGTGAATTATGTCCTTGCCTTTGCATATAATATATATGGGGAGCCGCGTAGCGTATTGGTTAGCGCGCTGACTTCGCATTTGAGTGGTGCTGGGTTCATTCCCCAGTTGAGGCGGTAATGTTTTTCAGACCGCAACGGCTCACGGGTCGACCCAGCCTTAAATGGGTACCGGTTCAGTCCGGCAAGTAAAAGCGGCGAGGGAGAGGAGATGGCTACCGCCCTCATATAGCCGAGCCTTTGAAATGTGAGATCGCTAACACCTCATACCCCTACGACAGTAATGCTATGGATTACTTTACTTTACTTTACTTTACTTTACTTTACTTTGCATATCACTCGAAGAACCGACTTGTCAATGTATATGCTGGCCCCCATACGTGCTTAGTACCATTCAAAGTGTCGACAGTGGGGACGGCGTGGCCTAGTGGTTAAGTGGCACGGCTCACAACCCAAAGGTGCTGGGTTCGATCCTCATCGCAGCACCGGCCGTTACCCCGGTTAAGCAAACCCTCAGAAAATGCAGGAGGAAGCAGACCCTTACATAAAATGCATGCTGAAGTCGGATGCACTGGGTCGAAATGCGCAAAATAAAAACCCAAGTGCAACGCATACCGCCTTGGGGATTAGAGAAATAAGGCGAACGAAAAAAAAAATGTCGATGACAGAGCACAGGGCTCCATAGCTCCCGCGGTGGGTCCAAAATTGCCTACTAACTTCGTCAGGTGCCTATTTTCAGCTGGGTCGACTGGGTGAAGCGGTTTTGCCTTGAACAAACCGACGGCATTCACGCCATATCAAACGGATCCCGAAGGGGTTTCGATTTGGTTCATTTTTATTATAAACCAAGCTCACAATCTCTAACAGAGAGAAAACAAAACTGCTTGTACCATATCACAATGTCTGGGCCTCATGCAGTATAGCCTTACACACTTCATCCCCGGCTGCAGTGTCTGTTTTTGTGCTTTGTCTCTTTTTACCATTCATAATAGATAAATACCTACCGACTGGCTTGCGCCACTTTTGTCCTGGTGTGATGTCCACATGGTGAGCTTACCTTGTAGAGGTTGAAGAACTTGCGTGGAATCTATGCCGGTCGGAAATTTAAAAAAAAACAAAAACAGTTTCCCATCGCAAGCAATGATGTCGACATCATCAGATGATTTTGCCTTGATGATGTAACTTGCGATCTATTTGGATTATAGGAAGCAAGAAACTGCGCTGGTCATCAACCTCACTCTCTGATCTCGAGCTACCTTGGATCAGGGGCAAGATATAAGCCATACCGACTGGAGGTAACTCAGATGCACGTATTTTGACCAATCCTCCTTTGAGACCAGGAGTTGCTTGAAACATAACGGGATTCTATCACACACCGTTTGCGTTCATCGCTTTGAGAGTAGAGTGCCTTTCCTTTCGACAGCACCTCTCACCCTTTGAGCGATGTGTCATCGGCATGCTGCTAACCGGGCCGGCCCACATCTCCAAGGTGATGTGTTAGTCTATTATTATTGGCCCGCGTGTACATTTCCAAGCCATATCAAAATCGGCATTGTGATAAAACATGGCGAAGGTAGCCAATCGCATGAAGTTTACCCATCTACACTGGATGCTGGAAATACGACACAGGATATCTGAAATGCTACTGAAAATAGTAGAAGACCATGGCAATCGATTAGAAAAACGCCACAAAATTTACAAACTAACTAATCCAAATGGAAAACCATAACACGTTTCGGTGGACATATGTGTAAGTCGTCAACTCGTGTGAATTCCAGGCACATTCGTGGCATGACCGTATCAATTATGGACTAAAACACGAGAACATGTCTACACCGCGACCGGTTAGGCGCCTTCTTGGTGTGGCTCCTGGCAGGGTTACCCAACCTGGACAAGTCCGAAGCGGAGCCAGGCTTAACGACAGAGGAATAGGTGGAGCCCCATAGGTGTAACTGCATAACCCACCAGCGAGTGGTGTATGCTCTAGGCTTCATCAGTCCGCCCAAAACTCCTTGCGTTCAATGCATTCTATCACATTCTTTGCTGCTTGTCTATAAGTTATCCCTATCGGTGTCGAAGTGAGGCAGACCAGTGGACATTGCACCTCTGCCCCTGGGAGATTGCCAGACGTGCCGTCACTGCAGATGGGCTGGCATGATTGACTGAAGAATAATGTGATAGCCGACCCAGATGGAAGTGACGATCCTGGAACATCGACACACTGAGGGTACCCGAAAGATGCGTCCATATCCTCCTCTTCGATACCATGATGTCTCCAAGACAACATGCTTTATACTAACTTCAACTGAGGAAGAGGTGGGGGGTTTTGTCCCGGATGCATTTGACTGCTAACAACTTCCCGCTCACAGCTAAAGGGATTATATCATCATCATCATCATCATCATTATCATCATTATCATCACCATTATGAGGTGCTTTATCAAGGTCTTTTTTGCTGCTCATAGTCTCAACATGACCTGGTAGTCCACCCGAAGCTCAAAGCTTTTTCAGTTCTCCGTTCGCGTTATTTAAAAAAAGAATATCAGTCTAACGCTGCATTTGTCTTCCATCATCAACTTTAGGATAACTTGATTCCAGTAGTTTGTTGAGGATAACTTGATTCCAGTAGTTTGTTGAGGATAACTTGATTCCAGTAGTTTGTTGAGCATATGTCCAAGGCTGCATTTGTGTGCATCATCAACTTTAGGATAACTTGATTCCAGTAGTTTGTTGAGGATAACTTGATTCCAGTAGTTTGTTGAGAATATGTCCAAGGCTGCGTTTGGCTCAGGTAACCAACTTTTAAACAACTTTTCCAATAGTTTGTTGAAGCACATGTCCTGCATTTGGCTCCCGAAAACGAATTCCAGTAATTTGCACTGTGGTTTTTCTAGCAAATTTTTTTACATGATGAGGTTGCCGGCCCAATGGAAACAGGGACCATCTTCTGTCTGCCCTTAGACACGCGTGCCCGGCTAAAGTATAACTTTTCTTTGCTCCCATTTTATCCCTGACTAAGTAACGGCAGCTACTTACTTTATCTTACAAAAAATTCGAAAATTAAATTTGTTGTAATTTCATTGTTGAAAAAGGAGAGGACATTTGGGATTCGAATACATTTATTAGAAGTTTGGAATTGAGGCTACTAGGTTGATGGAACAAGACGGTCAGAGGTCAGAACATTCTGAATAGAAAGAAGGATACATGTTTGCTAGTGTTTGTTATGCAGTACAAAAGGGATCGTTAGCGGAGAATGGACGTTCTGAATGTATTTATTTATGAGATAGGGGCATGTTATATCAGTGATTGGAAAGTGAAAGAGACAGAGTGAAAGGGAGAGAGAGGGAGAGAGAGAATGAGAGAATTTGACGCAGAGAAAGGGAAATCTTCTATGGAGGTGTATTGATTCTTGGCAAGAGAGGGTGGTGTTGATTGGCTTGTAGTATCGAGTTTATCTGGCCACATTACGTAAGATGGCGGTTGTTAAATAGAGCGCTATCGAGATCACGCGGGTCCCTCTGGTGTCACCCTATCTGTAATAGTATTTGCGGAAATTTACGATCGGGGGAACAGAATTTATGAAGCCCGGGGATTTTTGATGAAGTCAGCCTTAGAGGTGGACGTGACTTGAGATCAGAGATTGATAGAAGAGTGGATAGCAGGCATGTTTGTTCGTTAAATAATTAGGAAAGTCACATGATCTGCTGATGGGCACATCCTGTGCAATACCATAATATCAGGATAAGATTTAGAACAAGCTTCAACCGATGAAGTAGTGTCCATTTGTCCGAGAGGGGGGGGGGGGGATGCGTTGGGCTGTTTAGGGCTACCATCCAATTTGTCCGGGAGGCGTTGGACTATTTAGGGCTACCAGCCCATTTGTCCGGGAGGCGTTGGGCTGTTTAGGGCTACCAGCCCATTTGTCCGGGAGGCGTTGGACTATTTAGGGCTACCAGCCCATTTGTCCGGGAGGCGTTGTGCTGGTAAGGGCCACCAGCCCCTTTTTCCAGAAGACGTTGGGCTGTTAAGGGCTACCAGCCCATTTGTCCGGGGGGCGTTGGGCTGTTTAGGGCTACCAGCCCATTTGTCCGGGAGGCGCTGTGCTGGTAAGGGCCACCAGTCCCTTTTTTCCGGGAGGCGTTGGGCTGTTAAGGGCTACCAGCCCATTTGTCCGGGGGCGTTTTGCTGTTTAGGGCCACCAGCCCTTTTTTCCGGGAGGCATTGGGCTGTTAAGGGCTACCATCCCATTTGTCCGGGAGGCGTTGGGCTGTTTAGGGCTACCAGGCCACATCTAAACGTGTTATATCGTCATCACCTACATGAGCTGTTTTGTAGAGGTCCTCTGTTATCGTTTGTGTTTGATGGAAGAGAGGCTAACGAGCATGTCTGTTCGTTAGTGGTGCGTGTAGTCTAGTCGACAGTGGGCAGGATTTCTGATCTTGGATTACAGGGGATCGAATTCATGGAACGGACTGAACAAAAAATCCGGGCCGTGGCTCGTGCCTGGTACTACCGCTCCTCCAGTCAACCCAGCTGTAAATGGGTACTCGACGTATGAGTTGGAGAAGGTAAAAACAGCAAAGAGGGAACTGACAACACAACCTCACATAGGCAGCGACTTAGTATTTGACGATTACTATTCATGCCCGACGACAATTATTGCCATGGGACTGACCTTTTGTTCGTTAGATAAATGGGAAAGTAGCAGGCTGTAGTGTTTGTCACAGTTAAATTAGTTATGCGATTCTGGCACGCTTTCTTTAAGAATACTTCATCTTGCTTTCCAAACTTACCACGCCCTCACTGTCTGCGATTATGCTAATCCCATATCAGACTCCTCAGCCATCTTCGCACCCATTCACAACTCCGACTCACAGAATACTCAACTGAAAGGACTGGTTGAACGAAAAAAAATAAAGGTTTGCGTCACTCTTGTTGGACGAAAAAACAGACGTGAAGTGGGATATCAGCCTAAGATTATCATATACCTTAGATTGAATCTCGCTCCAACTGGTACATAATGCAGGAACAATTTCCCTCCACCAATTCATATTTGAAGCAGACTTTTCTTGAGCTGTATCTATGACACCAGTTGCTGTGATGTCTTCTACGTTTATTCGTCGTATCTTATTTGACTTCCTTACCTTTATCTTTCCCCATTTGTTCTAGTCCTGTGCGTTTCTTGTTCTTGTTCTTGTTCTTCTTCTTCTTCCTCTTCTTCTTCTTCGTCGTTCGTTCTCAAAATCCTGCTGTCAAGTCATGAAAAGGGTTCTGCAAGTAGCAGGACGTAGTCCGGAGAACCGAATAAGTTGTGTCGTAGCTTACAGCTTAACTGCGATATTTGTATCTTTCTTTCCGACACATCCGTCCTCATCAGGCATTTGTGGGTGCTGGTCTAGACTTCCCTCTTCGATCCCTTCTCTTTAGCCAGTCTGCCCTGTCGCAACCTGTTATCCAGTATCATCACGTGGACTTGGAGAAAGGTCTTGGCAGCTTTGTGTCGCTGGCCCTGACGCTAGCACTCAGCTTTGTGTCGCTGGCCCTGACGCTAGCACTCAGCTTTGTGTCGCTGACCCTGACGCTAGTACTCAGCTTTGAGTCTCTACAGCGTATGCACTGCTCACCATCTTGATCCCTTGTGCGTTTCTGGTGATATTGTTTATATTGAACTGGTCACAGGGATCAAGATGCTGAGCAGCGCATGAGCTGCAATGGTCAGCAACCCATAGCTGACTGCTAGCGTCAGGGCTAGCGAACCAGAGCCGCCAAGACCCTTCTACACCTCCACGTGGTGATCCTGGATAACAGGCTGCAGTAGGGCAGACTGGCTAAGGAGAAGGGATCGAAGAGGGAATGCTAACCCGGTACTCAAAAAAATGGCTGCTGAAGTCGGATGTGTTGGACCGAAAGGTGCAAATATCGCAGCCAAGCTGTAAACTACAACACAACGCATTCCGTTCTCTGGACTACATTCGGCTACTTACCCTTTCAGGATTTGGTAGTGAGAGATTGAGAACGAACGAAGAAGCAGAAGAAGAAGAAGAAGAAGAAGAAGAAGAAGAACTGGTCACAGCAGATTGAGACGTCAACTGTAGACCAAATTCAAGATAGATACCGTCGACCAAATTCAAGATAGATACCGTCGACCTATGTGGCAAACACGATAGCAGCACATGTGCTGCTCCCAGCACACAGATATGAGAGAAGGATGGGATCCATGCCGTCTCCACTCGAGGAGAAACTGTACGGAGACATTGAGACCCTTAAAGCAGAATTGTCTTCCTTTTCGGCGTTCGTTCTGAAAAGTACGTTGTGTCGTAGTTTACAGCGAGGCTACGATATATGCGTCTTTCGACCCTAGTCAACCGATTTCAGCTCGGCATTATTTGGACTATGTTTGCCCGCCCATTGTTATCCCTAATCTCTTAGCAAAACTGCATGGTTGCAGTCTGTTTCCAGGGCCATCACTTGTAGACAAGAATAGGATTGTTGTCAGTTATAGGTCACTGACCCTGTCATCTCTTTCACTGTAGCCACTTGGGTCGCATTGCAGAATCTGGAGGCGCAGAGACCCCTACTAAGAAAATGAGATATTCTTGGTGGGGAGGGCGATCAACTACATCATCACTGCACACGGGATAAATGTCACCTTGCAATGGATCCCTGGACATAGTGGGCTACTAGGGAATGAGATGGCCGGCAGATTGGCAAAAACAGGAGCCTAGAAACAACAATTGGTTAGAGCATGCAGTAACCACACAGTAAAACAAATTATTAAAAATAATACTCGAGAACCCTGGATGAACAGGTGGGTGACGGGAACAACAGGTGGGTGACGGGAACAACCGGTGGGCGACGGGAACAACAGGTCGCAGTTTATTTAGCGAAATGTTACAGCCAAAAAGTAACAATGACATAAATAAACTACATAGAAGAGATCAGTCTCATATTTCAGTTCCGAACAGGACATAACAGAATCATTAGCCACTCGAACCGCATCAATCCCCAGGACCTGCCCTTGCGCAGACATTGCTCTCATCCTGATGAAACAGTGTTCGACATCTACTCATTGAGTGCAAGGCGCTTGCGAGCCCGAGGAAAATATTCTTACAAGCACTCCCAACAATTACCAACACACGGTACGAAGCAGTGACACAACTGAAGAAGACCTGTATATATATATATATATATATATATATATATATAAGAATGGCATTGGGCTGCCAAGAGCAGGCTTGCCCAGCAGCAATGGGAAAACAACAACAGCTACTTGGGTCGCATTGGAAAATCTGGAGCCATCTTAGTTTATGACGATTTATTTTCATCCCGGATGACTTCATCCACGACGACAATTATTGCCATGGGACTGACCTTTTGTTCGTTAGATAAATGGGAAAGTCGCAGGCTGTAGTTTTTATCACAGTTAAATTAGTTATACGATTCTGGCATCCTTTCTTTAAGTATACTTTCATCTTGATTTCCATCATCTACACTTTGTTCATGTATCTGTCCTTGATACCGAACTCTCTCTCTCTCTCTCTCTCTCTCTCTCTCTCTCTCTCTCTCTCTCTCTCTATCTATCTATCTCTTTCTCAATATATATATAAATATACGTCGATGTGGTCGAAAGGTAAGGCACTCGCCACTGAAAGCGAATAACGGAAACGGTGGGCGATCGAATCCCGCAATTTTCAAGCGATCCCCAATCTCAAGGTGTGACCAGACTGCCTGCATCCCGAGGCACTTCCAGTTGTCTCGGCCTATGCCTTTCCATTGGTCTAATGTAGCTGGGAACCAGAGAGTGAGGTTGATGACCAACGCAGTGTTGTCCTTACTTTATTCCAAATGTGGAGGTATTGAAAGAGTTTAGGGTCAACAGAAAATTACTGACATAAACTAGGGTTAGACAGCTACGGTCATTTTGGCCGCATAAGAAGGCACATATCCTTGTTTAAAACCATTCTAGAGGGTAGGGTGGAAGACAGTCGTTCAAGCAGCAGACAACGTTATAAGTGGGTGGACAACATCATGAGATGGACTGGAAATACACCACTACGGCAAAAGATAGAGTACACTGGAAGTTCATTGCACCCGATCTTCGATGCAGAGACGGAGCTGAACTGATAATTCAAATACAGCGCAAGCTAAACTATTAAGACAAAACCGTCTCATGATGTCGCCATCTTCGCTTGGAATGAACAACTAACTATATATATATATAAGGCAAAGGCAACATTTTCTAAAACGAGCCCCACCATCGGTTCCAAGATTATAGGGAACTGCATTTTGCGACTTTTATCGCTGAAGACAGAACGGGCATTTGGGACTGGGGACGAATTTTTAGACTTGCTGAGAAGAAAGGAGATATGAATTGATGGGGCAAGAGAGTCGGAGGTCAGGACACGTTTAAATAGAAAGGGGGATTAAATGATTCCTATTAGCGCACCGTTACAAAATGTATCGTATGTGGAACATGGTCATTCTGGTTTGTATATATGACATACGAATGTCTATGTAATATTATGTTGTTGACTGGAAATAGATGAGATGCGGAGAGATATGAGGCGTTGACAAAATAACTCAATGAAGAGAAATGAGGCATGGACAAAATAACTCAGTGAAGAGAAATGAGGCATTGACAAAATAACTCAGTGAAGAGAAATGAGGCATGGACAAAATAACTCAGTGAAGAGAAATCAGGCATTGACAAAATAACTCAGTGAAGAGAAATGAGGCATTGATAAAATAACTCAGTGAAGAGAAATGAGGCATTGACAAAATAACTCAGCGAAGAGAAATGAGGCATTGACAAAATAACTGAGCGAAAAGAAATGATACATTGACAAAATAACTCAATGAAGATAAATGCGGACCTGAGGTAAGTGAATATTGATTCCCAGCAAGGGAGTTTGATAGACACGCGGTTGCAAGTTTTATCGGGCACATTACGTAATACGGTGAAATAGAGCGTTATTGAGGCCACATGGGTGTTTCTAGTGTCGCCATTTTTCAGTCTGGTACTTGGGGTCAATGATTATACATGCGGGTTGGGTTGTACGTAGGGGATCTTTGGGGAAGTCGTCATTGGTGACGGAAAGAACTCATATCAGGGATTGGTAGGTAGAGCGTGATCAGAGAGCTTGTACGCGCGTTGTCATGGGGTGATTGCAGGCTTTGCTGAAACCATTGATGAAAAGAGATGAGAGAAAGAGAGAGAGAGAGAGAGTACAATAAACACAGATTTAAAAAAAAAGTGAAATTGTTAATTGAGAGATAAGAGTACACTAATATAATTTTTAACAAAAATAAGGAGAATTGAGAGAGAGAGAGAGAGAGAAAGAGCAAGAGAAAGAGAGAGATAACGAGAGAGAGAGAGAGAGAGAGAGAGAGAGAGAGTATACTAGACAAAGATTTGTTCACAAAAAGTGAGAGGGAGATTATATATATATATATATATATATATATATATATATATATATATATATATATATATATATATAATAGATAGATGGATGGGTAGATGGATAGATCGATAGATAGATAGATATAGATGGCTAGATGGATGGAGGGAGGGAGGGATGGATAGGTAGATGGATAGATCGATAGATAGATAGATATAGATGGCTAGATGGATGGAGGGAGGGAGGGATGGATAGGTAGATGGATGGGTAGATAGACAGACAGACAGAGCAATAAATACATGTTTTTAGATAAAAAATTAGTTTGTTAGAGGGAGGGAGAGAGTACTATTGACAAGATGTAGATCACGCTGTAAGAACAAGATGTCGAGGAGGGGAGCAAGTTGAGAAATCTAGGCTAGAGAGAACTGGGGAGCACAATGTATCTGAATGAATGGCCTTTAAGGGAAGACCATTATTGGCAGGAGGGTAACTGACATTTATGGGTTCTTTTAACGCTGGAGGAACACAGCGGGAGGAGGATCGAAGTGGAGGTAAAACATGAGTTAATTTAACACAATTGATTGATTTTCGGCAGGGACAAGGGAGACCGGTTGAGGTCAGGTGTTGGAAGAGTTGTGAGGGAGTTGACAACAGTTGCATGAAGAAAGGAGAGAGAGAGGGATGGAGGGAGGGGGGAAGATGGGGGAGGAGTGAGGGATGAAGAGAGAGAGGGAGGGAGGGGTGGAGAGAGGGAGGGAGGAATGTATGGAGAGAGAGAGTGGGACGGATGGAGAGAGAGGGAGGGATGGAGAGAGAGGGAGAGAGTGGTGGAGAGAGAGGGAGGGAGAAAGGAATGGAGAGAGAGAGGGAGGGAGGGGTAAAGGGAGGGATGGAGGGGTTGAGAGAGGGAGTGGGGAGGGAGAGAAAGATAGGAGGAAGAATGGAGAGAGAGAGGGACTAGTGAGGCGGGTTGAGGTCAGGTGTCAGAAGAGTTCGGAGGGAATTGACAACAGTTGCAGGGAGAAAGGAAAGAGAGAGAGGGAGGGAGGGCAAGAGATAGAGGGTCTAGGGATGGAGCTTGAGGTCATGAGAGGAAGTTGACAAAACGGTTGCAGGGAGAAGAGAGAGAAGAGAGAGAGAGAGACAGAGAGAGAGAGACAGAGAGAGAGGTACGAGGGATGTGTGTGTATGATAGATATAATGAAATACGGATCGAAAGAGTAAGAAAAATAGCGAAATTTGATGGAGGTATGTCGTTAAATGCCCAAAATAAATATATTTACTTTTTTGTGCGCCTTGAAAAGGACGTTTAGTGGCGGATTGTTGTAGATTTCCCCTCATCCCGAGCGTGCTAGTGAAGGTGGACCGGAATCTTCCAGGCGGTTGTGTTTTGCTTGGATTCATCTCGCTCACTGCAACGGGGATCACGTCGATCCCCTACCTTTTCAGCCACGTTGCCATGAAAACAGCCCGTTTTCAGGGAGGACTATGGGGAAGTCGATGTGGGGGTCTTGATCAGTATATTTTGCCTGACCCTGACTAAAATATATGATCAGTATATTTTGCCTGACCCTGACTAAAATGTCTGATCAGTATATTTTGCCTGACCCTGACTAACATGTCTGATCAGTATATTTTATCTGACCCTAACTAAAATGTCTGATCAGTATATTTTGCCTGATCCTGACTAAAATGTTTGATCCGTATATTTTGCCTGACCCTGACTAAAATGTCTGATCAGTATATTTTGCCTGACCCTGACTAAAATGTCTTATCAGTATATTTTATCTGACCCTGACTAAAATGTCTGATCAGTATGTTTTATCTGTCCCTGACTAAAATGTCTGATCAGTATATTTTGTCTGACCCTTACTAAAATGTCTGATCAGTATATTTTCTCTGACCTTGACTAAAATGTCTGATCCGTATATTTTGCCTAACCCTGACTAAATTGTCTGATCAGTATGTTTTGCCTGACAAGAAGTTAGTCTTCCTACCCTGATGGAGGTATAAGATGGGGTTTGTGAATACATTGACAGATTTTAAGTGAGGTACAATTTTTTTTGGGTGAGGAAGTTGATGTGGGATGGGAGAGAGAGAGAGAGAGAGAGAGAGAGAGAGAGAGAGAGAGAGAGAGAGAGGGAGGGGGGCAAAGAGAGTAGTGAGTAGGATAAACTCCATATTCCCTGTCATGGCTTCTTTGCGATTTATCGCTGTTCTTCAATCTGAACATTCTGCCGTAAGGGACCCGATCTGTACGAGAAGAAAACTAAGCAGAATGCGGTGACCTAACTGTACACCGTCCCGAAGGAATCCTTCCTGAAATGCTTCCAGCAATGACTGGTCCTCTGGGGGAAGTGTGAAGAGTTCACAGGAGAGTACTTTGAAGGGGATTATGGTTTCAATCCTCCAGGTGAGTAATTATATATTTCCGTCCCAAACTTCGGATACTATTTGAACACACGTTGTACGTCCTATCTTCTACGCCTCAAGGGAAGAGCAGTAGGAGAGAAGAAGAAGAAGAAGAAGAAGAAGAAGAAGAAGGAGAAGAAGATACAGATAGCGAAAGACGATTGAGAAAGAGATGGGAGATGAGAAAAAAATCAACTTAACACAATTGATTGATTTTAACCGAGGGACTCGCGAGGAGAGGTTGAAATGGGTGACAAGATGGGCGCCTGAAAACTTAATCTTTTCCCTAATGGAAGAAATAGGGGGAAATGGGACAAAGATAGAGCATGAACCGCAGATAAAGTTGTTTTGAGTGTCTCGATAACCGGGGACATTCATTTATTGATTGGAACGGAAGACTAGAATTGAGCCGAACGAGGACAGCGAGTTGGAGTGAGAGATGTAATCAAGAAGTGGATAGAATGGCTGAAGATTGTCCTGGATGCAGAGAAAGTTATTGTCACGGAACGCTGCCGGAGAATAAGAGTCCAATTCAATGCATAAAACTGAAATAAAAATCATGTCTATGAGGCAATAACGGGGCTTCCTACAGCATATTCGTAAATCTAGGTCATTTAGAATTTGTTTGATATCTGTGAAAGGCAGACAACGGCAAATGTGATCATATACCGATAACTGGACAGCGGTTAGAATCATTGAAAAGTAGTCAAAAAGGCGTAGATAAATATCAACCTAGATTTCAGCTTTCAAAGATTAAATAAACTCGTGAATGAGTTATGGAATCTAGGCAGTAAAAGGGGATATGGCTTGCTTGGCCTCGTTCGTTCTCAATCTCCTACTACCAAATCATGAAAGGGCTTAAGTAGCAGAATGTAGCCCAGAGGACGGAATGCGTTGAGTCGTAGTTTACAGCTTGGCTGTGATAATTGCACCTTTCGGTCCAAGACATCCGACTTCAGCAAGCATTTTTTGAGTACTGGGTTAGCATTCCCTCTTCGATCGCTTCTCCTTAGCCAGTCTGCTCTGTTGCAGCCTGTTATCCAGGATCACCGCGTGGAGGTGTAGAAGGGTCTTTGCAGCTATGGTTCGCTTGCCCTTATGCTAGCAGTCAGCTATAGGTCACTGACCGCTGCAGCTCATGCGCTGCTCAGCATCTTCATCCCAAAAGGGGATATAATGTCAAATCAAAATTCTTACAGCTTTGATGATGTGTGATTATCGTTACATTAATTACAGGTCTTTAGTAAAGTCTGCAAGACTCTGTACATTAAATATAGATTTACGGGAAAGTCCAAAAGAATCCAAATGTAAATGTATAAACACAGTTTTGTAAACACGTTTGAAGGACATTTCTGTGGTAGGGATGCGACCTGCATCATGTTTCAACGATTATTCCAACTATTTGTCACCAATATACGAGGGACGTTTAGTCGAACCGTAATTGTAATTTCCCCCCCCCCCCCCCCCCCCCCCCCCAAAAAAAAAATGTGTTAAAGATGTCAAAATGCCATTAATTTTTTAAATTTAATTTCCGATAACGTTCATGCACTTATACCAGCGTGTAAGTAATGCTTGAAAATCTTGCGCGTAGAAAGATTTGTCAGTATGTCTGAACCAATCCAAGATAGTCTGTTTCACTTCGTCATCAGTGCTGAAATGCAAACCTCCCAGAAATTCTTTAAGGGGTTCAAACCGATATAAATCGTTTGGAGCGAGATCTTGACTGTACGATGGATGTGACAATACCTCCCAGACGAGTTGCTGCAAATGGTACATGGTGCTGTGAGCCGCATGAGGCCGATGGTTATCTCACAGGAGCCGTAACGCACTTTCAATTCAAACCAGACCGAAATCATCACTGGCAGATGTTGGACCTTCTCTAAAACGTTTACACTATGGAAATGTTTTACTGCGGCCGAGTGTCTCATTATCGAATTGTGATCGCAGTCTTCTGTAAATTTCCGCAGGTTTCAAGCCTTCTTTCACAAATAACTTCTTCACAACACTTTGTTCCATGCAAGCACTAACAGTGTTGTCTGCCATTTTTTTATGTATCACGTGACTGGTCCATGGCAAGGGGCCACATAGCAGTAATAGGACACAAGTGCCCCAAACTAATGATAGTAGTTCCAACACGCTATAACCGATTCAGGTAGCACTAGAACAAAAAATCCCTGTTTGATTTGAACACCCCTCGTACAATCACAAGTTCGTAGTATAAGTACCGGACATCCATTTGCAGAAAGCAAAGGGACTAAGAAACGAAACGAACCACCCCTATCTGAGACGAAGATGCGACCTACTACAATGACATCTTTCAAACAATCCACTCCTGACCACATCCTTAGCTATGGAACTGCCAATGGTAAAACACGTCTTTGGACCTTTCCCTTCATCGCCTATATCCACAAGCGGGATCTGATACGCACCAAAAGAAGCCAAGTTGAACAAAACCCCCCAACCGACCCATATCTGATACAGAATCTCTTAAACATTCTAAATGCCACAAGAATGTTAAGGAAACAAACAGAAAGAAAAAGAAAAAAAAAACAAAAAAAACAACAACCCCAAAAATTAACCCCCCCCCCCCCCCCCCTCCCCAAATAAATAAAATAAAAATAAAAACAAAACAACCTGCCTCTGTTAACCTTATCGTCAACGCTCATCGCTTTTTTCATCTTTCACATTAGCGGTTTCTATCGTTCACATCACGTTCAGCGGACGAGTGTGTAGTGTCCTCTCAGCATCCTTCGCTGTGTTTATGTTTGTCTTGCGATGTTCGCTTTAATGAGATTGGTAAACATATTTGCCTTGGAGAATGTCTTCCTGCGATGATCTTATCTCTTCTCAAACGTTGTCTCTTTCCTGCAGTTTCTTTGTTTTTTCCTTGGAATTTCTCTTGGAGATGTTTGTCTTGTTTTTATAACGATGCGTGTCTGTGGCAGTTTCCTAGGTGATTGTGCTCTCTTTTACTTTCTTCCTAGCTCGCTCGCTCACTCACTGACTCACTGGCTCGCTCACTCACTGACTTACTAACTCACACTCACTCACTCACTCACTCACTCACTCACTCACTCACTCACTCACTCACTCACTCACCCACTCACTCACTCATTCATCACTCACGCACTCCCTCACTCACTCAACACCCACACAAACAAACTCACACCCTCACCAAATTCACCTACGCACTGACCCACCCAGCCGCTTACTCACCCACCCACTCACTCACCCACTTTTCTCCACCCTAAATTTCCACTTCAGACACCTCCGTACTAACCACCACAGTATAGCTGCATTCCACCACCCACTACACTAACCACCACAGTACAGCTGCATTCCACCACCCACTACACTAACCACCCCGGTACAGCTGTATTCCACCACCCACTACACTAACCACCCAGGTACAGCTGTATTCCACCACCCACTACACTAACCACCCCGGTACAGCTGTATTCCACCATTCACTACATTAACCACTCCAGTACAGCTTTGTTCCACAACCCACTAGCCTAACCACTCCAGTACAACTGTATTCCACCATCCACTACACTAACCACCACAGTACAGCTGTATTCCACCATCCACTACACTAACCACCCCAGTACAGCTGTATTCCACCATCCACTACACTAACCACCAACCACTTGCAAGTGACCTCATTCATTCATTCAAGTACCAAATTCTATGTTTCCGTCTCCCACTCAAAATGTCTTTGTCTC
The DNA here is from genome assembly GCA_036924085.1 of Ariolimax columbianus. Lineage (NCBI taxonomy): Eukaryota > Metazoa > Mollusca > Gastropoda > Stylommatophora > Arionidae > Ariolimax > Ariolimax columbianus. Next base: position 21,233,858 of record JAVGWX010000018.1, read on the forward strand.
TCTATCTGCTTCTGCATGTCGACTCTCACTCTATGTCTGTCCATCTCCTGCTCTCTCTCTCTCTCTCTGCATCTCTCTCTCCACGTATATCACTCCTTCTCTGGGTAACTCGGCTGCTCTGTCTATCCAACCCTCGCACACCGGGTTCTCTCTAAAAATGCTGATTCCATTGCATGGTACGCTCTATAATCAAGCCACTTTTTGTCTCTCATTTTTTTAAATTCACGTTCTTTAGATGTTTCTCTCTTTCTCTCTCTCTATGTGTGTGTGTCTCTCTTTCTCTCTCTCTCTCTCTTTCCCATTCTGTTTCTCTCTATATATCTATCTTTCTCTTTCTTTCAGTCCTCCTTTCTTCCACTTTCTCTCTCTCTGTGTGTGTGTGTCTCTCTTTTTCTCTCTCTCTCTCTCTTTCCCATTCTGTTTCTCTCTATATATCTATCTTTCTCTTTCTTTCAGTCCTCCTTTCTTCCACTTTCTCTCTCTCTCTCTGTGTGTGTGTCTCTCTTTCTCTCTCTCTCTCTCTCTCTTTCCCATTCTGTTTCTCTCTTTATATCTATCTTTCTCTTTCTTTCAGTCCTCCTTTCTTCCACTTTATCTCTCTCTCTGTGTGTGTGTCTCTCTTTCTCTCTCTCTCTCTCTTTCCCATTCTGTTTCTCTCTTTATATCTATCTTTCTCTGTCTTTCAGTCCTCTTTTCTTCCACTTTCTCTCTCTCTGTGTGTGTGTGTCTCTCTTTCTCTCTCTCTCTCTTTCCCATTCTGTTTCTCTCTATATATCTATCTTTCTCTGTCTTTCAGTCCTCTTTTCTTCCACTTTCGCTCTCTAAGTATATCGTTTACTCTCTTCCCGTCATTTGTTCCTCGCTATCTTTCTTTCTCTCTTTCTGTTTGTGTTCTGCCACCCCTCTCCTTCTTTGTATTTCTCTCTTTCTCTCTCTTTTTACCACTCTCTATTTCTTTCAATTTCTTTCCTATATCTATCTCTCCCCGTCTCTCTCGCTTTGTCACAACCCATTGCCCATCAATCATTATTACTTTCCTCATTTGAGCTTCTTCAAATGCCCTCTGTCACTCCCTCTTTCACTAAAGACCTGTCACTCCCATATACTGCCTCCTTAAATTACTCCCAGTGTCATTCACCAACTCCCTCTATCACTCAATTACTTTATCAATATCGCATTTCTTCTGCCTCTCCTTCGCTGTATATGCGACTCACTCACTGTCTTACGAAATTACTGAAATCTATATTATATCATCATCTGTTTGCTTATAGATTGTTCGCTCTCTCTCTCTCTCTGCCTCTCTCTCTCTCTCTCTCTCTCTCTCTCTCTATATATATATATATATATATATATATATATATATATATATATATATCTTACTGCACTTACTCTAAGCCGTTGTATCAAAACTCGAACCACCCCGAGGACCACAGGACGCCACGTTAATAGTCCAAGAGCTACATCAAGCCATGTAAAGGGTCCAATGGCTATATGAAACCATGTTTAATGATCCTAGAACTACATGAAGTCATGTAAATGGTCAAATGGCTATATGAAACCGTGTTTAATGGTCCAAGAGCTACATGAAGTCATGTAAATGGTCAAATGGCTACATAAAGTCATGATAATGGTCCTAGAGCTACATTGTAATAGTTGTCCATCACAAGTGATGAAGACCACTCTCTTTGTTCAGCCGTGTGGACAGTCGTTTCTCCTGCTGTGTCCGCTGAAATGGGTGACTTGCGCGGAGATTTGGATTAAAGTGAGGAAGAAACTGCGCCTTTTGTCAACCTCACTCACAGAGCCTAAGCTACCTTTTGCCAGTGGCAAGACATTCATCGAGATGACTGGAGATAGCATAGGATGCAGATTTTGTCTCAGGGTTACCACCGAAGCCTTTCCGTAAACATGTAACCCGCAGGGTAGAAAGGTGGGAAGGCATCTAACGCAGTTTATCGTGCCTTTTCGATAACCACAAGAGGTCGTATGGACAACACTCAGTGTGTGAGTGAGTCTGGCATCTCTCCCAAGCTGTATTCAGCTCATCATAGTAGCATCTAGAGCTACATGAAGTCATGATAATGGTCCAAGGGCTACATGAAATCATGATAATGGTCCAAGGGCTACATGAAGTAACCTTAATGGTTAGAAAAAAGGTCACTTGAAATCATGTTAAAGGACTAAAGGTCGAACGAAGTCACGGTAATGGTCCAAGGATCACATGAAGTCAGAGTAATTGACCAAGAGCTGCATTTTAAGTCACGATAACCGACAAAGATGAGTTGAACATAAATAAGATCAAATGACTGTGTCCCAACCGAGGTAAGCGTACAAAGACACATTAAAGATGTTACAAAAACGAAGACTGACTTGGCTGGGACACAGTATACGACATGAACGTATTCCATGGAAGATACTAGAGGGCAAGATCCAGCGGAAAAAAGGAAGTGGGCTAACAAGTCTAACAAGACATGCCCAGACAACCTAACAGCCAGTATCAGGACTGGCCAACCATAGGATAAGGTCAAATAGAGAGACATGGTAAGACAACCTTACAGCCAGTATCAGGAATGGCCAACCATAGGATAAGGTCAAATAGAGAGACATGCTAAGACAACCTTACAGCCAGTATCAGGACTGGCCAACCATAGGATAAGGTCAAATAGAGAGACATGCTAAGACAACCTTACAGCCAGTATCAGGACTGGCCAACCATAGGATAAGGTCAAATAGAGAGACATGCTAAGACAACCTTACAGCCAGTATCAGGACTGGCCAACCATAGGATAAGGTCAAATAGAGAGACATGCTAAGACAACCTTACAGCCAGTATCAGGACTGGCCAACCATATGATAAGGTCAAATAGAGAGACATGCTAAGACAACCTTACAGCCAGTATCAGGACTGGCCAACCATAGGATAAGGTCAAATAGAGAGACATGCTAAGACAACCTTACAGCCAGTATCAGGACTGGCCAACCATAGGATAAGGTCAAATAGAGAGACATGCTAAGACAACCTTACATCCAGTATCAGGACTGGCCAACCATAGGATAAGGTCAAATAGAGAGACATGCTAAGACAACCTTACATCCAGTATCAGGACTGGCCAACCATAGGATAAGGTCAAATAGAGAGACATGCTAAGACAACCTTACAGCCAGTATCAGGACTGGCCAACCATAGGATAATGTCAAATAGAGAGACATGCTAAGACAACCTTACAGCCAGTATCAGGACTGGCCAACCATAGGATAAGGTCAAATAGAGAGACATGCTAAGACAACCTTACAGCCAGTATCAGGACTGGCCAACCATAGGATAAGGTCAAATAGAGAGACATGCTAAGACAACCTTACAGCCAGTATCAGGACTGGCCAACCATAGGATAAGGTCAAATAGAGAGACATGCTAAGACAACCTTACAGCCAGTATCAGGACTGGCCAACCATAGGATAAGGTCAAATAGAGAGACATGCTAAGACAACCTTACAGCCAGTATCAGGACTGGCCAACCATAGGATAAGGTCAAATAGAGAGACATGCTAAAACAACCTTACAGCCAGTATCAGGACTGGCCAACCATAGGATAAGGTCAAATAGAGAGACATGCTAAGACAACCTTACAGCCAGTATCAGGACTGGCCAACCATAGGATAAGGTCAAATAGAGAGACATGCTAAGACAACCTTACAGCCAGTATCAGGACTGGCCAACCATAGGATAAGGTCAAATAGAGAGACATGCTAAGACAACCTTACAGCCAGTATCAGGACTGGCCAACCATAGGATAAGGTCAAATAGAGAGACATGCTAAGACAACCTTACAGCCAGTATCAGGAATGGCCAACCATAGGATAAGGTCAAATAGAGAGACATGCTAAGACAACCTTACAGCCAGTATCAGGACTGGCCAACCATAGGATAAGGTCAAATAGAGAGACATGCTAAGACAACCTTACAGCCAGTATCAGGACTGGCCAACCATAGGATAAGGTCAAATAGAGAGACATGCTAAGACAACCTTACAGCCAGTATCAGGACTGGCCAACCATAGGATAAGGTCAAATAGAGAGACATGCTAAGACAACCTTACAGCCAGTATCAGGACTGGCCAACCATATGATAAGGTCAAATAGAGAGACATGCTAAGACAACCTTACAGCCAGTATCAGGACTGGCCAACCATAGGATAAGGTCAAATAGAGAGACATGCTAAGACAACCTTACAGCCAGTATCAGGACTGGCCAACCATAGGATAAGGTCAAATAGAGAGACATGCTAAGACAACCTTACATCCAGTATCAGGACTGGCCAACCATAGGATAAGGTCAAATAGAGAGACATGCTAAGACAACCTTACATCCAGTATCAGGACTGGCCAACCATAGGATAAGGTCAAATAGAGAGACATGCTAAGACAACCTTACAGCCAGTATCAGGACTGGCCAACCATAGGATAAGGTCAAATAGAGAGACATGCTAAGACAACCTTACAGCCAGTATCAGGACTGGCCAACCATAGGATAAGGTCAAATAGAGAGACATGCTAAGACAACCTTACAGCCAGTATCAGGACTGGCCAACCATAGGATAAGGTCAAATAGAGAGACATGCTAAGACAACCTTACAGCCAGTATCAGGACTGGCCAACCATATGATAAGGTCAAATAGAGAGACATGCTAAGACAACCTTACAGCCAGTATCAGGACTGGCCAACCATAGGATAAGGTCAAATAGAGAGACATGCTAAGACAACCTTACAGCCAGTATCAGGACTGGCCAACCATAGGATAAGGTCAAATAGAGAGACATGCTAAGACAACCTTACAGCCAGTATCAGGACTGGCCAACCATAGGATAAGGTCAAATAGAGAGACATGCTAAGACAACCTTACAGCCAGTATCAGGACTGGCCAACCATAGGATAAGGTCAAATAGAGAGACATGCTAAGACAACCTTACAGCCAGTATCAGGACTGGCCAACCATAGGATAAGGTCAAATAGAGAGACATGCTAAGACAACCTTACAGCCAGTATCAGGACTGGCCAACCATAGGATAAGGTCAAATAGAGAGACATGCTAAAACAACCTTACAGCCAGTATCAGGACTGGCCAACCATAGGATAAGGTCAAATAGAGAGACATGCTAAGACAACCTTACAGCCAGTATCAGGACTGGCCAACCATAGGATAAGGTCAAATAGAGAGACATGCTAAGACAACCTTACAGCCAGTATCAGGACTGGCCAACCATAGGATAAGGTCAAATAGAGAGACATGCTAAGACAACCTTACAGCCAGTATCAGGACTGGCCAACCATAGGATAAGGTCAAATAGAGAGACATGCTAAGACAACCTTACAGCCAGTATCAGGACTGGCCAACCATAGGATAATGTCAAATAGAGAGACATGCTAAGACAACCTTACAGCCAGTATCAGGACTGGCCAACCATAGGATAAGGTCAAATAGAGAGACATGCTAAGACAACCTTACAGCCAGTATCAGGACTGGCCAACCATAGGATAAGGTCAAATAGAGAGACATGCTAAGACAACCTTACAGCCAGTATCAGGACTGGCCAACCATAGGATAAGGTCAAATAGAGAGACATGCTAAGACAACCTTACAGCCAGTATCAGGACTGGCCAACCATAGGATAAGGTCAAATAGAGAGACATGCTAAGACAACCTTACAGCCAGTATCAGGACTGGCCAACCATAGGATAAGGTCAAATAGAGAGACATGCTAAAACAACCTTACAGCCAGTATCAGGACTGGCCAACCATAGGATAAGGTCAAATAGAGAGACATGCTAAGACAACCTTACAGCCAGTATCAGGACTGGCCAACCATAGGATAAGGTCAAATGGAGAGACATGCTAAGACAACCTTACAACCAGTCTTAGAACTGGACAACCAGGGGATAGGGGCAAATTGAGAGATATGCTCAGACAACCTTGCAGCCAGTATCAGGACTGGCCAACCATAGGATAAGGTCAAATAGAGAGACATGCTAAGACAACCTTACAACCAGTCTTAGAACTGGACAACCAGAGGATAGGGTCAAATTAAGAGACATACTCAGACAACCTTTCAACCCATCTTAGGACTGGCCAACCAGAAGATAGGGTCAAATAGAGAGGCATGCTCAGACAACCTTACAACCAGTCTTAGGACTGAACAACCAGATTATAGGGTCAAATTGAGAGATGCTCAGACAACCTTATAACCCGTAATAAGACTGGCTAATCAGAGGATAGGGTCAAATAGACAGGCATGCTCAGACAACCTTGCAACCAGTCTCAGGACTGGACAACCTTATGATAATGATATATCTAATTTTATTGTAGCACTTAGCGACCACTCACCGACTCCATCATTTACTCACGTTGTAGATCCCTCCACTCTTTCACAGAGCACCTCACCCCACTATGTCGTGACCACATTCAAGTATATCCAGTCCCATCCCATAATTTTATGCTATTCATATTTGCTAACATTTACATAACACGACAAGATTGTTCCTCAATAAAGAGCCATTCAAAGTCCATCGTCTGGGTGTCCCGCTAGTAATGTGGAATAGTGTTCGTTGGCGGTTGGTGTGGTTGATGTGGGTGGTGTGGTTGGTGTGGGTGGTGTGGGTGATGTGGTTGGTGTGGTTTGTGTGGGTGGTGTGGGTGATGTGGTTGGTGTGGGTGGTGTGGTTGATGTGGTTGATGTGGAAGCGTGTTCGTTGGCGGTTGGTATGGTTGGTGTGGGTGGTATGGGTGGTGTTGGTGATGTGGTTGGTGTAAGGTGGTGTGGGTGATGTGGTTGGTGTGGGTGATGTGGTTGGTGTGGTTGATGTGGTTGGTGTGGTTGATGTGGTTGGTGGGGTTGATGTGGTTGGTGTGGTTGATGTGGTTGATGTGGTTAGTGTGGTTGGTGTAGTTGATGTGGTTGGTGTGGGTGATGTGGTTGGTGTGGTTGGTGTGAAGGGTGTGGGTAGTGGGGTTGATGTGGTTGGTGTGGTTGATGTGGAAGCGTGTTCGTTGGCGGTTGGTGTGGTCGGTGTGGGTGGTGTAGGTGATGTGGTTGGTGTAGGTGGTGTGAGTGGTGTGGGTGATGTGGTTGGTGTGGTTGATGTGGTTGATGTGGTTGGTGTGGTTGATGTGGTTGATGTTGTTGGTGTGGTTGATGTGGTTGGTGTGGTTGATGTGGTAGATATGGTTGGTGTGGTTGTAGAGCAACTGTTGAGTATTCAGTAGAGATGGATATTGAGTTTTGTGTGGATATTGCAGAACCACACCCGAATGGTGTCCGTATTGAACCAAAAAAAGGAGGCAATGTAACCTTCCAAACATGTCATAAAAGTAGAATGAAAAGGGTTGTGACTTAGGCTTACAACCTCAGTATGGTGATGTGGAAACAACTCGTACTGAGTTAAAACAATTCTCATCGACGTTTGTTTGGGAGCGGGTTACAGTGGCTTTTTAAAAAATACCGAGGCGCACTCGAGGAGGTGGACGCTCGAGGTGGACCGGGGACGTGATGGCCATAGTGCAATCCGATGCTCCACGATCATAACTACAGAGACCTCTTTGGCCAGACTGGTGTGATACAGCTGTTCCCACGAACCACGACAGGGACGTGTGATCAGATATTGATCAGTGTATATGTAGCGTGACCTTGGCATTAGATGGGATCTTGATGAGTGTATAAGTACCGTGACTTTGTCGTGAGATGGGATCTTGATCAGTATATATGTAACATGACGTTCTTGTGAGATAGGATCTTGATCAATATATATGTAACGTGACTTTGGCGTCAGATAGGATCTTGATCAGTTTATATGTAACGTGACTTTCTCGTGAGATAGGATCATGATCAGTATATATGTAACGTGACCCTAGGGTGAGATAGGATCTTGATCAGTATATATGTGACGTGACTTTCTCGTGAGATGGGATCTTGATCAGTATATATGTAACGTGACCCCAGGGTCAGATAGGATCTTGATCAGTATATATGTAACTTGACTGTGGCGTGAGATGGGATCTTGATCAGTATATATGTAACGTGACCCCAGGGTGAGATATGATCTTGATCAGTATATATGTAACGTGACTGTGGCGTGAGATGGGATCTTGATCAGTATATATGTAACTTGACCGTGGCGTGAGATGGAATCTTGATCAGTATATATGTAACTTGACTGTGGCGTGAGATGGAATCTTGATCAGTATATATGTAACGTGACACCAGGGTGAGATGGGATCTTGATCAGTATATATGTAACGTGACTTTGTCGTGAGATGGGATCTTGATCAGTATATATGTAACTTGACTGTGGCGTGAGATGGGATCTTGATCAGTATATATGTAACGTGACCCCAGGGTGAGATATGATCTTGATCAGTATATATGTAACGTGACTGTGGCGTGAGATGGGATCTTGATCAGTATATATGTAACTTGACCGTGGCGTGAGATGGAATCTTGATCAGTATATATGTAACTTGACTGTGGCGTGAGATGGAATCTTGATCAGTATATATGTAACGTGACACCAGGGTGAGATGGGATCTTGATCAGTATATATGTAACGTGACTTTGTCGTGAGATGGGATCTTGATCAGTATATATGTAACTTGACTGTAGCGTGAGATGGAATCTTGATCAGTATATATGAAACTTGACTGTGGCGTGAGATGGGATCTTGATCAGTATATATGTAACGTGACTTTGGCGTGAGATGAGATCTTGATCAGTATATATGTAACGTGACTGGCGTGAGATGAGATTTTGATCAGTATATATGTAACGTGACTTTGGCGTGAGGTAGGATCTTGATCAGTATATATGTAACGTGACTTTGGCGTGAGATGAGATCTTCATCAGTATATATGTAAATTGACCCCAGGGTGAGATAGCATCTTTATCAGTATACTTCTTCTTCTTCGTACGCAGTCAGACAGTAACCATTTTTTTTCTCGAAAAAAGCAGCCGTCATTCTGAGGCTGTCGACACTGCCATAGAGCTTGTCTAGTGTTGCCACTGGTGATGGCCACATCTGCTCTCTCTGATCCTCGTATGTCGGGCAGTTTTGCAGCAACTGCTCAGCGGTCATTTTCCCAGTACCACACGGGCATTCGTCGGTGCCACCTATCTTCAATTTGTTGAATAGGTGGTACCTGAGTCTATTGTGGCCAGTGCGAAGTCTGAAGACCACGACCTGCTCTTTTCTGTTCAACTGGTAATAGGCATCGTTTTTGGTGTAGCCAGTATGTTCGGTTTCCCATTTGGGCATGTATCTAGCTCTAATAAGCCGTTTTGACTCTTCGTATGTCATACTAGTATCAGGTTGTGGTCGTTTTGCACCTTCTTTTGCCAGTCTGTCTGCCTCCTCGTTGCCTTGGATGTTGCAGTGAGATGGAACCCACTGCACCACTACCCTTTTTGGTGCGGACTGGTGGCATAGTTGACAGAGTACTGCTCTTAAATCATTAAGTTCAGTATTTTTCTGGCTTTTTAGTGCTGTGACTACGGCCAGGGCATCTGTAAGCAGGACTATATGGCTTTTATTCCTTTTACCTGTCACCATTTCTTCCACTGCCGCCCTGAGTGCCTCTGCCTCCGCTCTGAAATTGCTTGTGTATTTTCCAGTGGCGAATGACAGTGTTATTTTTCTGCCATTTGGTAGGCTCAGGAATGCTCCTGCCCCTTCGTACTGTGTTGTATTTGTTACGGATCAATCGGTGTATGCATGGGTCCAGTCCATGCTTGGGTAGTTTTCCGTAATGTAACTCAGGGTAGTATCTCTTCTTTCTTTTTCAGACTGGCAGTTTTTGTTTCTAATACCTGGTATATTTTCTACCACCTCTGGAAATATATGCTGCCTCCAGGTAGGTTTTCGTACAGTAGGGATGGCCTTTGGTGTTGTTAGTGCCTTTCATGGGGTTTTCGTGCATCTTTGTTTTGGCTATTTCTGCTAAGTTTCTTCGCTTTAGTTTTCCACTTCCGAAATTGTTTAGTCTCTGGTGCATTGGATGGTTAGTCAGTCTTCTGAGTTTCTCTGATTGCAGCTGGGCTCTGCAGTCTCTTCTGTCGGCCATGGATTGCAGTTTTGTAATTTTTTCAAGTTCTACAATTGGCGTTGACTTCATGCCTCCTGTTATAACTCTCATGGCTTGGTTTTGGAGTTTGCTAACTTTATCGAAGTTCGCCTTTGCTGCTGTTGTCCATGCCGCAATGCCATACTCGAGAACTGGTCTCACTCTTCCAGTGTACAGTTTCTTTAGTATACTTTCGTCTGCTCCCCAGCTTGTGCCAGCAAGTTTCCTCATGATTGCCATTCTTTCTCTGGCTCTCATTCGATTTCTCTCGATCTGACATTTCCATGTGATGCGCCTATCAAATATGACTCCCAGATAGTTTAGGTTGTCGTTTGGCTGTAGGTATTTGCCGTTAAGACTTAATTTGGTGTTTTGGGGTTTGATTGATAGCGAGAATATTGTACATGTGGTCTTTTCCTCGTTTATTTTGACCAGCCATGAGTTCGCCCACTCTTCCAGCGATGTTAGGGCCGTCTGCATCCGATTTCTTGCTATGGTGAGATTCTTTTCAGAGGTCCACATAGCCAGATCGTCTGCAAACATTGAGCTATGAACTCTTCTTGGTATATTCTCTGTAATGTCATTTATATACACCAGGAAGAGTGTGGGTGACAGTACTCCCCCTTGGGGTACTCCCTGCTCGAGTGTCACCTTTTTGCTCATCTGCCCTTGTACTTGGACTCTGGCCGTTCTGTTTTTGGGGTAGTGGTTGATGCACTTGTACATTTTCCCACAAACTTCACTTCTTCTTAGCTTGACTTAAGTCCATCTTTCTAGACTTTGTCAAATGGCTTTTCCAGGTCCACCCAACCCGCTACTGTATGCTTTTGCTCCTGGTAGGCATCTTCTATTTCCTGGGCTATGAGGATGACCTGATCCTCAGTGGATCTGTGCTGTCCAAAACCTGCTTGCTGTGGAATTAGTATCAGTTTTTCTTCCAGATGCCACATCAGTCTGGTGTTTATCATACGTTCCAACAGTTTGCCGACACAGCTCAGTAGGCTGATGGGCCTGTATGCATTTGGATCGGTTTTGTCTTTTCCTTTTATCAGTATACAATTCACATGAAACTGACCTGAGATCAGGGGTGTGGGTGGTGTCATGATCAATATATATATATATATATTTCACGAGACCCTAACGTGAGATGAGGGTCTTGATCAGTATGTATTTAATCTGACCCTGACGTAAGATGGATTCTGGATCAGTATATATTTACCTGTCCTTGGCATGGATGGGGTTTTGATCAGTATATATATTTCAGCTGTCCGTGAAATGTTATGGGCTTTTGTTAAGTATATATTTCTCATTTCGCTGGCCTGACCTGCCTCTGACGCTATTGACCCTTTCGCTACCTGACCCTGGCGCTATCTAACGCTGACGCTATTCTTGGTACCAACCTCACCACCCAACACCATCACTGTTGTAACGGCCACTGCTCGGATACATACTCCCCATTTAAAGGACCACCTTGGGAGCCGCGAAGCGAAGTGGTTAGTGCACTGGCTTCGTATCTGAGTGGTCCTGGGTTCATTCCCCAGTTGAGGCGGTAATGTTTTTCAGACCGCAACGGCCCCCGGGTCAACCCAGCCTTAAATGGGTACCGGTTCAGTCCGGGAAGTAAAAGCGGCGAGGGAGAGGAGATGGCTACTGCCCTCATATAGCCTAGCCTTTGAAATGTGAGATCGCTAACACCTCACACCCCTACGGCAGTAATGCTATGGCTTACTTAGTACTGGTCGGGCCTCTTGCTTCACTCGGAGCGAGATGACAGTACCACAGTAACAGGCGACCGAGCGGTTTGTTCACGGTGCCTACTGACCAATAGACACGGATTCACACTCTCAGTATCACATATGTGTTTTTCATTCGCTGGTGAAAAATGATAATGTTCGTCCGTCACATATGATGAATACCACTCTCTTAGATCAGCCGTGTGTGTAGTCTTTTCTCTTGCTGTGTCCGCTGAAATTGGTGCCTTGCCTGTTGATTTGAATTAAAGTGAGGAAGAAACTGCGCCATTTATCAGCCCCACTCTCTGGCCCTAAGCTACATTTGGCCAGTGGCAAGATTTTATAGAGACGACTGGAGATAGCATAGGATACATATTTTTCCTCATGGTTTACTCCCGAAGCCTTTCTCGTAAACATGTTTACAGTTAGAACGAAAGGCGCAAATCTCGCGAAGTTCAGCCGTGTGAACTAAACCGTGAAAATGCGACACATGTTTAAGCGTAGTGCTATTCATATAGCCGATGTCCATTACAGAATAATCATACGGAAGAAAACATAAAAAGCAGTCCAAATGGAAAACAACAACACGTTCCCGTGAACACAAGCGTAAATTTCAGGCAAATCCCTGATCTGGTGAAATATAAATAAAGCATGAACACCGTGCCGACTGCCGGAGCCTGCATCTTTATTCCTCAACCCTATAAATCCCCCGGCATACTCCAGGGATCGGAGTAAAGGCTGTAATGATGTATTAACATAATTGCAGCACAACGCCTAGGAAGGATAACAGAGAGAACGTGTGGTATATTATTACTAAAAGTAATGGGACTTCCACATGGTACTGGCAATAGTTGTAAATTATGAAGCAGCTAGTCCTGTGTATGTTTAGTCGCTATTTACGACCATACTATGAAAGTAGCCATGGGACTTGGCTACCGTGGAAGTGACCTAGAAGGCTGCTGTGGGTTTACTATTGAGGAAGTGCCAGAGAAGATAGATATATTACGCCACAGATTATCAGAACACATAGGACTCCCCTCAAGTAAATGCCCTAGAGACGAAAGTCTTGAATTTCACAGAGCTGCTGATATAAAGTTGAATAGAGAACTGTTACAGAAGATTGAACGTTTGACCTATTTGGGAAGTAAAATGACACAAGATGACGATACAACAAACGAAATTGCAACTCGAATTGCTTTGACCGCATGTGTCTTTATCTAACAAACAAACATTTGGAAATCGAAATCACTGAACAAACACACAAGGCTCAGAGTATTTCAGTCCAGCATATAATAACTGCTAACATATGAATGCGGAAGCTGGAAAGCGGCAAAAAACGATTGAAAAGAAACTGAATGCTTTTGGAAATAAATGGCTTAGAAAACTATTGAATACTGCTTCTTCTTCTTCTTCTTCTTCTTCTTCTTCTTCTTCTTCTTCTTCTTCTTCTTCTTCTTCTTCTTCTTCTTCCTTCCTTCCTTCCTCCCTCCCTCCCTCCCTTCCTTCCTTCCTTCCTTCCTTCCTTCCTTCCTTCCTTCCTCCTTTCCTTCCTTCCTTCCTTCCTTCCTCCCTCCCTCCCTCCCTTCCTCCCTCCCTCCCTCCCTCCCTCCCTCCCTTCCTTCCTTCCTTCCTTATTCTTCTTATTCTTCTTATTCTTATTATTCTTCTTCTTCTTCTTCGTTCTCAATCTCGCGCTACCAAGCCCTGAAAAGAGCTTGGCAAGTAGCAGGATGTAATCCGGAGAACAGAATGCGTTGTGTCGTAGTTTACAGCTTAACTGCTATATTAACACCTTTCGTTGCGACACATCCGTCTTCAGCAGGCATTTTTGAGTACCTGGTTATTCTTCCCTCTTCGATCCTTTCTGCTTCGCCACTCTGCCCTGTTGCAGCCCGTTATCCAGGTTCACCACGTGGAGGTCTAGAAGGGTCTTTGCAGCTCTGATTCGCTGACCCTGCCGCTAGCAATCAGCTATAGGTCGCTACATTTAGAACCAACAAGATAATAATAACAATCACCAACCAGCCAAATGTTTCTACCATCATCGGGAAAAGAATCAGTGGACATACATGGTGCATGTACTTAGAATGAACAGCAACAAACTCTTATTTCAGGCTGTTATGTGGGCTCCAGGTGACAGCAGAAAGAGAGGAAGACCAACAGAGAATCGTCGCAGAACGATCATCAGAGAGGGCTTAACTATGGGTCTAAATAACATACACGAGTTAGACAAGTGACCTCACACCGTTCAAACTGGAGAGCTCTTGTTTCTGCATTATGCACCGTGTTTGGTGTTCACAGAATATAAGTAGATAGATAGGACTATTCTTTTCAGTCTTTGTAGCATTCAGGTTACTTAGAAGGTTACTGAAGTCAAACTATTCTTTTCAGTCTGGGTAGCATTTACATAGAAGGTTGCTGTAGTGGAACTATTCTGTTCAGTCTATGTAGCATTCAAGTTACATAGAAGGTTGCTGTAGTCAAACTATTCTGTTCAGTCTATGTAGCATTCAAGTTACATAGAAGGTTGCTGTAGTCAAACTATTCTGTTCAGTCTATGTAGCATTCAAGTTACATAGAAGGTTGCTGTAGTCAAACTATTCTGTTCAGTCTATGTAGCATTCAAGTTACATAGAAGGTTGCTGTAGTCAAACTATTCTGTTCAGTCTATGTAGCATTCAAGTTACATAGAAGGTTGCTGTAGTGGAACTTGGAGAAATAAGGCGAACGCAAAAAAAAATAAACAAAAAAAAATAATTAAAAACCACTGTTAGGCCATTTTAATTTCTTTCGGAGGCTGTTGTTGTTGAATGCGCATAATGAGGAAGTTTACTCTTTTGTGCGACCTGAAAAGGGCGTTAAATGGCGGGTTTGGTAGCTTTCGTCATATCCAGAGCCGTGCTGATGAAAGTTGCCCGTAGTCCTACAGGCGGATGTGCTATGCTTGGCTTCATCTGCGTAACACTTACTACTTCAGGGATCACGTCGATCCACATCTTGTCAGTCGATGGAACGCTGCATGGAAGAGAGAAATCGGCCAAGCTGAATATATTGGTAATAGCTGGCGGGAATAGCGTCTCAGTTCCCCATATCGGATGTAAAATACCATACTAACTTGCACACTGCCCGCGACCGCTTTGGCATACATCCTTAACTCCAACTCTATAAATCCCACCAGCGAGCCTAACCAATGTGAACAAACACGTTAATAATATCTTTAAAAAAAATAGTTTAATCATTTTGAGTTTGAACATCCAGAATAAATAAAATCAATAAAATCACATACAAGAAAAGCACTCAGAAACAAACAGACGTCGAACGAGAAGAATATTTTCCTGCAGCCCTGAAGTCCTATCAAACTGGAAGTTTTGGGCTGATGTCATTTACATATTTAAACGTAACGTGACGTGGCATACTCTACTCTGATCTCTGGTTGTTAGCGAATGGTGTGTCGGCGGTCTGACGGTTGAAGCTGTTGGTGACATCTATGTGAGTGTCCTGCTCAGGGAGGTTATGATCTCTTGGCCAAGGGGGCACGGGATCAAATCCTGGTAAGTCTTAGGTTTCTATTTCATGGGGGTGGAGGTAAACATTCTGCTTGCATCATGCATGACAAGAGGCCTTTATTGCTCAGCCCTTCAACTTTTACGGCGGATCCAGCGATGGGAGGTAATGGATGTTTTTTTAAATTTTTTTGTTTTTTGTGTTTGCCTCACAAGTCTCTACTGGCGGAGGCGCGGCTATTTCACCTCAGACCGTAGTCAATTGGGCGATATTAAGACGCCAAGACTAGTGCTTGGATGCATATGTGCGTCTGTATGTACCTATGCTAGGTTCGTGCGCTCTCAGAAGCCAGCCGAACTAAAGTGCAATGGAAGTGCCAGACTCTGAAGACGCGTATGCAAGTTGTGCAAGAGTGTGATTGTTGGACAGAGTCAAATGAAACAAGAGTGTGATTGTTGGACAGAGACAAATGAAACAAGAGTGTGATTGTTGGACAGAGTCAAATGAAACAAGAGTGTGATTGTTGGACAGAGTCAAATGAAACAAGAGTCTGATTGTTGGACAGAGACAAATGAAACAAGAGTGTGGTTGTTGGACAGAGTCAAATGAAACAAGAGTGTGATTGTTGGACAGAGTCAAATGAAACAAGAGTGTGATTGTTGGACAGAGACAAATGAAACAAGAGTGTGGTTGTTGGACAGTCAAATGAAACAAGAGTGTGATTGTTGGACAGAGACAAATGAAACAAGAGTGTGATTGTTGGACAGAGACAAATGAAACAAGAGTGTGATTGTTGGACAGAGACAAATGAAACAAGAGTGTGATTGTTGGACAGTCAAATGAAACAAGAGTGTGATTGTTGGACAGTCAAATGAAACACGAGTGTGGTTGTTGGACAGTCAAATGAAACAAGAGTGTGTGGAAAGAATAATATTCATCAAAACGTCCTCAAAACGTGCTAATGTACATGTTGATAGCTTGACGGTTTTGTACCATAGTTTGGCTTTCTGGTCTTGTATCCGGTAGTGCAGAGAATGTGGTACTACCGCTAAAGTGGAGGGTGCTACAGCACCAGAGGATGTTACAATGGCTATGGTGGAAGGTACTATGGCTAGGGTGGATGGTACTATGGCTATGGTGGATGGTACTATGAATTGTGTGAGTGGTACTGCGGCACGTGTGAATGATACTACGACACGTATGGATAGTTCTATGGCGCGCGTGGATGGTACTATGGCGCGCGTGGATGGTACTATGGCGCGCGTGGATGGTACTATGGTGCGCGTGGATGGTGCAACGACGCGTGTATAAAATGTACTAATGTCGCGCGTGGGTGATACCACGGAGTTGCGTGGAAGGTACTGCGGCACGCATGGCTGATACTATGGCGCGCGTGAAGGTTGCTAACTGCGTGTGGGGATATCACTAACAGCGCGCGTGGATAATACTACATTACGTGTGGATGGTAATATGGCACGTGTGGATGGTTCTACGGTACGTATGAATGGTACTACGACGGCTGTGGATGTTGCAGCGGCGCATGTGGTGGATACAGAGACACGTTTGGAGGTTACTGATGCTCAAGTCATGATGGAGTTTACATTATTGACAGTAAGAACACTGATAGAATATAGAGAGCGCAACTCTTACATGCTAGTATGCATCTTCTATTCTAGTCATGATGGGGTTTACTGTAATGGGAGATGGTAGAAGGAATGCCGGTCACTATAGGCTAAGAGTATCGTTACCTTTAGAATTGTTGCTCCACTGCGGCTGTCAGCCTTTTTACCGTGCACATTGTGTGCACGGGGCTTCCGAGTTTGTCGTCCATCTCCGATATGACTAGACGCTGATATTACATCTTTTGAGACCAGTGGGGCTTTGGAATTTTAGGGATTCGAACCAACCGCCTTATCCGCTTTCGTCTATTTGCGAGCACCTTACTCTCTCATCATCCCCACCCTCCTCTTTCATCCCCTTGTTTTGTGATATTTCTGTCCCCTGAGTGGTTCCTACATACAAAGAATTGAACCAAGCTTCAAACCACGTCGCATTAGGCGACAAGAGGGGTGTGCATGGGGATGGCAGCCTAATCGGGCACGAGACATTGCCCTATAGACCGATTCTAAAGAGCATAACAATGCTTATAAACAGGATTCCTGCATTGGTACCCTTCTAGTACCGTCTGCTCCTAGAATGAAACAAGGGCGTACAGTTAGATCGGTGTTTCAGATCTCTATCCGTCCGTCATTTAGCAGCCGAATAAAATGAAAAGTCTTGCACCACGACAAATAGCTGAGCAATACATAAACCATGTTCTCTTCTTTCTACCTTGCGTCGTCTCACAGTTTGGAGAATAACTTTATTGGTCCGTGGCAATCAAAAGCTTTATGATCAGACTATTGCTGGCGTTGTGGGCCGGACTGTGTTTCTGGTCTTGGGGACTGCCGATTTTTATAGGGGATTCGACTTTCATTGGTTCTGTCTGCTAGTCTCGGAATAGAACTTCTTCTTTCTTTTCTTCTTCTTCTTCTTCTTTTCTTCTTGTGTTTCTTCTTCTTCTTCGTCGTCTTCTTCTTCTTCTTGTTATTGTTGTTATTTTTCTCCTTTTCTTCTTCTTCTTCCTGTTCCTCTTCATCATCTTCTTCTTCTTCGTTTTCTTCTTCTTCCTCTTTCTCCTCTTTTTCGTATTCTTCTTTTGTTAACTTTTAAATATTAAAATATTATTTTGTTTATATCTTTTCTTTATCTTATTCTTCTCCTTTATTGTCATCATCATCATCATCATCATCTTTGGCTTCTCTATATTTTCTTATTATTTCTGATCTTCATTATATATGTTATCTCTTTTTTTGGTCATCTGTTATTTCTTCATCTTCGTTACCTTCTTCATTATTTTCTCCGTCATTATTTGTCTTCATCTTTCTGTTCTCATTTTCCTGTTGGTGTTGGTCATTTTTAGATTTCAAATAATTACACATATTTTTCTCATAGTATTCTCTCTTTGCTATACAGTTTGTCTATCATTCAGGTTTAAGAGGGTCATACTGTCACTCTGCACCTCTCATTGACCCAACACATTTGGAGAACATGTGTTACCATGCATGTGCCGGATATGTCACATATACCTTAAGCAGATAGATATAGCAAGTCAGAGACTTGTCCGTAACCCTATCTACTGTTAGTAGAAAAATATATCTGATATAAGGAACATTTGCTTTTAGAGGTTATTTCATACACAAGTTTTGAGATTAAAACTTGTGTAGCTTGAACCTTTGTGATTTTCCATGCCTCGCTCTTTACCTCTGTCTGCTATCAGCCATCCCAATGGACGCAGAAGCGATGCAGGCCAGCGGACATCGCACCTCTGCCTTATTGTGACAACCTCCCAGGTGGCGGGGAATGCTAGGCGTGCCATCACTGCAGATGAGCCGAGAAAATAAAGGGAGCAAAGAGATACCTCACTCACATGCATATGCTACGTTTCTGGCAGGACGTGACGATCCTGAGACACAGTCACACTGGACTGCCTCTCTTCCGGGATAGTACAAACTAGTACATAGTCCATCATATCATATCATTGCCAAACCCTATAGACACGAGTGGGGAAGACTCGTTAGTCCTGCAAGACAACTTCCCTAAGAAAGACAACTCTGACCAAAAACAACTGCTGCCTTGCAGATAGGCTGGGGACAGCCAAAGGCTAAGGAGGGCATCCCTACAGAAACGCCTGTTGAAATCGGATGCACTGAGCCACATGCTTAACAAAATAAAACAGTGCAACGTAAATATCGCTGTAAACAGCGTACGATGGAGAAGAAGAAGAAGAACCTTTGTGATGAAAATTTACTTGTAATCTCAATATTTGTGATTACAGTTGTCTTGTAATCTCAATATTTGTGATTACAGTTGTCTTGTAATCTCAATATTTGTGATTAAAACTGACTTTCTTCTTCTTCTTCTGCGTACACAGTCAGACAGTAACCATTATTTTTTCGAGAAAAGCGGCGGTCATCCTGAGGCTCTCGCCACTGCCATAGAGCTTGTCTTGCAGTTCCACTGGTAATGGCCACATCTGCTCTCTCTGATCCTCGTATGTCGGGCAGTTCTGCAGCAGATGTTCAGTGGTTATTTTACCGGTACCGCACGGGCATTCGTCGGTACACCCTATCTTCAATTTGTTGAATAGGTGGTACCTCAGTCTGTTGTGGCCGGTGCGAAGTCTGAAGACAATTACCTGCTCTCTTCGGCTCAACTGGTAATAGGCATCGTTTTTGGTGTAACCAGTATGTTCGGTTTCCCATTTGGTCATGTATCTGGCTTTGATAAGCCGTTTTGACTCTTCGTACGTCATACTGGTATCTGTTTGTGGTAGTCTTGCACCTTCTTTTGCCAGTCTGTCTGCCTCCTCGTTGCCTTGGATGTTGCAGTGTGACGGGACCCACTGTACCACTACCCTTTTTGGTGCGGACTGCTGGCACAGTTTGCAGAGTGCTGCTCTTAAGTCATTAAGCTCAGTGTTTTTCTGGCTTTTTAGCGCTGTGACTACGGCGAGAGCATCTGTCAGCAGGACTATATGGCTCTCATTTTCACTGTGTGTCACCATTTCTTCCACTGCCGCCCTCAGTGCCTCTGCCTCCGCTCTGAAATTGCTTGTGTACTTACCAGTAGCGAATGACAGTGTTATTTTTCTGCCATTTGGTAGGTTCAGGAATGCTCCTGCCCCTCCGTTCTGTGTAGTGTTTGTTACAGAACCGTCGGTGTATGCATGGGTCCAGTCCATGCTTGGGTAGCTTTTCGTTATGAAGCTTAGGGTAGTGTCTCTCCTTTCTTTTTCAGTCTGGCAGTTTTTGTTTGCAATACCTGGTATATTTTCTACCACCTCTAGAAATATATCCTGCCTCCAGGTAGGTTTTCGTACAGTAGTGATGGGTTTTGGTGTTGTTAGTGCGTTTATGGGATCTTCGTGCATCTTTGCTTTGGCTATTTCTGCAAAGTTTCTCCGCTTTAGTTTCCCATTTCCCAAATTGTTTAGTCTCTGGTACATTGGGTGGTCCGTCAGTCTTCGGAGTTTCTCTGACTGCAGCTGGGCTCTGCAGTCTCTTCTATCGGTCATGGATTGCAGTTTTGTAATCTTTTCAAGTTCTACAATTGGCGTTGACTTCATGCCACCTGTTATAATTCTCATGGCTTGGTTTTGAAGTTTGTTAACTTTATCGAAGTTCGCCTTCGCTGCTGTTGTCCATGCCGCAATGCCATACTCGAGAACTGGTCTCACTCTTCCAGTGTACAGTTTCTTTAGTATGCCTTCGTCTGCTCCCCAGCTTGTGCCAGCAAGTTTCCTCATGATTGCCATTCTTTCTCTGGCTTTCATTCGGTTTCTCTCAATCTGACTTTTCCATGTCATGCGCCGATCAAATGTGACTCCCAGATAGGTTGGGTTGTCGTTTGGCTGCAGGATTTTGCCATTTAGACTTAATTTGGTACTTTGGGGTTTTAATGAAAGCGAGAATATTGTGCACGTGGTTTTCTCCTCGTTTATTTTGACCAAACTGACTTTCAATCTGAACCTTTGTGATTAAAACCTTCCTGTAATCTGAACCTTTGTGATTAAAACCTTCCTGTAATCTGAACCTTTGTGATTAAAACCTTCCTGTAATCTGAACCTTTGTGATTAAAACCTTCCTGTAATTAGAACATTTCTGATTTATACCACCTTTTGATTTAAGCCTTTGTGATTAAAATGGGCTTTCAAAATGATTCGATCTTTTGTGATCAAAACTGACTTGTAATATCACCAAATCTTTCCAAAATGGCGCATCTATCGTTCCCGTCAATTCCTATCCAGTGCCATTCGCTTAATCTCCGCCAATATAATACCAGTTGCCTTGGCTACATCTGCCATTGCACTTTGCCAGTCTTCTTTAAAACTGTGGGTTCCAATCCAGCGCATGTGTAATATATTGTTAGGTTTGTTTCTTAGTGTGTTTCTTATGCATCACAAATCTCTCCGTGTCCTTAACTTACTGTTATCATATTTACTACCATTTTCTAATTTATGTACTCGTACTGTTAACCATATTTGATATTGTGTATATATGGAGGTGGGGGCGACATTGGCCGTATTCTATTCTTCACAGTGGTTAGGGGAGGGCCGAGTTAAGAGCAGCTTTACGGGAAAATCGGTGAAAGTAAAGGTGGCCGTTTTCCAAGAAAAAGTTGGGCCTTAACACCATATTCCCAATATTCCACACTGGCGTGTTAACGAGATCTTTACTTACTTTACATAAAAAGTAACAAACGTGGACTGAGACAATTCAGATAAAGTAAAGCCACGGAGACATCTGTTGGCGAAAGAAGGTCTTCAGTGTAGTAGGGGGTGGCGTTGGCTAGTGGTTAAGTAACACGGCTCACAGCCCGAAGGTGCTGGGTTCGATCCCCATAACGTGACACTGGCCGTTACCCCGGGGAAGCAAACCCTTAGAAAATACAGGAGGAAGCACGCCCTTACATAAAATGCATGCTGAAGTCGGATGCACTGGGCCGGCAGGCGTAAAATAAAAACCGTAGTGCAACGCACACCGCCATGTGGAATAAAGAAATAATATATGAGGAAGCTGCGTGGCCTAGGGGTGAAACTCGCTCGGTTTTCACAATCCCAACGTTCCGGGTTCGATTCCCACTTGTGTCTAGTTTGGCAGACACTGAGTTTTTTTTTTCTCGGGCGAATGCTCCTCCACGTACGGAAAGTAATGGCAACCTACCGTACTGCACACTTGCCAAGAAACTTATAACAGCCAAATAGGTTCTGTAAAAGGACATGCGATTTATATATTTATATAAACGATGTTTAAAAAGGACGTGAGTTAACGGAACAGTGCGCGCTTGACCTGGTCTCGGACGATCTTTCGTTAACTCACGTCCTTCTTTAAACGCCTTTGTCCAGTTCTTCACTGTTGTCTTCGACACACTTTTTTCACCATACACCGCCTGCATTCTGCGATCAATGTCAACTGGTCGACATCCTTCAGCTGTTAGAAACCGAATCACTGCTTGCTGATCAACTCTGGACGGATTCCAATATCACACCCGCCATGTTTTCAAAGGTTTGCTTAGGAAACTATGAGTCGGGGGATAATGACATTTCGCAAACTTGACGGTTGGTATGTACTGTTTACACCCGAAGTTACGTTATCATTCCCATCGTACATATGTTCACTTGGTCAGTTTGGTCCGGTTTCATTTGAACACGTCTTGTAATAAACTGAAAGTTAGAGTTTTTTCGTTGTTTGTTTTGTTATTCGCTTCTAATAAAATCCTAAACTGGTACGCCGATCTGAACCAAGTTACGCATAATTATACTTTAGGGCGTGACTGCCTTCTTTGGTTTTGAAGTTGGAAAATAATATTTGATACAGTTTTTCGAAACGTTTCCGAAGTCAAGATGGAGAAATAAGGAAGGTGACCCCATGACCCAATTTATTTGGTTTGATGTCAAACGCATGCGTAAAAACCGTTCAAGTCCACTACTGAATTGTAGATTGGACTTAGTTACAAGGAAATAGTTTGTGGCAGAGGATGTTTGAGGGTAGAAACTATTGCAGGGAAACGGTTTGGGATTGGTTGGCAGGAGGGGGTAGGCTGGATAAGCAGATGCTAATAACTGGAAATGTCGTGTTAAATGTCACACTTTAGGGAGACTGGAAGGGGGAAAGGGGGGGGGGGAGAAGTTCGTGGGGGTGTAGGGAAGGGGTCTTAAAAGTCAAATACTTACGTAACTATCCCTGGAAACGCTGTGTACTACAACTAGTCTCTTTATATTAGGATTGGTTTTCTCTCCATATTATTTGAATATGATGGGGATTTCTATATTGGACAATGGCATTGTGAAAGTAATCCTAGTGTTAATCTCTTGGTTCGTTCCTGCATTACGTTAGCTGTTATAGATAGCTTAATTGAGTTGGTGCACATCTGCCGTTGGCTGTAATCTCATCTTTCCTTTTAGTTTATAATTTAGACAGTTTATATACGAGTATATATATATACTCCGCGGAGGGTGGTTAACCGATGTGCGAGTCCATCATAATAGACTGAAACACTAGAGCAAAGTAGACTCGCAGCCTGTTAGGCGCCATCTATGCTGCACTGAAAAAACCCATCTTCTTGTTCTTCGTTCGTTCTCAATCTCCCACTACCAAACCCTGAGGGGGCTTAAGTAGCAGAATGTAGTCCAGAGAACTGAATGCATTGTGCCGTAGTTTACAGCTTGGCTGCGATATTTGCACCTTTCGGTCCAACACATCCGACTTCAGCAAGCATTTTTTGAGTACCGGGTTAGCATTCCCTCTTCGATCCCTTCTCCTTAGCCAGTCTGCCCTGCTGCAGGATCACCAGGATCACCGCGTGGAGGTGTAGAAGGGTCTTGGCAGCTCTAGTTCGCTGGCCCTGACACTAGCAGTCAGCTATGGGTCACTAACCACTGCAGCTCATGCGCTGCTCAGCATCTTGATCCCGAAAAAACCCATCTAACCATGACCGGTGTTATACCATGTTACACAGTTAGTCGCCTCTTGCGGCATGCGAGGCAATGAGTCTATTCAACCAAACAAAATAATTGACTATTGAACTTGTGTATGACAAAGCCAAGAATAGCACTACTGCCTCACAGAGAGCAAGTTACAAAAGGCGACTAACTGTGTGAGACGGCATAACACCGGCCAAGGTTATATGTTTTTTTTAGAGCAGCATAGATGGCGCTTAACAGGCTGAGGCTCTACTTTATTCCAGTGTTTGAGTTTTTTAAGATAGACTAACACAGCAGTTAACCACTCCCCGCGCCATTTGTCCCAATGCCGCGAAATAATAAGCTGCTCGAGCCTAGCCCGCTAAGTAGAAAATCCTCCAACCCAGCGATATCCAGTTCACGCCAGAGATGGGACCTGCCCCTGTGGAAGTATAGGTCGACTAAGACTATGAATATCCTGTTCACATGTTGAGAGGGGGCGGCGTGGGCTAGTGGTTAAGTTGCACGGCTCACAAACAGAAGGTGCTGGGTTCGATCCCCTTCACAGCACTGGCCGTTACCCCGGGGAAGGAAATCCTTAGGAAAATGCAGGAGCAAGCAGACCCTTACATAAAATGCATGCTGAAATCGGATGCATTGGTCCGACCGGCGCAAAATAAAAACCACAGTGCAACGCACAGCATCTTGGGAAATAGAGAATAAGGTAACTGTAAACTAGCAACACAACGCAAATCCGTTCTCCGGACTACATCCTGCTACTTGCAAAGCCCTGTTCAGGGCTTGGTAGCGGGAGATTGAGAATGAACGGAAAAAAAAGAGAATAACGGCGAACGCAAAAAAAAAACAAAAAACAAAAAGTGTTGGAAAAACAAAATCGTTTTTATTATGAGGTCTTGAAACGTGGGAGATTGAGATATGCGGATGTCAACTTGGCTTCTAACTGTCATGGCCGACGTTCCAGTTATCACAGAAGGCTTCTGTCCTGGTCTGAACGTACCACTGTTTACCAGAACCGGAACAAGTCTTTACGCTCGCCATAAATCTAATCTTAAAGGCCAGATTGAGTTTCAGAGCCAGCAACGTGGCAAGAACTCTCAGGGAGATGCGGCCTGCCGAGAGTAACTGACCACGTCAAACTAAGGGAGTGGTGGTCTATCAAAATCAATCAATCAATCAATCAAAACCGGTCAGTGTCCTGTGGAGCATAACCCTAAGTGCCAAATTATCTTGTTTGCAAATACATAAATGGCACTGGAAGATTTATAACGGAAATAAATATCAGAATGGCAATAGCCAAAGGCTGACATTCGGGAAACAAAGAAAAATTCTTGAAAAAAACATGTCCTTTGTCAGTAAAAATCAGATATAAATAGCCTCCTCCTCCTTTTCCTCATCCTCCTCGTCATCCTCCTCCTCCTCCTCATCATCATCATCATTCTTCTCCTCCCCACCCTCCTCCTTCTCCTCCTCCTCATCATCATCATTCTTCTCCTCCCCACCCTCCTCCTCCTCCTCCTCCTCATCATCATCATTCTTCTTCTCCTCACCCTCCTCCTTTTCCTCATCATCCTTATCTTCATTCTCCCCCGCATCCTCTTCCTCCTCCTCCTTTTTCTTCTTCTCCTCCCCCTCCTCCTTTTCCTCATCATCCTCACCTTCATTCTCCTCCGCATCCTCCTCCACATTCTCACCCTCCTCATCCCTTTCCTCCTATTTCTCCTCCACCTCATCATCATCCTTCTCTTTCTCCTCACCCTCCTCCTCATCCTTCTCCTCCTCCTTCTTCTCCTTCTCATCATTCTTCTTCTCATTCTCCTCCTCATTATCTTCATCATCATCCTTCTCCTCATCCTCCTCCTTCTCCTCTTCATCCTCATCCTCTTCATTCTCCTCCTCATCCTCACCCTCCCCCTTTTTCTCCTCCTCCTCACCGTCCTCCTTCTCATCCTCTCCTCATCCTCCTCCTCATCCTCACCCTCCTCATTTTCACCCTCCTCCTTCTTCTCCTCCTCCTACTCTTCCCTTTCCTCCTCCTCCTCCTCTTCCCTCTCCTCCTCCTCCTCCTTCTCCTCCTCCTCTTCCCTTTCCTCCTCTTCCCTTTCCTTCTCCTCCTCCTCCGTACGCTGTCAGACGGCGACTTCAATGTGTTCACAGAAAACAGTGGTCATCGTGAGGCTGTCGTCACTGTCACAGAGCTTGTCTAGTGTTTGCAATGGCGATGACCACAAATGCGTAGATATAAATTGAAGTGTTATACATAACCAATATTACTTCATGGATGTCAAAAGTGGACAATGAATTAAAAACAAGAGAAATTCGTTCCCTCTATAGAAATGCTGTTTTTTTTATGAGAATACTACGTTTACTTGGGAAAGCTATGAAATCTCATAAAGATACATTACAAGAAAGCAGTATTAAAAGCTAATTGCTAGCTACCAAAAACAATGAACAAAAAAAGTGAATTTGTCACATGCTCGACACGGATGAACTGAAAAACAGAGTGAAGACATGAAAGAGTGACGGTAAGACAGGCATATGATCACAGAGAAAATAGATCGAGTACAATATGACAAACTGAATGGGAAAGCTGAATGGGAAAACTGAATTGGAAAACTGAATGGGAAAGCTGAATGGGAAAATTGAATGGGAAAACTGAATGGGAAAACTGAACGGGGAAATAGGAAAACTGAATGGGAAAACTGAATGGGAAAACTGAACGGGGAAATAGGAAAACTTAACGGGAAAACTGAATAGGAAAACTGAACGGAGAAATAGGAAAACTTAACCGGAAAACCGAATGGGAAAACTGAACGGGAAAACTGAATGGGAAAACTGAATCGGAAAACAGAGGTTAACTGAACAAATAAAGAACTGATGATAACTGTGGAAGAAATAATGATCTTCTGTGCGTGGCATCACACTAGATGATGATGATTTCTTTCTCAAATTCTCTTCTGAATTTGTGTTTTGGTCTTTCTGCACTTCTTGTACCCTAGACATTCCAGAAAACGAAACTGCCTTGCAATACTATGGACTAGATTTCTTTATGTGAAATGACTTAGATGCTGGTATATACGTGTATACGAGGGGCGTTCAAATCAAACAGGGACCTTTTAAAAGGAAAACAACTGTGTTTTTTCAAATAGTCAAAATGTCATTTATTTTTCAATATAATCTCCTGCAACGTTGATTCACTTATCCCAGCGTTTAAGTAATAATCGAAAAGCTTCAGCGTAGAAAGATTTGTCAGTATGTCTGAACCAATTCCCGGACAGCCTGTTTCACTTCGTCATCAGTGCTGAAATGCTAACCTCCCAGGAATTTTTGTAGGGGTTCAAACCGATGGAAATCGCTAGCAGCGAGATCTTGACTGTACGATGGATGTGACAATACCTCCCAGCCGAGTTGCTGCAAATGGCACATGGTGCTGTGAGCCGTATGAAGCCGAACGTTATCTCACAGGAGCCGGAATGCCGTTTGGGGTCAAACAAGGTCGGGATCATCACTCGCAGATGTACGACCATCTCTAAAACGTTTACACCATGCAAATGTTTTACTGCGGCCAAGTGCCTAATTTTATTTTCATATGGTCAAAATGCCATTTATTTATCGATATAATCTCCTGCAACGTTGATGCACTTTTCCCAGCGTTTAAGGAATGCTTGAAAAGCTTCAGCGTAGAAAGATTTTTCAGTATATCTGAACCAATCCAGGACAGCCTGTTTCACTTCGTCAAAAGTGATGATATGCTGACCTCCCGGAAATTCTTTTAGGGGTCCAAACAGGTGGAAATCGCTTGAAGCAAGGTCTGGGCTGTAAGGTGGGTGTGGCAATACGTCCCAGCCGAGCTGCTGCAGATGGCACATAATGTGAGGAGACATATGAAGTCAAAGGCGGAAAGTTGTCTTGGCACCCTGCGTACACTAACATTCCAAAAATGAAAATGTTCATCAATAATCACTCTCGTATGTACGGCCTTTTCTAAAACGTTTACACCATCCAAATGTCTTACTGCATCTGCGTGTCTCATCACCGCAGTGTGATTGCAGTATTTTGTAAATTTCTGCAGGGTTCACGACTTCTTTCACAAGAAACATCTTCACAACACGCTGTTCCATGCAAGAACTAACAGTGTTGTCCGTCATTTGTATTTATCTGTCACGTGACTGGCCATAGGCAAGTGAGCTAACTAGCACAAATGATAGTACTTCCAGCACGCTATAACCCATTCAGGTTAAACTAGAATAGAAATTCCCGGTTAAATTTGAACGCCCATCGTGTGTGTGTGTGTGTGTATGTGTGTGTGTAAGTGTATATATATATATATATATATATATATATATATATATATATATATATATATATATATATATAATGCAGGGGGTAGCGAGGTCTGGACTGGACGTTCCGCTCGTTAAAGTAAAGTGAAGCGTCTGATATAGCCTCTCCTTTCCAGGTGTAGAGATCGCCGCTGGATTCACAGTTCGGCTTGCCGTTCAGGAGTTTCCATGTCAATGGCCTCTTCTACATTGTTGTGTCTCCAGTAGCACCTTCATGGGGGGAGGGGGGGGGGGTGGCTATTTCTTACAGAGCCTGCTGTGGGGTGCGGCCGAGTACCAGACGGTATAACTGGGCGGACAGATTGGGCTCATTAGCCTTGTTTGGCAGCCAATCTAAGAGAAGTTGAACTCCTGACTCTAAACCTTGGTAGACGATGCTCTTTAGCCTGTTCAGGTAGTTTGCCTAGACGAGGAGAAACTCTGATTTTAAACCCACAAGTCCCAGAGAGTGCTGGCTAGTCTTGGGACAATGAGAGTATCATCGGATGTCTCGAGTCACTAGCATCTGCGGGCAACGACTCCACTGCCTTGTGGAAACATCGGGAGAGGGTAGGGCTACGGGAGTAAACCCAGACAGAAAATCCGGAGTGTTAGCACCTAAGGTGGATGGTTTCAAAATTGCGAACTCATTCCGGCAGCTCCTTCAGCTGAGCTGGTGCCAAATTGTCATGCTTTGCATTCCTTTGGATTACACCAGCGAGGCCGAGAGAGAATCCTGCAGTTTGGTAAGCCCAGGGTCTCTATATTCAGCGCCCTGGCTTGCGCCATCAGAGGCTACTCACAGGGTGCCGCGAGCATGGTCTGCATAGACTGAGACGCCTATGAATGGATAAATGGGTGGGGGACGGCGTGTACTAGTGGTTAAGTGACACGGCTCACAACCCAAAGATGCTGGGTTCGATCCTGATCACAGCACCGGCCGTTACCCCGGGGAAGTAAACCCTTATAAAATGCAGGAGGAAGCAAACCCTTACATAAATTGAATGCTGAAGTCGGATCCACTGGGCCGACAGGTACAACATAAAAACCACAGTTCAACGCACACCGCCTTGTGGATTAATAAGAAATAAGGCGAACGCCCCCAAAAAATGGAAAATAAACCAAAATAAAAATAGATGTGTGTATTTGTTTTTGTGTGTATATATATATATATTAATGGTAAAATAGTAAGATGCCCAGAAAATCTGGAAATAATAACGCCTGACAGAAGACATAACAATTATTTGTTAAGGACCTATGCTACACAGTGAGTTAAATGGTTTTCATTGATTCAAATGCATAGTAGTCAAACTTCAATACTCTTCCATCTCTACCATACTGATAAGCAGCGATGGGCCTGTATGTTTTTTTGTCGGTGCACATTTTTGTCGGTGCACATTTTTGTTGTTGCACATTTTTGTCGGTGCACATTTTTGTCGGTGCACATTTTTGTTGTTGCACATTTTTGTCGGTGCACATTTTTGTTGCACATTTTTGTTATTGCACATTTTTGTCGGTGCACATTTTTGTTGTTGCACATTTTTGTTGTTGCACATTTTTTGCTACAAGTGGTATTGATGTTGTTAATCTGGTTTGTATCATTTTGTGATGAGCATAAAATGGAGTGAACTACACATTTGCCCTCCGTCAAGAGGTCCACAATCAAAAATAAAAAAAACAAAAAACCTTTTTTTTTCTTTCGACATTTTATATTTGCGTATCAGAATCATTTTAGAAAATGACGTGTGTAGCAGTCGTTCTAGCTGCTCAGCCGTCTTACCACGGTCATAATGAGATTGGTTTGAGTGTTTTGTTGAAAATTATTTTTTAATATATTTTGTTTTGCACATGATAATGATAACATTAAAAAAATATGAACCACACAAATGATAACAGTTTCCAAATGTGAATATACAATTGATAACAGTTTTCAAATGTGAATATAAAATTGATAACAGTTTTCAAATGTGAATATAACAATTATAACAGTTTTCAAATGTGAATATAAAATTGATAACAGTTTTGGAATGTGAATATAAAATTGATAAAAGTTTGCAAATGTGAATATGACAGTGATAACAGTTTTCGGGATCAAGACGCTGAGCAGCGCATGAGCTGCAGTGGTCAGCGACCCATAGCTGACTGCTAGCGTCAGGGCCAGCAAACCATAGCTGCCAAGACCCTTCTACACCTCCTCGTGGTGATCCTGGATAACAGGCTGCAACAGAGCAGACTGGCTAAGGAGAAGGGATCGAAGAGGGAATGCTATCCCAGGGCTAAAAAAATGCTCGCTGAAGTCGGATGTGTTGGACCGAAAGGTGCAAATATCGCAGTCAAGCTGTAAACTACGACGCAACGCATTTCGTTCTCTGGACTACATTCTGCTACTTAAGCCCTTTCAGGGTTTGGTAGCAGGAGATTGAGAACGAATGCAGAAGAAGGAGAAGATAACAGTCTTCAAATATGATTTTAAAAATAACAGTAACAATTTCACACTTTCAACCAATTTGAAAAAAGATGGGAGGAGCTGGAGAGGGGGTGGGGTGGGGGTGGGGGGGGAGGTCGCATGACATTTAGCCGTAATATTTGCTAAGTATGGTTTGTCTGATTAAGAATTGGTCCATACAAATGTGGTCTTCGATCTCTCCGAATCTCTTATTTTTTGGTAAAAGGTTTGCCTCTCTGTAATCTACTGACGAAGGCACGCCACTTTGCACTCTGGACCGTAATCTTCTAGGGGATATCAGGACGTATTAACCAGTGCTTCAATGCGTGCGTGCGTGCGTCTGTACGTACCTAAGCTAGTTAGGGCGATCTCAGAAGTCAACGCAATCAAAGAACAATGGAATGACCTCACCCTGAGGGCGCGTTTGAAAGTTGCGTAAGAGTGTTATTGTAGGACAGAGTAAATTGAACAAGAGTGTGAGGTAAGACGCGAGAGGAGACATATGGGAGAAGCGATGGACATATTTTGTTTGATTCCCTGTAAAGTATTTGCCTCTCTGTATTCTTCTGACGGAGGCACGTCCGTTTCCACCCCGAGCCGCAGTCATTTAGGTGATATTAGGACGTATTAACCAGTGATTGAATGCATGTGTCCCTCTCAGAAGTCAACCCAACCAAAGAGGAAAGGAAGGGTTTCAGCGTGAGGGCGCGTTTTATTTTACGTGTGTGGCACACTAGTTTCCACTGGCGGATCGCGCCCATTCCACACCAGACCGTAGTCAATTGGGCGAAATTGAGGAACATAAACCAGTGCTTGGGTGCGTATGTATGTATGTACCTTTACTAGGGTTGTGCGCTCTCAGAAGCCAGCCCAACCAAAGTGCAATGGAAGGGCCTCACCACGAGGACGCGAAGAAGACAGGAAGGAGAAAGAATGTTCTGTCTTGGTGTATGTGAAAGGTTATCAACCCATGTTGTTGCTTAGATGTTTGCCTCACTAGTTTATACTGGCGAAGGCGCGCCATTTTCCACTCCAGACCGTAGTCCATTGGGCGATATCAGGATGCATAAACCAGTTCTTGGATGCATGTATGCGTCTGTATGTACCTATGCTAGGTTTGTGCGCCCTCAGAAGCTAGCCTAACCAAAGTGCAATGGAAGGGTCTCACCACGAGGACGCGTGTGAAAGTTGTGCAAGAGTGTGATTGTAGGACAGAGTCAAATGAAACAGAGTGAGGTAAGAGGAGAGAGAAGGGGAAGAGTGTTCTGTCTTAGCATGTTTTGTGTGTGTTGTGTGTATGTGAAAGGTTATCAACCCATGATACTGAAAGTGATTATTCGTAATGATACGTTTGTGTTGTTTCAACATGTCTTCTGTTACTCCTGTAAGTTTAGCCAGTAATGTCCGTTCGCGCATTATCTCTATCTTGCCTAGACATTCGGATTGTTCAGCAGCACTTCCGGGGCCCTCTCCCTCCCTCTCTCTCTTAAACCGGTATCGAAATCACGCTCTGCGATATACGCCATGTTACCGCAGTACAACGATCGAGTTGTGAACCTTGTTGGAATGATCGGTCGCTTGTTGCTTCCCCTTGTCGCTAGGTTCTCATTGGTTTTGTCTGGCACCGACTGTTGCACGAGGGTTGGCAATGTCCAATGACGCCGAAGACCGCGGGTGTTCTAAAAAATAGCAAAGGGGTAGATTGAAGCACGGAAGTTGATGTCACCTTATTTTCACGTCCCGTGAAAGCCACCCTTGCCCGTTATTATGGGGATAACTACCAGTCCGACTGACGTGTGTTATATAAAACGTGGCAGTTCGCGCCACTTTGCGGAATTCTGTTGTACAGCTGTCAGAAATAATGTATTGGTCAGTGTTTTTTTTTTTATACGCGAGTTACTTAAACATCTTGAGCTTGGAATTGTAGTTATTTTACTGTGTTTATTCCGAGTTTATATGAGGGACACAAGCTCGTAATTTATATCGAATATAAGAATTCGAGGTGACAATACCAGTTTATAAGATAATCAAAGTAAAGGATAGATTAGACTATAACAAGTTTTTTTTCAAAATACAACCGCCTACAATAGGGAATAGCTACAAATTAACTAAAGAAAGGTCGAGATTAGATATTAGGAAATGTTTTTTTTTTTAGTCAGAGACAAGGGTGAATGATTGGAATGCATTGCCACAGGAAGTAGTGGGGGCAAGGACAATTAATGCATTTAAAAATAGATTGAATGCGCATGGATTTTAGAGCAATGAAATGTAAATGAAAATGGTTGTATACAGACTCTGCAGAATCTTTTAAACCAGTATAAAAACGTTAAGTTACGTTAAGTAAACTTATTCGCATTGAGATCTTAACTTATGATAATGTTCCCACTGCGTGTTTACTGCCGGGACGATATCCCTTTACTTCTCAGCCATGTAAATCAACCAGATGGATCCACATCAATAGAAATAAACACAGTATTGATAGTTTTGTTAGTCGGTTACAGTGGCTCTGTTATGGCTATTGTGATTGAAATACAAGGATAAAACGCAGTTTTACATGCTAACAGTAATAGATTTTAACAGTTGTTTAATAACCCATTAACAAAGATTGGCTAAACTAGAAATAACCCATTAACAAAGATTGGCTCAGCTAGAAATAACCCATTAACAAAGATTGGTTAAACTAGAAATAACCCATTAACAATGATTGGCCAAACTAGAAATAACCCATTAACAATGATTGGCCAAACTAGAAATAACCCATTAACAAAGAATGACCAAACTAGAAATAACCCATTAACATAGATGGGCCAAACTAGAAATAACCCATTAACAAAGATTGGCCAAACTAGAAATAACCCATTAACAAAGATTGGCCAAACTAGAACTCATACAAGAAGACATGGAACTAAGTTACGCGAATAGCAATTTTAAATACTAACAGAAATAATCCTCAGTATTTTATTATTAACAAGAGCGAAGCACACCCTTACATAAAATGCATGCCGAAGTCGGATGCTCTGGGCTTACAGGTGCAAAATAAAAACCGTAGTGCAACGCACACCGCCTTTCGGAATAGAGAAATAAAAGGCGAACACAAAAAACAAACAAAAAAACAAAACAATGTTAACAATAAATCGTCGTCTTCATCATCTTCTTCTTCTTATTATTATTATTATTAATATTATTATTATAATTCTACAGCTGCTGATGCGATCGTCGATGACAACGACGGATTCTTCAATAAATTCTGCTGTTATTTTCAGGTCCTCTATAATGCCGTCCAGTTTCTCTTCGAATGGAGTAGGCGTGTGCCACCTTCTTTTCCTCAGATCTGTGTGATGGGGTGGGGTGGGGGGTGGGGGCAGTCCTGAAGTAAATGGGCTTCTGTCATGTCTGCCGGTCTGCAGTAACATAGGCTACTGGTACCTATCTTGAATTCTGTTGTGACCAGTTTGTAGACGAAGTATGATACCATTTTGAAGAATCTGTATTCTGTGTGTTGTTTGGGGCGTTCTTCCTGCCACTTTACATTGTATTTCTCTTTTATTATGAATTTTGCTTCATTGTTGAATAGGTTTCTCTTTATATCCGTTTCACACTCTCCTTCGCGAGACTGTCAGTCGTCTCGAACATACAGAATTTGCCACTTAACTGTTACTCTGATACCTCTCCTTGTATATAGCGAATGTTAACAATCCCACTGGTTGTTAGTTACACCTCCTGAATATAGTGCAAAGCTGGACTTTTCAAGTACATTCGCCACTCTGTTCATGACCTTGTTTGTCAGGCTGTTTCCAGGTGCATGGCGTGGTTGTGAGGCTGGTTCTTCGTCACTCTATTTCATCAAACCCTGACGTCTCGACACCTGGTGACATCAAAACAGTTGAATACCAATATTAACTGACAATGCCCGTATGATGTCTGGCAGAGACTTCTGTTTAGGATAGAAATCAAATGCTGTTCTTGAGGCTTCTGTTGATATGTAGTTAATGTGTCGACTTGTGATGTCAGTGAAAATAATAATTCTCTGTTCCTTTCTCAAAGAATATTTTCCTATTGTTCCTTTCTCAAAGAATATTTTCCTATTGTTCCTTTCTCAAAGAATATTTTCCTATTGTTCCTTTCTCAAAGAATATTTTCCTATTGTTCCTTTCTCAAAGAATATTTTCCTATTGTTCCTTTCTCAAAGAATATTTTCCTATTGTTCCTTTCTCAAAGAATATTTTCCTATTGTTCCTTTCTCAAAGAATATTTTCCTATTGTTCCTTTCTCAAAGAATATTTTCCTATTGTTCCTTTCTCAAAGAATATTTTCCTATTGTTCCTTTCTCAAAGAATATTTTCCTATTGTTCCTTTCTCAAAGAATATTTTTCTATTGTTTCTTTCTCAAAGAATACTTTTCTTTTCAAACCTTTACAGAATAGTTTTTTTTAAATTTTACCTTGAAAGAATAGTTTTCAATTCTTAACCTCACAGAATAGGGCACGATCCCTTCAAGATACTAGATAAAAAACCAAACAACTTAACCTAAAAAATATAAGTTTGTATTCTTACCCTAACAAATTAATTTGTCTATTCTTACTTGGAGTACTTGGACATCTGTTATTCAAACAGGATGTTAATATCTGTTGCCATGTAGCCGAAGGCTTTGGCTATACGTAGTAGGTATTTTATACGTCCTGTGGCTTACTAGGCCTGGGGGAAGGTACAAACAATTTGTTTACCCTAACAAAATAGTTTTCTGTTTTTAAACTAAAAAGTAGTTTTATGTTCTTTCCCTAAAAAAAAAGTTGTATATTCTTTGCCTAAAAAATATTTGTTCAATTCTCACCATAAAAATAGTTTTCTATTTTTACACTAAAATAATTTTCTATACCTACGTTAAAAAAAAAGTTTTATATCCTTTCCCTCAAAAAAAAGTTTTGTCTTTTTACACATAAAAAAAGTTTTCTTTTATTACCCTAAATAAATAGTTTTCTATTCTTACCCTCAAATAAGAATTTCTTTTCTTGCGCTGAACGAATTTATTTCTCTTCTCTTTCCCTCAAAGAACATTTTCTATTCTCACCCTCAA
Organism: Ariolimax columbianus; assembly: GCA_036924085.1. Classification (NCBI taxonomy): domain Eukaryota; kingdom Metazoa; phylum Mollusca; class Gastropoda; order Stylommatophora; family Arionidae; genus Ariolimax; species Ariolimax columbianus. Next base: position 21,269,564 of record JAVGWX010000018.1, read on the forward strand.
AGAGGGTTTTAAATTCTAAATGAATAGTTTTCTATTATTTCCTCAAGGAGTAGTTTTCATTTTTTCTTCTTAAAGAAAATGTTTAAAAATTGTTTCATCAAAGCATAGTTATCTCTTCTTTCAACAAAGAATAATTTGTGTATTTGTTCCTGAAATAGTTCCAAATCCATTCCTTAAAATTCCCTATTCGTTCCTCTCTTACCGCCACCCGAATGACATAGTACAATTACACTGCTCTGAAATGCTCTTACGAAAGTGCGACATAATGCAATAAACTTTTAGTAGTACATTTTCATAAACATTATTCAAGTCTGAAAGTGTTTTGGGACGGAACTTACTCATCGCTGTCCGTATTTTCTGCGCCTACTTTCTGCGGAGTGAGACATACAATAATTCACTGGAGAAGACGATATATGTCTGGTAGAGAAGTGGGGCATGTCCCGGCTTTGGAGGCCCAGGCGAGTTGTTCTATATTTCTTGGATATCGACTCCGGTCACTAAACTCTGTAACGGATTATTGACATTGGAGATCTTCAACTGAATGCGAAAATTAAAACGTGATACCATAAATTGTTTAAATAGTGTATTTGTCAACGCAGAGCATCTGTTATTAACTTCCGTTGCGCATATCAGCCAATCAGAAAGTAACTTCCCGTAATTTGTTTGTCGTCATAGAAAGCTGTGTAGAACGAAACCGTGGCTTTCAGACAGTTCTGTAGCGGACGCTTATCGTCGGGGATGATGTGTTAGATCCTTTTCCGTATTAGATTACAGCTGAGTATAATAGCATGCTTTACCTTCATTAGCAGTAAGGAGGAACCAATTTATAACTATGGAAAAAAGAGCATAGCGAAAACGGGGATAGGACACGGTACCCATGATATAGCGCACAACCACCACTCTACTAAGATGCTCATCAGTATCTTGTACAATTCCTGCCGAGGAGTATTTTCGGATCGGTGCGTGGATGTATTCTTTCGACCGTTTGAAAGAACGGTATTGCCTGTTAAAGACAGACTTACAACTTGTATAATATGGTGCTCGTTGTGTAGTCTCATCGCAGAGCAGATGTTCCATATACAACAGAGCAATGTTTATTAGCACATACAATGGCGGCACTTGCACGGCTTAACAAAATCTGGCAAGATAAACGGTTAGCACTATGCAGGAAAATCAGATTAATGCGCACTCTGGTCCTGTCAATATTCCTCTACGCTTGTGAGACATGGACAGTTACAGCTGACTTTCAGCGAAGGATACAGGCCTTGGAGATGAGATGTTTCCGAAGACTTTTAAACGTCACGTACAAAGATAGAGTTACAAATGAGAAAATACGAGATAGAATTACAACAGCAATATGGCCTTTTGTAGCCCTCTAAAAAAAAGAAGGAAACTCGCTTGGTACGGTCACATATCGAGATCAAATGGTTTTGCAAATACGATCCTCCACGGAAAGGTGCATGGCAGACGACGATGAGGCCGTTCTAAAAATAGGTGGAAGGACAGCATAAAAGAATGGACCAACCTCCGACCAGAAGAGGCACAGGCAGCGGCCGCTGACAGAGAAGGGTAGCGTGGTGTTGTGATGATGTCTTCATGTGTGCCCCAACGACCTCACCGGTTACGGGATGACCTGACTTTACCTGACCTGAATGTTTATTGTTCTTTGAATATGTATATGCAGAATAGCCCACACGAAATCGATCTTCTAGACTATGAAGGGAATATCGTGCAACAAAACCTTGTCGCTGGAAAGAAAGTCCTTGGATGATATGTGGAACTATTACTGACATATGGCAGTGAATCATGGACAATCAGTAAGCAAGCGAATAGATTTTTGGAAGCAGCGGAGATGTGGTTTTGCAGAAGAATGCCGCGGATCCCGTGAACTGCAGGGACTACTAATGATACAGTACTGGAGGAAGCATAAACACAGACAACTTATTGCAAAGATCAGAGTAAAACAGTCAGCCTTTTTACGGCATGTTATGAGAAGAGGCGGCTTGGAACACGTTGTGACAACGGAAAGGAAATCCGGAGAGAGAGACAGAGGAAAGCAGCGAGAGAAGACATTGAACAGCCTAAGAGAATAACACGGGCGACAATCAACAACAGAGTTGGTAAGCAACACACGTGATAGAAGCGGATGGAGGTCCATGATCGCCAACGTCAACCGGCAAGGCACTACATGATGATGATGTATTTGTAAAGGACAATCGTCAAACGGTACGTAACTGGTACAACTATATACAATGTCATGAGTTATAGAACCTTCTTACTGCCGAAGACGGCTGTGTCGCACCGAAAGATGCAAATATCGTAGTCAAGGTGTAAACTAGCGACACAACGCATTCCATTCTCCAGATTACATCCTGCTACTTGCAAAGTTCTGTTTAGGACTTGCTAGCTGGAGATTGTGAACGAACGCAGAGGAGAAGAAGAAGAACCTTCTTTCCGTGTGTCTTAGTAGCGGTCTGGGTTAGAGTTTCTGCTTCTCGTAGGAGATACCGGGATCAGTCCAGTCTACCCAACTGCAAATGGATACCCACCATTCTGTTAGGCAAGACAAAGCTGGGAAGAACTAATCTTGTATCCACCACCTTAAAATATAATTTAAGGCCTACGTTTAATAACATCTCTGACACTTACCGATGACGGTGTGGGCTTGCAGGAATGCTTCTCAAAGTGGTAGTCTGCGGACCGATGCCGGTCTGAAAGCCCTCAGTCACCATTCCACAACCGCGCCAAACGACAATAAAGTCATAGATTTTGCTAAACATACATTTAAATAGTTGCTACCAAAGCCCATATAACTGATATAATCAAATCACAATAAAGTCATATAATTCTTTAAACATGCATTTAGACAGTTACCAAAAGCCCAAAGTAGTAGTAGAAGCTTTAGTAGTTGACCCTTTTCAGTCATGACTGACTAGGATGATATGACTTGGAGTGATTAAAAAAAAAGATGTATTTTTAGCTTGTATTCTTGTCTTTCTCATTGCGGTGTTGTTCTGTCACTTTTCCATGTTGGAGTAGCTTCCCTTCACCAAGCATGAGGTGGCTCTTCAGGACACATCTCCACTTGGATCTGTCTGCAGCATAGTCTTCCCAGGCTGTCAGACTCCTGTTCAGGGCTTTCATATCATTGTTACACACATCTATGGACCTCAACTATGGTCGGCCGACTGTTCTCGTCCTATCCGCCAACTGTCCATAGAGGATACCTTTGAGAATGCGACCAGCTTTCACATGACCAAGCCATCATAATCTTCGCTGCCTGAGGAGAATGTACATGCCTGGGAGACCACTGCGAGAGTGCACCTCTGTCCCTCCATGTAATCCCAAGAATGGATAGCAGGCGCCGTAGGTGTTTAGCCTATGTTCGTGTTTGGTATAGGTTGCCCAAGTTTCACTACCATATAGAAGTGTGCTGACGACATACGCATTGTACACCATGGTCTTGGTTTCAATTGTCAGTTTCAGCGCTAAAGAGCCAGACAAATACTGAACTTAATGACTTAAGAGCAGTACTCTGTCAACTATGCCAGCAGTTCGCACCAAAAAGAGTAGTGGTACAGTGGGTTCCATCCCACTGTAACATCCAAGGCAACGAGGAGGCAGACAGACTGGCAAAAGAAGGTGCAAGACTACCACAACCAGATCCTAGTGTGACCTACGAAGAGTCAAAAAGGCTAATTAGAGCTAGATACATGACCAAATGGGAAACAGAACATACTGGCTACACAAAAAACGATGCCTATTACCAGTTGAACAGAAGATAGCAGGTCGTGGTCTTCAGACTTCACACAGGCCACAATAGATTTAGGTACCACCTATTCAATAAATTGAAGATATGTGGCACTGACGAATGCCCGTGTGGTACCGGGAAAATGACCGCTGAACATTTGCTGCAAAAATGCCCGACATACGAGGATCAGAGAAAGCAGATGTGGCCATCACCAGTGGCAACACTAGACAAGCTCTATGGCAGTGTCGACAGCCTCAGGATGACCGCTGCTTTTTTCGAAAAAATAAAGGTTGACCTCTGACAGCGTACGAAGAAGAAGAAGAATTGTCAGCTTCTGGTTTTCTGAAAACACACATTGTGAGGCGAGCAAATGTAGCATCAGCTTTGCCAATGCGAGTGTATATTTCTGGGTCTCTCATTGATTCGGGATCCCAGGTCTGTGAATTGATGCGCAGCTGCCAGTTCATAATTATCAATGCTAAGACTTGGCGTGGCATCTACTTCATGTCCCTGCACATTTGTTTTGTTGAGACTTGTTGTGAGACCAAACTCTTTGCAAGCCTGAGAGAAGCGATCCATCAACCTCTGAAGTTCCTGCTGACTGTGGGTGACAATTACATCATCATCAGCGAAAAGTCAGTTCTTGGTGGTAATCTCCCTGAACTCCGGTATCGGTCTTGCGCCTTGCAAGGTTAAACAACCTACCATAGAACATTATTCAACTCGATTACGATACCACGATGGCGGATGTGTTTCTGTGGTGTTATTCGAAACGGAGTAAAAAACATGACTTTTTGTGTAACTAAAGCCCGTATATCATCAAATGACAATAAAGTCATAACAATGGCGAAACATGCATTTAAAGTTACCAAAACAAATATCATCTATGCTATCCATTTAAACAAATGCAAATTCAAGACGATTGTAAAATACAAAGAATCAACAAATTAGGGACCAGCCCGTTGCAATGGATAAATCTCTGCAGGACTGTCACACAAACATCTTTTGGAAGCACTGTGCCATGGAACCTGTTGTTTAAACTGAAGGTTAAGGCGATCTGTCAGGGGACAACCGCTGTTCCAAAATGACCTGTTAGAGACTTCACTTCTCCATCTCTGCCCTTCACTTCTCCATCTCTGCCCTTCACTTCTCCATAGTTGTTCCATCACAACACATAACTGCAACATTTATACATTACTGCTGCCTATTCTAGATATTCTTATACATTTCAGCCAATGAAACCACAGATTAGTTTGGGTGCTCCTAAAACGTATTCCTCCAATATTCTCCACCACATTTTTGTATAACTTTCCCACACTTTTTGTCTTCCTATTATTTCAAACTCACGAAAAGTCTTGTTAAATTGCTCGGCTGTTTACATCCCATCTTTCTCTACTGTATCTTAATTGTTATCGCATCTAACTCTGACCCGCAAGTCTCTGTTCGTTCTTTTATATATATTTGCCTTTCGATCTCTTAGAAAACTAGTCATCCATTCTTATTTTACTGGGATACTCAGACCTAGTATTCAATATAAAAAATGAAATGCGAAAGGACAAGGACACTTTGTTTGCAAATCCAATTGAAGGTGCCATCACGTGCCTTGCCATGTTTATCTTTCGGACTCACATTTGACTATTAGTATTAATTTTGTAGGTGGTTTTCTTCTTACGGTTTACTAGAGCTGCGAAAGGTTTGGCTCTGGGGTGTCCAGTCTTCAGACTTTTCTCTTTAGCCTACCTAGCCGTATTGGATCTGCGTTCTTCCTTTGGCGGGGCTAGTGACTGCTAAGCTGTCATTGTGTGAGGTCTTGTTATAAGACGTTTCCCACCATCACCTCCAGGGGCTATTTGCGGCATCAAATGGTGTCCTGTTTCATATATGGTGTACTGTTTCTAGAGCTTTTTTCTTTCCTACTAAATATCATGTACTGTTTCTAGAGCTTTCTTTCCAACCTTATATGGTGTACTGTTTCTAGAGCTTTCTTTCCAACCATATATGGTGTACTGTTTCTAGAGCTTTCTTTCCAACCATATATGGTGTACTGTTTCTAGAGCTTTCTTTCCAACCTTATATGGAGTACTGTTTCTAGATCTTTCTTTCCCAACCTTATATGGTGTACTGTTTCTAGATCTTTCTTTCCCAACCTTATATGGTGTACTGTTTCTAGAGCTTTCTTTCCCAACATATATGTTATACAAGTCGTATACAAGTTGTCAGCTATTAGTCGCTGGCTGCGGTCAACTCATTCACTGCTGCACCTTTAGACCCCACAGAATGGTTATAGCGCGCTTCTTGTGACAAAAAGTACTGTGATCAATCTAGTCTACCCAGCAGTAGATGAGTACCTGCCATACTGTAAGTGAAGTCACCATAGCAAAGAACTAACATTGTCTCAGCACCTAAACATAATCTAGGACCATAGTACAATTTTTTTACCGGTGCCCGAAAGGGGAACAAAGAATAGTACACTGTAAACCTGCCAAGCATTTCGTAGGGAGGGATGGGCATGGAACTGGATGTCTCATCGTGTAGAAACTTTAAGCTAGAAAAACTTCCAACGTGTACTGACTGTTAGAAAAACTTCCAACGTGTACTGACTGTTAGAAAAACTTCCAACGTGTACTGACTGTTAGAAAAACAAACAAACTATCCTACCAATTGATTCCCATTGCTGGTATAGTCGGGTGTTTTTGTTTAGACAGAGGAATACAGGCCGCTTCTCCGCGTCGTGTGCTGGCTATGTTTGTTCATTTCACCTAAAACAGAAAAATAACCCACATAAGCCTTACCGCGATTCGATCGCTGCCTTACTTGTCAGCAGGCAGACATCGAAACCATTCGGCCTCGCGCTCCACAGTACGGATTGTCCAATCAAATAGAACCCCATAACTATCATAGGTACGTACATACGCATTCCAGCACTGGTTAATACGTCCTGATATCGCCAAAAAGACAACGGTCTGGGGTGGAAAGAGTTGTGCCTCCGCGAGTAGAATACAAAGAGAGGCAAACCTTTAACGGAAGCAAAAGTAATAACGGAAGCAAAAGTAATATTGCCAACATTTATTGAAGACCTGTGACACAGGTAGAGCTGTAAAGATGTTAATTTATAAATAGCACCATGTCTGTAGTCTCTAACACTTCATCCCCGATGACGACAACTGCAATGCTAGCTTTCATTAGTTGTAGAGGCGTTTAATTTTGGACTAAATGCAGTTAAGTAATTGCGTTAATTAATTATACAAAAGATTATATTTACCCTTCAATACAGAATGGCTAATCTATATTGTTTTTGGCTTGTATATCAATCTATTTGTGTGATATTGAATTAGGTAACTGCAGACACGAAATAGCCGTGACCATTTTTGCATTACCTTCGAAGATGATGATAGTCTCGTCATGCTGCGTGTGAAGAGTGGAGCCACCACTCATATAGGATTGAGTCGTGGCGGTGATAACAGCCTCGCTGATCTTGACCACCGTCTCCGACCGCCGTTGAGCACGGATAGTTATGGTGGGACAGCCAGCGCTGTTAACCCCGCGAGGCGCGGCCTTGACAGTCTCGAGGTCTTGAACCGGCTAAATGGAAATTACAACACTACCGGGCATTACGGTGCCGGAAGCGACTGTATAACCGGGAGTGAACCAGGTAGCGTTGTAAGTAACTATGGTGATAGTCTTAACACCCATTGGCGGAAAATAAGTGGGCGGTCCCTGACAACAGCTGATCTTAAGGGTATTCTCATACAAGGCTCTGAATCGTCTTCCGGGAAGTTGAACAGCAGATGGAATAGAAGCAGTTTGAATCAGCCAGACAACAGTCTGAAATGCTCAGACAGACGTAATAGCAGCCAACCACCATTACACAGCTGGCGGAATAATTCCGGCACTTCCACTACAGTCAGCAATGCAACTTACCAGTATCATCTGCGTCGGCAGCAGAGGAGCCGGAAGTTTCGGCTTAACCTTTTCATGTACAGCGCCCTCTACCGGAAGCAGAAGAAAATAGAGAATAATTACCTAATATATCACAACCCGATGGAAGGTAATGCATTGCTTTTTGTGGCTGTACGTTTGTTTTGTTTTGTGTTGTCTTTCCTCTGAGACTATCACGTGTTTCGTTCGTCGTGAATCATTGCTGTGTTTGTTGATCGTGAAATACGAAGGGCGTTCAAACCAGATCGGGACATTTTGTTATTGTTCTACCTGAATGTGTTATATCGCGCTGGAACTACTATCATTAGTTAGGGGCACTTGTTTCCTACTACTGCTAGGTTGCCCACTTGCCATGGGCCAGTCACGTGAGAGATAAATAAAACTGGCAGACAACACTGTTAGTGCTTGCGTGCTACAGCGTGTTGTGATGAAGTTTCTTGTGGAAGAAGACGTGAAACCTGCTGCAATTCGCAGAAGACTGTAATCACAATACGGCGTGGAGAGCTCCAGTCGCAGTAAGACATTTGAATGGTGTACACTTTTTTAGAGAAGGTCGTACATCCATGAGTGATGATCCCTGCCGTGGTGGCTCTCAACACACCACAGTCATTCTATTGAATATGCGAATTGTGGAACGCCTTATCGTGAAAAATCGACGCATAACCTGTCGTGAAATTGCACAAGAGGCAAGTATTTTTCTGTGTACGGTGAACAACATTATTCATCAACATTTGCAATTTTTGGAAGGTATGTTCATGCTAGGTTTGATGACAAAGGGCGTGCTGCTCTTGCAAGAAAACGTCGGACCTCATACGGGTCATCGCTCTTTGTGCCATCTGCAGCAACTCGACTGGGAGGTATTGTCTCATCCACCTTACATTCCAGACTTCGCTCCGAGCGATGTCCACCTGTTTGGACCCTTAAAAGGTCAGCATTTCAGCACTGACACGAGGTGAAACAGTCTGTCCTGGATTGGTTCAGACAAACTGACAAATTGTTCTACGCTGTAGCTTTTCAAGCATTACTTAAACGCTGGGATAAGTGCATAAACGTGGCATGAGATTATATCTCCAAATAAGTCCCATTTTGACAACTTAAAAAAAAAAAATTTCCTTACAAAAAAAAGTCACAGTTTGACTTTAACGCCCCTCGTAATTAGCAATATTCAGGTCCTTATTTCTTAGATGTATACTTTTTGTTTTGTTAAGAATCGACGTTATTACAACTCAGACAGACCCATAGGTCCTCTGTCCCTGAGTGAATTTCAGCGCGGTGTGTGGTTGGTTTGATGGTTTGGTTTGTGTGCGTATTTGGGTGGGTACACTTTGGTTGCGTGGAGAGATGTGAGCGTCCGTGTTTAGGTGGGTGGCTAAACATTGGTTGGGTGGAGAGAGGTGAGCGTGCGTGTTGGGTAAACTTTGGTTGGGTGAAGAGAGGTGAGCGTGCGTGTTGGGTAAACTTTGGTTGGGTGGAGAGAGGTGAGTGTTCGTGTTTGGGTTGGTAAACTTTGGTTGGGTGGAGATAGGTGAGTGTGCGTGTTTAGGTGGGTAAACATTGGTTGGATGGAGAGAGGTGAGTGTTTGGGTGGGTAAACTTTGGTTAGGTGGAGAGAGGTGAGTGTGTGTGTTGGGTAAACTTTGGTTGGGTGGAAAGAGGTGAGTGTGTGTGTGTGCATGTGGTTTCTCTTTGTTAAACTTCGATTACTCTTATATATTCTTCATATTTTTCGAGACCTGATTCTTTTTAAACACACACTGAGTCATTTTTGTTTAATACGTATTGTTTCCCCATGAAGAGTAGTCAGTAAGGAAGTCACAAGCTTATATGGTGTAGTTGAACAATATAGTTAACGGTTTGTAAAGATGTGATTAGGTGACAGAAGCATCCAGCTTTGTGATTACTGTAGGCAGCAGACGCTGAGTTGGCTATCTTAGACAACAAGAACCGTAGGTCGAATCGTTTCTAAGGAATGAAAGCCACATAGTCCTGCTTACAGATGCTCTGGTCGTAGTCACAGCACTAAAAAGCCAGAAAAATACTGAAATTAATGATTTAAGAGCAGTACTCTGTCAACTATGCCAGCAGTCCGCACCAAAAAGGGTAGTGGTGCAGTGGGTTCCATCTCACTGCAACATCGAAGGCAACGAGGAGGCAGACAGACTGGCAAAAGAAGGGGCAAAACTACCACAACCAGATACTAGTATAACATACGAAGAGTCAAAACGGCTTATTAGAGCTAGATACATGACCAAATGGGAAACCGAACATACTGGCTACACAAAAAACGATGCCTATTACCAGTTGAACAGAAGAGAGCAGGTCGTGGTCTTCAGACTTCGCACTGGCCACAATAGACTGAGGTACCACCTATTCAACAGATTGAAGATAGGTGGCACCGACGAATGCACGTGTGGTACTGGGAAAATGACCGCTGAGCATTTGCTGCAAAACTGCCCGACATATGAGGATCAGAGAGAGCAAATGTGGCCATCACCAGTGGCAAAACTAGACAAGCTCTATGGCAGTGTCGACAGCCTCAGGATGACCGCTGCCTTTTTCGAAAAAATAAAGGTTGACGTCTGACTGCGTACGATGAAGAAGAAGAAGAAGAATCGTTTCTGACACTCACTCTTTGCTTATTTTAATAAGGTACTTAAGGGATAGATACGACGTAAGGGCATAGCAGACATAGGAGTGTCAAACCTTTTTGAATTTGTGTGGGTCTAATGTCCTGGTCCTATTGCAGCTTACGGTAATTAAAAGAGCTGATGACAGACATTGGGGTGTCAAACCTTCTTGAGCCTGTGTGGGTCTAATGCCTTGCTGGGGTTTACGGTAATTTAAGATTTAGTAGCAAACGAAAGGGTGTCAAACTATCATGGACTTGTGTGGGTCTAATGTTCTTGTCCTGCTAAGGTTTACGGTAATTTATGATCTGATGTCAGACATGGTGCCAAACCTTGATGGACGTGTGTGGGTGAAATGTCCTGGTTCTGCTCAGGTTCATGACAAGAATGAGTCTGATATCTTTGTTTGATGACAACAATGAGTCTGATATCTTTGTTTGATGACAACAATGAGTCTGATATCTTTGTTTGATGACAACAATGAGTCTGATATCTTTGTGTGATGACAACAATGAGTCTGATATCTTTGTTTGATGACAACAATGAGTCTGATATCTTTGTTTGATGACAACAATGAGTCTGATATCTTTGTTTGATGACAACAATGAGTCTGATATCTTTGTTTGATGACAACAATGAGTCTGATATCTTTGTTTGATGACAACAATGAGTCTGATATCTTGGTTTGATGACAACAATGAGTCTGATATCTTTGTTTGAAGACAACAATGAGTCTGATATCTTTGTTTGAAAAGCGTGCAAAATGGAGGGGCATATCGAAATCAAGCAATGATCGCCTATTGAATGACAGCACAATAATCCATTGATCTCAACATTATAAATACAATTGGATCTTGCAAGATTGCCTGCTCGCAGGGAGACCAGAAGGGCATACATACAATGACGTACAGTAGCCATCCATATTCTTACCCGTTGCATTTTTGATTTGCTGAGAGAGACTGAAAACATATGCGTCTATGTTGTGTGCAGTGATGTCCATTCTGAATTAAGCGGTCCCACCACCGACTTCGCTAGGTACGCATTTACAGCTTGATACGCTGGTAGACCCGGTCGTTCAGTCGGCTGGTAGATGCAGTCGTTTATCGGCTGGGATTGGAACGGTAAGGCTGACGTCTGGTTAGGCAAAGCACACTGATCAGAGAATGTTAGCCAGGGTCAGGAGAAATATATTAGCCAAGACCCTCACCTGACCTCCTTGGTGGTCGTCCTGGAAAAAGGCTTTTGTCGAGGAGAACAGTCTAGCTAACAAGGTTAGGTTCGACGTGATCCCCGTAGCAGATGAAGCCAAGCATAGCACAACCGTCTGGATCATCCCGGTCCATCTTCATCAGCACGCTCGCGATGCGAGAAAAACTACTGCAACTCGCCACTTAACATTATTTTCAGGCGCACGTAAGAGTAACCTACTCATTCTAGGCATTCGCAAACAAACAAACATCGGTTGGTAGAAGTGGTCGTTTATCGGCTGGGAGAATCGGTTCTTCCATCAGCTGGGAGATGCGGTCGTTCCATCGGCTGGGAGAAGCATTCGTTTGTCGGCTGGGAGAAGCGGTCGTTTGTCGGCTGGGAGAATCGGTTCTTCCATCAGCTGGGAGTAGCGGCTCTTCCATCGGCTGAGAGAAGCGGTCGTTTGTCGGCTGGGAGATGCGGTAGTTCCATCGGCTGGGAGAAGCGGTCGTTTATCGGCTAGGAGAAGCGGTCGTTTGTCAGCTGGGAGAAGCGATCGTTTCATCCGCTGGGAGAAGCGGTCGATCCATTGACTGGGAGAAACGGTCGTTCTACCGGCTGGGAGAAGCGTTCGTTTATCGGCTTGGAGAAGCGGTTCGGTGCAAGAAACTTTTAGAATGCGACTTCAATGAGGAAACTGTTTAGAGACAATTTTAGAGAGTATTTGCATCTGTTCTTCTGTCCATTCGACGAGGTTTCTTCTGTCCATCCGACGAGGGTTCGTCTGTCCATCCGACGAGGTTTCATCTGTCCATCGGACGAGGTTTCTTCTGTCCATCCGACGAGGGTTCTTCTGTCCATCCGACGAGGGTTTTCTGTCCATTTAAAAGAGGTTCTTCTATCCACCTGACGTGAGTTCTTCTGCCCATCCGACGAGGGTTCTTCTGCCCATCCAACGAAGGTTCTTCTGCCCATCCGACGAGGGTTCTTCTGTCTATCCGACGAGCATTCGTTTCTCCTGAGATCACCGTACAACAGCTACTTAGGGATGCGCTAATCACGCATTTGAACCACGTGCCTAGTCCACCCGATCTTTTCGCTCTGCAGCAGCGCCTGAATTCCCGAGAGCCTAGCCCTATTAACGACTTTAGAGTTGGGTTCTCTATCCTGCTAACCGATCCTGAACAACATGCGAACATAGCTCACGTGGAAATGATTAAGTTCTTTGGCATTTTCTGCCATAGACTGTCCATGTTTCGCGTACGTATGAAAGTGTGGTTAGCACCGTTGCTCGAACTGCTTTATATTTCAATACAGGTCCATTTGTTATAATCAACACCGTAAGCAAAGAGCCAGTCGCGCTTGGAGGCGAGGCACTGGAAGAGGTGGGCACCTTCACATATTTGGGCAGCACCGTTGGTACTTAGGAGTAACAGAGGCAGATGTAAGCGCTAGATTTAGAAAGGCATTCCTGTTACTAAATACTAAATGAACATCCTGGGAAATAACAACTAATAGTGAGATAAGATTGTTTAATTCCAATGTCAAGTCAGTACTCAAATGTGGAGTAGAATCTAAGCGAACTACAAAGGAAATACAGAGGAAAATGCCAGTCGTTCGTCAATAAATATCTTCAGAGGATAATGGATATGGATTGGTAAGACATGGTGCGGAATGAAGACCTATGGGAAAGGAGCCAATAACAACTAGGGGAACAATAGGTCAAACATGGGAAATGAGCCACTAACAACTAGGGGAACAATAGGTCAAACCAGGGAAATGGTTTAGATGAGATACATGCTACGGAAATCACAATCAGACGTTGCCAGATTAGGTCAGGGCATAGAATCTGCCGGGGAAGAGGAATAGAGGTAGACCAAGAAACACACAGAGAAGAGATGGAGAATGAACTTAGGTCTCTAGATCTCATCTAGAGAGACAGAACGGTCAGTTCAAGACCGAACTTGCTGGGGGAGGGTTGTCAGCATCCTGTGTCCCGAAAGGATCGACGGGCATTAGCGGTAATGCTGTTCAATTAGTTTAGCAGAAATGTGTCATGTTCTTCTGCTGTGACCACCACTACCAGACATTATCAGAATACGCTCTAGAATATCACATTTTACTGGAGCATAGGAGACAACCTTACGTCTAATTATTTCTTTCAGTCCACAACTGTTACTAAGGCTGTAATGGCTTATAGAGACATCAATATTCTCACAAGTTAGAATATTCAATGCCAGTGTCAAGTCGGTGTTGCTGTAGAAAGCGGAGCATGGAGAAATACCAATGCCATATAACAAAGACTCCAGTCCTTTGTTAACAGACGTATACGAAGGATAATGGGCATCAATTGGCGGGACATGTTGAGGAATGAAGGCTTGTGTTCATAAAGTGGCAGGACATGGTGAGGAATGAAGACTTGTGTTCATAAAGTGGCAGGACATGGTGAGGAATGAAGACTTGTGTTCATAAAGTGACAGGACATGGTGAGGAATGAAGACTTGTGTTCATAAAGTGGCAGGACATGGTGAGGAATGAAGACTTGTGTTCATAAAGTGGCAGGACATGGTGAGGAATGAAGACTTGTGTTCATAAAGTGACAGGACATGGTGAGGAATGAAGACTTGTGTTCATAAAGTGGCAGGACATGGTGAGGAATGAAGACTTGTGTTCATAAAGTGGCAGGACATGGTGAGGAATGAAGACCTGTGTTCATAAAGTGGCAGGACATGGTGAGGAATGAAGACTTGTGTTCATAAAGTGGCAGGACATGGTGAGGAATGAAGACTTGTGTTCATAAAGTGGCAGGACATGGTGAGGAATGAAGACTTGTGTTCATAAAGTGGCAGGACATGGTGAGGAATGAAGACTTGTGTTCATAAAGTGACAGGACATGGTGAGGAATGAAGACTTGTGTTCATAAAGTGGCAGGACATGGTGAGGAATGAAGACTTGTGTTCATAAAGTGGCAGGACATGGTGAGGAATGAAGACCTGTGTTCATAAAGTGGCAGGACATGGTGAGGAATGAAGACTTGTGTTCATAAAGTGGCAGGACATGGTGAGGAATGAAGACTTGTGTTCATAAAGTGGCAGGACATGGTGAGGAATGAAGACCTGTGTTCATAAAGTGGCAGGACATGGTGAGGAATGAAGGCTTGTGTTCATAAAGTGGCAGGACATGGTGAGGAATGAAGACTTGTGTTCATAAAGTGGCAGGACATGTTGAGGAATGAAGACTTGTGTTCATAAAGTGGCAGGACATGGTGAGGAATGAAGACTTGTGTTCATAAAGTGGCAGGACATGGTGAGGAATGAAGGCCTGTGTTCATAAAGGGACAGGACATGGTGAGGAATGAAGACTTGTGTTCATAAAGTGACAGGACATGGTGAGGAATGAAGGCTTGTGTTCATAAAGTGACAGGACATGGTGAGGAATGAAGGCTTGTGTTCATAAAGTGGCAGGACATGGTGAGGAATGAAGACTTGTGTTCATAAAGTGGCAGGACATGGTGAGGAATGAAGGCTTGTGTTCATAAAGTGACAGGACATGGTGAGGAATGAAGGCTTGTGTTCATAAAGTGGCAGGACATGGTGAGGAATGAAGGCTTGTGTTCATAAAGTGACAGGACATGGTGAGGAATGAAGGCTTGTGTTCATAAAGTGGCAGGACATGGTGAGGAATGAAGGCTTGTGTTCATACAGTGGCAGGACATGGTGAGGAATGAAGGCTTGTGTTCATAAAGTGACAGGACATGGTGAGGAATGAAGGCTTGTGTTTATAAAGTGGCAGGACATGGTGAGGAATGAAGGCTTGTGTTCATAAAGTGACAGGACATGGTGAGGAATGAAGGCTTGTGTTCATAAAGTGACAGGACATGGTGAGGAATGATGACTTGTGTTCATAAAGGGGCAGGACATGGTGAGGAATGAAGACTTGTGTTCATAAAGTGGCAGGACATGGTGAGGAATGAAGACTTGTGTTCATAAAGTGGCAGGACATGGTGAGGAATGAAGACTTGTGGAAAAGAATCTAACAACATCCGTTGGAACAACAAATTTGGCGACAAAAATATAACAGATTGCATAACATGGATTGAATAACAGATAAGGGATGGAAGGCACCGTCCAACATAACCAGGTCGGCTCTTATATGGAAACCTCAAGAGGAGAGAGAGACAGAGAGAGAGAGAGAGAGAGAGAGAGAGACAGACAGAGAGAGAGAGAGACCCCAACAAATAATGTGCGGAGGATGTAATATTAAGTAATGCCACCTGGAGAAAGGCAGAAAGCGCAGCACAGAACCGTACATATTGGCGGCATGTTGCTAATGGCCAATGCACAGAGGGTAGCGACTGGCTTTGATTGACTGATTGATGTAACAGCTTATATCTTCTTGATTAGAAATCCACTGAAGCGAAATTAACAACTCGCGCGTAAAGGAATGTTTAGAAAGAGAGGTTAGCTAATGTGTTGTTTTATGTCTTAGTTAACTTATTGACCATTACGAAACCATTAGTTAGATTAAATTCGTTGTACAACTTTGTATGTCCTGGGTTATTCTGTCTCCTCCTTAGACTTAATTAAATATTACAGCTTCAATTACTAGGTTTGAGTTCATTTTTCAGTCTATTAAATTGATCAATTGTTCATTCGAGCACGTCGTAAATGACAAGCAATGAAAGAAATACAAGCCCACTTTTGTGCTGAACTGAAATCGCTGTCTTTGTAGTTTTTGCAAATTGAGACGTATTTAGTCGTCTCTTAGCTAGCTGAATGAAAAATGTGAATGCTGCAGAAAAGGTCCATTATCTTTACCAGAAATGTGTCGTTTCGATTAAAGAAGGTTTTGAGAGGATAAATAGTTTTGCTTCAGTAATTTATTCAATGACTGGTTAAATAACTTATTCAGTTACTAACAAAGGAATTTAATCAACCACTGGTAAAGTAATTGACTCAATGACTAACATAGTAATTTATTCAATGGCTAACAAAGTAATTTATACAATGGCTAACAAAGTAATTTTAACAATGACTAACAAAGTAATTTATACAATGGCTAACAAAGTAATATAAACAATGGCTAACAAAGTAATTTATACAATGACTTACAAAGTAATTTACTCAATGACTAACAAAGTAATTTGCTCAATGGCTAACAAAGTAATTTGCTCAATGGCTAACAAAGTAATTTTCTCAATGACTTACAAAGTAATTTACTCAATGACTAACAAAGTAATTTGCTCAATGGCTAACAAAGTAATTTTCTCAATGACTAACAGAGTAATTTGCTCAATGGCTAACAAAGTAATTTGCTCAATGGCTAACAAAGTAATTTTCTCAATGACTAACAGAGTAATGTTTTTACTTGTCTTGATAAGCCAGGCTACATTTCACTGCTCTGAGCCTTGTGACCCAGTGTTTCTATCTATAGCTTGCATTTGTATGAGGACGCTTCCCTAGCATTTGACTGTCCCCAGTCTCCCAGCAGGAAGCAGTTTCTTAGTTGTCCGAGGTGCCTGTCATAGGAAATCTATGTAACTGAAATGATGAACCTGACCTACCCGGGAGCGATATGTATACGCATTGAACTCCGTTCTAGCAATAGTCATGACTAAACGGTTTGCAATTTATTTTAAAAACAGCCACGGGGATACGATACTTAACGTCCTACACAAACGTGCTGATTAAAATCCCACCTCAATTTTTGTTACCGCCATTTGACAATAACGAATAGCAGGGATCAAGATGCTGAGTAGCGCATGAGCTGCAGTGGTCAGCGACCCATAGCTGACTGCTAGTGTCAGGGCCAGCGAACCAGAGCTGCCAAGACCCTTCTACAGAGATCAAGATGCTGAGCAGGGCATGAGCTGCAGTGGTCAGCGACCCATAGCTGACTGCTAGTGTCAGGGCCAGCGAACCAGAGCTGCCAAGACCCTTCTACAGAGATCAGGATGCTGAGCAGGGCATGAGCTACAGTGGTCAGCGACCCATAGCTGACTGCTAGCGTCAGGGCCAGCGAACCAGAGCTGCCAAGACCCTTCTATAGGGATCAAGATGCTGAGCAGCGCATGAGCTGCAGTGGTCAGCGACCCATAGCTGACTGATAGTGTCAGGGCCAGGGAACCAGAGCTGCCAAGACCCTTCTACGCCTCCGCGCGGTGATCCTGGATAACAGGCGGCAGCAAGGCAGACTGGCTAAGGAGAAGGGATCGAAGAGGGAATGCTAACCCGGTACTCAAAAAATGCTTGCTGAAGTCGGATGTGTTGGACCGAAAGTTGCAAATATCGCAGTCAAGCTGTAAACTACGACACAACGCATTCCGTTCTCTGGACTACATTCTGCTACTTAAGCCCTTTCAGTGTTTGGTAGTGGGAGATTGAGAACGAACGAAGCCAAGCCAGCTAATAACGAATAGCAGTGTCGAATTTCCTGGCGCCAAGACCGCTCCAACGTCAAGACGTACCACAATTTTAAAATGCAGAAGTTTGAAAAAAAAAGAATCGTCTTTTTCATTTCGTATATCCTGTTCTGGCTTTCAGAGTCAGGTTATGAAGAGATCTCTAGAAACCAGCCCTACTGTGTACCTCATGCACAGTTGCATTCGCCACCTCAGATACGGCAGCAAGCAACTTTTTTCGTATCATTGTTTATTGGGGTGGTAGGGGGGGTTAGGGAATTCTGTATGTTGGTAGCCGTGTCACGTGGCCAAACCATTTTATTTTATGGATTTTATTGTAGTCTAATACTGGTGTAGTTCCCCACCAGTCTCCTGAGGTCATCATTTCTGATCATGTCTCTCCTTGCTACACCCAATACTTTTCGTAGGCATTTCATGTCTGCTGTTACGAATTGTCGTTCTTCAGTGTACGCTAGTGTCCTGTTTTGACATTAGTAGTATAGTGTCATTATAGCGAAGCATTGTTAGATTCTTGTGTGCGGGGATTTTAGTATTTCATTGTTATTTGTTAGCAATATTCGTATACATTAGCCAACTGGTTTGTCGTCGTTGTTATCTTGTCCACTCCTTGATACATGTCTGTGTTGGTTGTACACTTGGGTTAAGGCCTGTTACTATAATTATGCAGCAATCTCGTATGTACTGCTGTGTTTCGCATAGCGATGCCGTTTATAGTTTCTCTGTCGAGAGCAACAGGAAATATAGAAATATTAGATAATAAATATGGGAGGTAAAATAACAACAGACAATCGGGGTTTGTTCTCCTCCTATAATATACTGAACATGTTTGATTCGCCATGATCCCTTTCGTGTTGAGCGTGGAGTGGGCCCAGTGTTAGATCATGAACCTAGTCTTCCATGTTGTAAGAGGAATGGACAGCAATGTTTCGCCATAGTCCCTTGTCTTCCATTTTGTTTAGGGGACTAGCCAGTAATGTTACGTCATCAACCTAGTCTTCCATGTTTTTTAGGGTACTGGTCAGCAATGTTACGCCATGGTTCCTTGTCTTCCATGTTGTTTAAGGTACTGGTCACCAATGTTACGTCATGAACCTAGTTTTCCGTATTGTAAGGGCCAGCAATGTTACGCCATGATTCCATGTCTTCCATGTTGTTTAAGGTACTGGTCACCAATGTTACGTCATGAACCTAGTCTTCCGTATTGTAAGGGCCAGCAATGTTACGCCATGATTCCATGTCTTCCATGTTGTTTAAGGTACTGGTCACCAATGTTACGTCATGAACCTAGTCTTCCGTATTGTAAGGGCCAGCAATGTTACGCCATGAGTCCATGTCTTCCATGTTGTTTAAAATACTGGTCAGCAATGTTACGTCATGAACCTAGTCTTCCGTATTGTAAGGGCCAGCAATGTTACGACATGATTCCATGTCTTCCATGTTGTTTAAGGTACTGGTCAGCAATGTTACGTCATGAACCTAGTCTTCCGTATTGTAAGGGCCAGCAATGTTGCGCCATGAACCTAGTCTTCCTTATTGTAAGGGCCAGCAATGTTTCGTCATGAACCTAGTCTTCCGTATTGTAAGGGCCAGCAATGTTACGCCATGATTCCATGTCTTCCATGTTGTTTAAGGTACTGGTCAGCAATGTTACGTCATGAACCTAGTCTTCCGCATTGTAAGGGCCAGCAATGTTACGCCATGATTCCATGTCTTCCATGTTGTTTAAGGTACTGGTCAGCAATGTTACGTCATGAACCTAGTCTTCCGTATTGTAAGGGCCAGCAATGTTGCGCCATGAACCTAGTCTTCCTTATTGTAAGGGCCAGCAATGTTTCGTCATGAACCTAGTCTTCCGTATTGTAAGGGCCAGCAATGTTACGCCATGATTCCATGTCTTCCATGTTGTTTAAGGTACTGGTCAGCAATGTTGCGCCATGGTAGCTCGTAATCCATATTAAGCGTAAAAGGGGAGCAATGTTTCAAAATCTTTTCAGCGTGACGGACAGGCAGGGATTTGTCCATTACAGCATAGGCTGGTGCCCCATTAATTGAATATTTTTCTGTTTTGATTATCTTAGTCTTAGTCGACCTGTACTTCTAAAGGAGCATACACCCCTGTACAGGTCCCATCTCTGATGTGAGCTGGATATAGCCAGGAAGAGGATTTCTTGCTTAGCGGGCTAGGCTCGAGCAGCTTATTACTCTACTATGGAGGGTAGTTAACTGATGTGCGAGTCCATCTCAATAGACTCAAAACACTAGAGCGAAGTAGACACGCAGCCTGTTAGGCTCCATCTATGCTGCTCTTAACAAACCCCCTAACCATGGCCTGCGTTAATCCATGTCACACAGTTATCTGGATTCTGTATATACATGAGTTTACACGCGTGCTTAGGCAATTCTATGACTTTATTACCATTTACTGATACCAGTGAAACATTTTTAGTCGGTTTTGGTACGACTTTTAAAAAAAAAGTAATTAATTAAATTTAATAATACTAAAACACGAGAATATAAATCATATCTTGGAACTTAGTAGAAAAGCATATATATATATATATATATATATATATATATATATATATATATATATATATATATATATATATATATATATATAAATTGTTTCGTTGTTGTTTAACGCTCACAGTAAGTAAGTTTACTTTTTTTGTGCGCCCTGAAAATGGCGTTAAGTGGCGGGTTCTAGTGGTTTCCTCACATCTCGAGCATGGGGGTGAAGGTGCTCCACGATCTTCCTGGCAGTTGTTCTTTGTATGGCTGGCTCTAGCTGCGTGTCAGTTGTTAATACGTGGTTCACGTCCATTCACATCTCGTCGGGCAGACTGTCTTGATTACAGCCTGTTTCTGGGATACGCTACATGAAAGAGAGATAGTGGTCTTGGGCTATATATTGTGCTTGACCCTAACGCGACGTCCTGGTTAGTGTGTTGTGGGCTGGCGCAGACGTGACGTCCTGGTTAGTGTGTTGTGGGCTGAAACAGACTTGACGTCCGGGTCAGTGTGTTGAGGGCTGGCGCAGACGCGACGTCCTGGCTAGTGTGTTGTGGGCTGGCGCAGACGTGACGTCCTGGTCAGTGTGTTGTGGGCTGGCGCAGACGCGACGTCCTGGTTAGTGTGTTCTGGGCTGGCGCAGACGCGACGTCCTGGTTAGTATGTTGTGCCTGATCCTGACGCGACGTCCTGGTCAGTATGTCGTAGCTGACCCTGACGCGACGTCCTGGTTAGTATGTCGTAGCTGACCTTGACGCGACGTGCTGGTTAGTATGTCGTAGCTGACCCTGACGCGACGTCCTGGTTAGTATGTTGTAGCTGACCCTGACGCGACGTCCTGGTTAGTATGTTGTGGGCTGGCGCAGACGTGACCCCCTGGCCAGTATGTTATGCCTGACCCTGACACGACGTCCTAGTCAGTGTGTTGTGCCTGAACCTGACGCGACGTCCTGGTCAGTGTGTTGTGCTGACCACAGTAGCGGCTTAATTAAATATAAGCATCACGCATTTAACTGTAGATCTAATTATAAAACAAGTTAATTTACACAAAACACAAAAATTAGTTAGTGATATTATCCGCATATTAGTGACTGATCAGCGATTGATGGCTCGCGGGCCAACACAGGTCCTCAGATCACCACCGGTTCAGAAATTGGTACTGTGATGTACTAGTTATGCTGGAAGCATCGTTTCTCTTACTTTGAGCTGTCAAACTTTAGACTGTCTTACTTTGGACTGTCTTACTTTGGACTTACATGAGCTCATCATGTCCAGACCACCAGTGCGCCGCCACTGAATTTTTGTTTCCGATCTGGAGGCGCCTGTAATGGGATGTGATTGTAGATCTATTTGTTGTATTACAGTTCTATTGGATGTACCAGAGTCATATCCTGAATTATTGAAGCTTATTATATGAGCGACGGCAGTAACATTCTGTTGCAGGCTGTTATTTTTCTCTCGTCAAACTCCTTATTTTCTTTGCATTTTAGTCATCATTTTTTAATTATACCAGGGGAGCTAAAACCATTGGGAGTGGGCTACTTGACCTGGGGCCATTCAGACTTTTAATCATGCCCCCCCCCCCCCTCATTCCGCCCCTTCCTCCTCAATCCCAGGTATGGCATTTTTTTGTCCGGTCAATGAGCCGATACTGGTATATCTGTTTTTTAACAGCTCCTGAAAAGAACGCCCGGCTTCTAGACAAGCGCGCGCAGCTGGTACTGCTATGTTTTCGCTTAATTTCTAGTTGTTGTGTTTACCAAAAACTACGCTCGAGTCTCAGGATCTATCATGAAACTATCAAGGTTATATACTTGCGGTTGCGTGAATTACTCTCGTGTTTCTGGACCTATCATGAAACTATCAAGGTTATTTACTTGCGGGTGCGTGAATTACTCTCGTGTTTCTGGACCTATCATGAAACTATCAAGGATATATACTTGCGGGTGCGTGAATTACTCTCGTGTTTCTGGACCTATCATGAAACTATCAAGGTTATATGCTTGCGGATGCGTGAATTACTCTCGTATTTCTGGACCTATCCGGAAACTATTAAGGTTATATTCTTGCTGGTGCGTGAATTTAATAAATCTCTTGATTATTAACGATTTAGATTAATAATTTTAAGAAATAGTTTTTATTGTGTTTTGTTTGATTTTAGTAAAAATGATCACATATGCATTTAACAAAAACTTAATTTAAAATGGCATGTAATTGCCAAAAACAAACAGCTGTTTCTGCAGTGAAGTTGTTGAGAATTTCATTTTAAAAATGGACTAATTTATACTTGTCTGTGGAAACGCATGGAAAACATGCTAGTTTAATATGTGATAAAACGTCATGACAAAAAGCATGCAACCTACTTCGACAGTCCCCTGGGACAGCTACGCACATGCAAACTAAATCTTCTAAACAAATAATTTTGATAACTACAATCAGTTTTTAAGAAAGTATTAGAGAATCTTGCGAGTTATTTATAAGTATGATATCATTGTACATAAACTTACAGTTAACCCGCACAGCGAGGAACAACATATACTCATAAACACTAAAACACGACAAAGACAGTGAGCACTGACCTAAAGTTATAACTTAACTTAGCTTAACGTCTTTTTAGAACAACATATATTCATAAACACTAAAACACGACAAACACAGTGAGCACTGACCTAAAGTTATAACTTAACTTAGCTTAACGTCTTTTTAGAACAACATATATTCATAAGCACTAAAACACGACAAAGACAGTGAGCACTGACAAGGCGAACACCAGACCTAAAGTTAAAACTTAACTTAGCTTAACGTCTTTTGACTGATTTTGAAGACTGCATAGTTTGAATACACCCAGTTTCATATACATTTCCTTGCTCTCAAAGCTAGGCGCATCCAATCATTTCTTGAATGAAATAATTCTCCTAAAGAAGCAACAAGTTAAGAACGTCGGGAGTTTGGAATATTTTCACCCTACTAAAAGCAGCAACGGAGGTTTCCAAAAATAGATAAAGAGAACGCTGACCATGGTATTATAGATGTTAATTACAATGAAAAACGTATGGCAGAACACTAACAAAATGACAAACAAAGATCTTCCATTTTTACCTGTGGCAACGTACGGATCCTATAAACCGTGCATAAGAAGATTGAATTCTTCTACTAAAGTGTTACAGATGGGTGCTCAAAATGGCAACATACGGATGGGAGACATATTCAATCCTATAAACCGTGCGCAAGAAGATTGAATTCTTCTACTAAAGTGTTACAGATGGGTGCTCAAAATGGCAACGTACGGATGGGAGACATATTCAATCCTATAAACCGTGCGCAAGAAGATTGTATTCTTCTACTAAAGTGTTACAGATGTGTGCTCAAAATAGCATGGATAGCAAACTAGAACAACGCATACATCCGACAGGAACTTGATATAGGACAAAACCGGTTAGTTAAGTACATCGCGTCTAGGAAATTAACATATTTTGGTCATATCAAACTCTACAATGGCGTAGAAAGAACAATATTGGAAGATATGATACTTGACAAAAGAGGCAGAGACAGACCGAGGACAACATGGACACATGACATTACAAAGGCTCAGAGATTGATATTGGCAGAGGCGGGAGAACTGGTCAGAGATAGAGTGTCTTACAGATCGGCTGCTACGAGAGGGAATGTCCGCAAATAGCATGCTATATGATGTTGATGATGTAAAGAACAAAGCGACACATTCGAAACGATATTCTTACGAAGAATTTGTGGATAACATTGTAGCAACGACCGAAGCTTTGCACCGAAATAAAGCCAATGTATTCAATAATTTAAACTTGTCTCGAACGGCTGGTACTAGAAGAGTAGAAGGACTGGCTATCATTCATATTCTGTTCTGTGGCTAATATGAAAACACCGTTTTTACCGATGCAGATCAATTGAATATTTTCATTCGTGAAATTGACAACCCAATTATAATTGTGGAAAAACTATTGGCGTTGTGTCACTTCAAAGAACCCACAAAAGGAGCAGACAATGTGGGAGCTTAATCTTTTTCTTCCTCTTCTTCTTCTTCATCTATCAACTGATGCTATTCTTCTAGTCCGGCGAGGTTCACGAAGGAGACTGTTTCCGGTTTTCATCAGTCTCACAGAGTTTTTCGAGCATGGTCGCTCCCCCAGGCCAGACTGCCCCTTTTTGTCTGTATAAGTGAGGCAATCTTGCAGGATATGTTCTGATGTTTGCTTGGGTGCTCCACAATTTCATGTGGCTGTGTATCTAAGACCCATTCTATGGAGCTGGGCCTTGAGTCTGCTGTTATTTTCTGTTCTGAATCAGAAGATCTTTGTCTGCCAAGTTTGTCTATGCTGTCATTTTCTGACTTGTATTATATGTGCTAGTCTCTCCATAAGATCCACATGGATTGCTTTATGAGTGTCTTTGCTTCTTTATAGCTCAATGTATGGCACGCCTGTGACCCGGCTTTTGCTAGCTCCTCAGCCTTCTCTTTTAAAGGATTCCCCAGTTTGGCAAGAATCCACTGTAGGACTATATCTGTTTGTTTTTGGGACAGCAGCCCAATGTTATATGTTATTTTCGGTTAGTCTATCTTGTTTCGGGCTTGAGAGAGAGTTTAGAGTACGCTCCTGGAGTCTGCTAGAATTACTGTTTTCTTGTAGTTGTGATTTGGACTGTGGTAGCTATCATAACGACTCTTGCGAGATTTCACCTCCGTTTGAAAAATCTCGCTGGGTTGGCGATGGATGGACTAGTTAGCTGTGACTGTAACAAAAGTGAGAATAGTAACACTCTAAAAGAAACAACCAATAAAATAAATAGTTACAGATTTATCAACTATCGCTGGCTACATCAATAATTAGTATAATTTGTGTACCAAATCTCTATTTTGAAAAATCAAAAAAGTTAACACCGACGTAGTGAATTTCATTCGGGCATAGGGCTTGAGCCATCGGCAGCTTCACTGTGACATGGGATAGTGATCAAAGAGATTGTGTCTACTTTTCCGACGTGCGCAGATTAAGAAGTTTCAAAAGTGCTCATGGAGATTTTTATGTTGAAATATGGCATCCAAGATTTCATGACAGTTAAAGACGTCAGTGTTCAGCGATCCAAAATGGTTGGCCAACTTTGTTCTTCTTACGGATATTTCTTTCAATTTTAATGACATAAATCTGAAGCTTCATCCAAAAGATCAACTGGTACATGCCCTGTTTAATGACATCAGCGTTTTTAAGATGAATTTATAACTCAAAGTGCACATTTTCAAAGCGACTAAGTAAGTAAGTAGGTTCAAATAACAGCGCTCGGAATACATCTAAATAATTCTGAAATAACTTGAAATCCTGGTATTCAAACAGGCATGTTATTGTCTGTTGCCAGATAGATGAAGGCTTCGGCTATACCTAGTATATATTTTAGAATTTCCTGCGGCTTACTAGACCTGAGGCAATGTACAACTAATTTGGGTAGATTTTCAACTTGAATTTTTAAAATTAGTCCCTGCAGCCATTTCGATTTCTAACTGCCAAGAGATTTTTAACGTGCTCGACACTGAACACGGGAGTCTGATCTCACTACTCAGCGATCAGGGACATTTTTACCAGAAGATCCACGTGAAAAAAATATAGGTCTCCGCCGTGATTCGAACCCGCGACCTCCAGCACCCGAGGCGGACACCTTACCTCGAGACCACTGAACCCCACTTGAAAGAATAGCGCCGAGAATACACTCCCTAACGCGTGGCTGCGATGTTTCAGCTTCAGACGAAGTTCAGATAGAGATTACAATATTACCGCGCTCAAGAAAGGGCCATGAACGAGGTAATTAATCCTTTCTCATTAAGTGTGATGGGAAGCTGCAAATGTAAATCTTTGACCTTCAATGTGTCTCAGGCCAGAATATCGCAATTTATGAAGCGTTTCTTCTAGAATTTTAACACCTGTATGTTGAAAAAGAAATCAGAAAGAGAATACGTATGGCTAAAATCGTATTCACCAACATACGACACATACTGGCATCCAAACAGATATCTCATAAATTGAAAATGAGAATTGTCAGGTGTTATGCATACTCGTTACTACATGCGGAGACAATTGGACACTGAATAACAAGTTGGTAAAGGGTATTGGATCCTTCGACATGTGGGTATATAGAAGATTATGTCGCATTTCTTGGAAAGAGAAGAAAACAAACTTGGAGGTATTGATACAGTTGGTGGTGAAAAGAGAGTTTATGACCGAAATCAGGGATAGACAGTATAGTTATTTTGGTCATATAACAAGACACACCTCTTTGTTAAAGACCATACTGGAGGGTACGGTAGAAGGCAGACAACGTTATAAGTGGGTGGATAACATCAGGGGATGGACTGGAAAAATCATGTTAGAGTGCACAGCTGCGGTGAAAGATAGAGTACACTGGAGATCCAGTCGACTTTCAATGCAGATATGACACTTGAACTGAACTGAATGTTGACAATTTTGAAAACGGTAAATTTAAGCATTGTTTGCCACAATAATTTTCTCCCCCGATAGCGCGTATTTATGTGAACATGTATGTTCACTCTAAGACATAATTGAGGGAGAAATGACTGATTTTCGTCTGAATCACTTCCGCCGATCGGCCACTATATAAATAGCCCACTGAATGGCTACAACATAAATAAACAAAAGCCGCTGATTAGCTATAATATAAATAGATCCTAACCCACCGATTGTCTACCACATAAACATATCATAACCCGCTGATTGGTTAACACATAAATAGGTCATAACCTGCTCATTGGCTACCACATAAACAGATCATAACCTTCCAATTGGCTACCACATAAATAAACATAACCCACTGATTGGCTACCACATAAAAAACATTACCCACTGATTAGCTACCACATAAACAGATCATAACCCGCTGATTGTATCCACATACATATCTCATAACCCGCTGATTAGCTACAACGTATAGAGATCATAATCCGCTGATTGCCTACAACATAAATAGATCATAACCTTGAATTATTGTAAAACATAAAGTAAGATTTTTCATTAACTGAGTCTGACACTGCATTCATTGATATCGTATTGGAGAGTTGAGAAACATCTCTCAAGTGAAATAGTTTCTCAGTGTTGCTGCTGCTGATATGTAAGGTGCTCAGTTTAGTTCATCCCGTAACCCATCAGGTCGTTGGGACACATATAAAGACATGAAAATCCCACGCCAGCTCTCTCTGTCTGTCGCCGCCTAACGTATCTCACCGGGACGAAGGCCTGACCACTCAGTGATGATGTCCACCCATCTCTTCCTTGGACGTCCTCGCCCTCTCTGTCCCGGTACGGATCCAAAGAGTATCGAGTTGGGAATTCCGCTGGACCTTGCGACGTGCCCGCACCAGGCCATCTTTCGTCTTTTGATAGTTGTGAACAGATCTTCAAAAGGACCAATATCGTCTTCAACTCTCTGACGGATGTCTACTTTCGTGACACGATCCTTATATGTAACATATAAGGTGCTAGCCTCTTAAAAAACTGCAAACGTATGAAAAGTCATAAGTTTGATTCTGACAAATCTGAAGCATATTCTGCTCATAAGAGAGGTGAGATCAGCAACTAGTCTTATCGGAGATAGATGATAAACTCAGTGGTCTCGTTTGCAGGCTATGCTTGAGTGTTAAAAATTAAGAGGGGAAAAAAAAACGCAGAGAATATAACGAAATCCCTAACCAGTAGTGACCTGCAGTAAGATGGGAAAACAAGGTAGCCACTCCATCATTCAAAAGCATAACTGGTCAAACACATGGTTACAGCACATGGAGTTGTAAGTGTATACAAAAATAACTCTTCACTAGCAAGGAGTGTAACGCATTGTCTAAGTATACTGACCAGAGACATGTACCCGCATTTGCAATATTGGCTTGCGACTTCCAATAGGTGAAGGCTCCTTAATTAGATAAATAATTAATAGGCTGTAAAAGTTCAGTTTCTGGATATTTGAAAACATCGCCTCCTCATCTGGCCTCGTCTCAGCTCGTCTCATCTGGTCTGGTCTGGTCTCATTTGATCAGGTCAGGCCGGGTCTGGTCTGGTCTCATCTCATCTCATCTGATCTGGTCTCATCTCATCTCATCTGATCTGGTCTCATTTGATCTGGTAACGTCTGGTCTGATCTGGTCTCGTCTCATTTCGTCTGATCAGGTCACATCTGGTCTGGTCTCATTTGATCAGGTTAGGCCGGGTCTGGTCTGGTCTCATCTCATCTGATCTGATCTGGTCTCATTTGATCCGGTCACGTCTGGTCTGATCTGGTCTCGTCTCATCTGGTCTGGTCTAGTCTCATCTCATCTCATCTGATCTGATCTGGTCTCATTTGATCCGGTCACTTCTGGTCTTCTTCTTCGTACGCAGTCAGACATCAACCTTTATTTTTTCGAAAAAAGCAGCCGTCATCCTGAGGCTGTCGACACTGCCATAGAGCTTGTCTAGTGTTGCCACTGGTGATGGCCACATCTGCTCTCTCTGATCCTTGTATGTCGGGCAGTTTTGCAGCAAAACGTCTGGTCTGATCTGGTCTGGTCTGGTCTCTTCTCGTCTCAGCTCATTTATTCTGGTCTCATTTGATCCGCTCAGGTCTGTTCTTGTCTCATCTCTTTTCGCCTCATCTCGTCTTATTTCATCTCATCTCCTATCGTCTCGTCTCGTCTCGTCTCATCTCATCTCCTATCGTCTCGTCCCATCTTATCTCATCTCATATCGTCTCGTCCCGTCTCATCTCATCTCCCATCATCTCGTCCAGTCTCATCTTATCTCATCTAATCTACTATCGTCTAAAGAAAGTGTAATGCGACAATATTTTCTTTATAAAATGTGGTTGGACAAAATTGAAATTCCTGAAATGCGATCCGACCAAACTGTCATCCCGAAAGTGTAGTTAGAGAAAATTGTTATTCCGAATGTGTAGTCAGAGAATATTATTATTCCGAATATGTAGTCAGAGAAAATTATTATTCCGAATGTGTAGTCAGAGAAAATTATTATTCCGAAAGTGTAGTCAGCGTAGTTTGTCATTCCGAAAGTGTAGTCAGCGTAGATTGTCATTCCGAAAGTAGTCAGCATATATTGTCATTCTGATAGTGTAGTCAGCGTAAATTGCCATTCTCAAAGTGTAGTCAGCGTAAATTGTCATTCCGAAAGTGTAGTCAGAGACAATTATTATCCCGAAAGTGTAGTCAGCGGAGATTGTCATTCAGAAAGTGTAGTCAGCGTAGATTGTCATTCCGAAAGTGTAGTCAGCGCAAATTGACGTTCTAGAAGCGCAGTTCAACTAAACCTTCATCCTAAAAACGCAATCCGACCAAACTGTCGTTCCGAAAGTGTTGTGACAGAAAATTATCATTCTAAATGTGTAGTCAGCAAATTGAGATTCCGAAAATAGTGCGACAATACGTTCATTCTAGAAGGGTCAACAACCCAAATTGTCTTTCTAAAAGCGCAGCCCATATAAAACCGTTCGGCAACCGGTGAAGGTATTCCTATATGTTGACAGTGTCTTGTGACTATTCAGATTATTAGTTCACTACATCAGCATTTGCTCGTGTAAGCCGAGTAATCTTTCCTCTTCTCCCGGGATCCATTCTGCTAGTATTCCAGGAATTGATCAATCCCAGACTGTTCTTAGAAAAGCTAATCGCGTGATGAACGTGATTTTATTTTGCGGGTATTTGCAAGTACACGAGTGACACATTCCAACCTGCGGAT
The DNA here is from genome assembly GCA_036924085.1 of Ariolimax columbianus. Classification (NCBI taxonomy): domain Eukaryota; kingdom Metazoa; phylum Mollusca; class Gastropoda; order Stylommatophora; family Arionidae; genus Ariolimax; species Ariolimax columbianus. The sequence continues at coordinate 21,299,753 of JAVGWX010000018.1, forward strand.
GCTAAACAGTTTTCTCTTGTGATTTATTGTCCTAATATTGCTTCTTACTGACTCATTGATTAACTGACTGTTTGACTGATTTAGTGACTGTCTAACTGACTTCATTCTTACTTACCGACGGAGTGATGGACATACTTGCATTAAAGTTAGTTGCACATCGCAAGCTATGACGATAACAGCATCAAACAGTTTCTAACTTGATGATGTAACTTGTGCTGTATTTGGATTATAGTGAAGGACGGTTTGCGTTGGTCATTAACTTCACTCTTTGGTCCCGAACTACCATGGACCAGTGGCAAGACATAACTCAAGACGACTGGATGTAGTTCAGGATGCAGGCACTCTGGTACCACCTCTTTGAAAGGGGTGGCTTGAAATCAGCCGGGCTCGAACCCACGCTCATCGGTTCATCGATTTGAGAGTCGAGTGCCTTACCTCTCGACCACAGCGACCCAACAGGCGTACATACTTATTGACTGACTTACTGACTGGCTGACTTTATTCTTATTGACGGACGGAGTGATGGACAGACTAACTTACTGACTGACTGACTTCATTCTTACTGACGGACGGAGTGATGACAGACTTACATACTTGCTGACTGACTTACTGATTGACTTACTGACTGATTTCCTGGCTGACATACTAACTGACTTACTGACATACTTACTTACTGACAGAATTACTTACTGACTGAATTACTGACTTAATTACTGACTGATTTACTGACTTACTGACTGACATACTGACTTCATTCTAACTTACCGACGGAGTAATGGATACACTTACATACTTACTGCCTGACTTACTTATTGACTGACTTATATATGCACTTGCTGACTGATCGATTTATATCCGTTGATCACCACTTTGATGATCATCCTTGTGTTATGTTATCAGTGTGAAACAAAAGCCTCATTAGATATCCACACACGTTTTATTGAGGCCATTTGAGAGACGCTGGGTATGAAGCCCAGCAAGAAAGATAATTCGCCATACAATTTGTAACAGCTCATCAAGTAGAGATGTGGGCGACTATACGGGTTAGATACTATATTGATGCGCAGAAAATAAAGTGGTTTGGATATTTGACAATGACGCAGTATGATCAACCTGCAGCGGGGTCATACTGCATTGAGGTTTCAGGGCCAGGGGCAAGAAGTCGACCCCGACGACGACAGATAGAGGGGATCATAGAAACAATTCATCAGTTCATGTCAGCAGAACAAGTCCCCCACCTAACGCAAACCGGAAGTCTACACATACCTCCTCTCTACAACGCCGTAAGGCAAAAACAGTAGGATAAAATAATAATAATAAGAAGAAGAAGAAAAAGATGAAGAAGACGACGAGGAAGAAGATGAAGAAGAGGAAGAAGAAGATGAAGATGAAGAAGAAGATGAAGAAGACGACGAGGAAGAAGATGAAGAAGAGGAAGAAGAAGATGAAGATGAAGATGAAGATTCGAGCATATTCTTTCCGTCCCAGGTATTTTACATATTTATTTTGCCTTACATTCCAAACAAACTTTTAAAAAAACGTAACATCATTATACTGTTTAGAAGACTCTGCAGTCACCAATATATTTGACCGGAGTACAAGAGGTTCTATAAAACAATGTATATCATCACTTGCAGTTATAGTTTCTGCAATCATTATTTTGCATGATGAGGTTGCTCAATAGTCACGTTTTACGTCAATCTTATGTTACAGTGGCCCTATTCTTTGCACAAATGAAACCCCCCAGAGAAATATTCATGTGAGATAAATGGAAAGTTCCTTGTAAAAACATAAACTCCATTAACTTTTCTAAATAAATCACATGGAATTCATGGAAAGTCCCTTATAAGAATAGAAACTCCGTGAACTTTTCTAAATATATCGCATGGGATAAATGGAATATCCTACAGAAATCCCCTGAACTTTTCGAAATAAATCACAGAATAAATGGAAGATTCCTTACGTAAACACCTTGAATTTTCGAAATAAATCACAGAATAAGTCAATGGTCCCTTTTACCACAGTCTAGATACAGACCTACTGACTCACGGAGAAACCCACTTGAAACGTCACATTTCACCGCCGACTAAATGACGAAACTTTCATGTATCAAAAATTGTCTGTTTCACAATGGTTGCCGTCAATTACCGACTAATATCTCAATAACCCTTTCACCGATCAACGTGATTTTTTTTGCACGCGATCTTATCTTTTCAATGTCCCAGTGACATTACCTAAAGTAGGCCATGTTTATAATAACGGAAACCACATGGACTTTTATAAATAACTCACAGAGAACCAATCTAGTTTCCATTGTATCCGTGTTTACAAGAGCATATAACTCATGCACTCTTCTAAATACATATACAAAACTATCACTACAGAGTGTTTCCCCATTATCGAGATCCACCTGGAGAATTTATAAATATAAAGAATAAATGTTGCTTGCCCCTACAGTCGCCACGAATTGTAAAAAAAATGTTATTTTATCTGACAACAACATGTGATTTAACAAGGATTTGAACACATGTCGACCTGGTTGTTGTTGTTGTTGTTTAATGCTCACAATGAGTAAGTTTACTCTTTTGTGCGCCCTAAAGATAGCGTTTAGTGACGGATTATAGTAGATTTCCTCATATCCCGAGTTTGCTAATGAAAGTGGGCAGCAGTCCTGCTGGCGGTTGTTCGATGATTGGCGTCATCTGCGTGACGCTCACTACTACGGGAATTACTTCGATCCACATAACACTAGCAAGACTGCCTTGAAAACAGCATGTTTCTAGGGAACGCTACATTGAAGATATATAGTTGTCTTGGCCAGTAAATTGTAACTGACCCTCACACAACGTCCTGGTCATTATAGTGTGCCTGACCGGACTAGCGTCTCAGCTCCCCATCGTCGTGGTCAAAGACCAACGCTCAAATCGTTCGACGGCCAACCTTCTAAGCCACAGGGGCCAAATCGAAGATCCCTTACATCCGAGCTTACAGAAACAGAAATACAATGCCCAGGGAACTCTAAAATAGTACATGTTCGACCCGGTACCTCAGTGCTGGACAAAGTACCTTTGGAAGCTCTGGTAATTCCAATGTGTTTGTTCATTAGCCCGTTAGTACAAGTCTCTCGAGGCACGCCATCTCAGCACAACTTCAAACATCCATCAGTTACTTGGGTCAGGTTTTCAAATCGAGCGTTTATCGTGGCGAACTTTTGTCAAATCGGAATCTTGCCATTTTCAGTACAGCATAAATTCAGAGCAGCGTCAGTGTATAGGTCTCTTGAATTCTGTTCAAACCGTGCATACTTTCAGAGCAGCGTCAGTGTATAGGTCTCTTGTATTCTGTTCAAACCGTGCATACTTTCAGAGCAGCGTCAGTGTATAGGTCTCTTGAATTCTGTTCAAACCGTGCATACTTTCAGAGCAGCGTCAGTGTATAGGTCTCTTGAATTCTGTTCAAACCGTGCATACTTTCAGAGCAGCGTCAGTGTATAGGTCTCTTGTATTCTGTTCAAACCGTGCATACTTTCAGAGCAGCGTCAGTGTATAGGTCTCTTGAATTCTGTTCAAACCGTGCATACTTTACAATTTCGGTATAGAGTGCTTTATTTATTTATTTCAGTTGCAGTAAAAAATGTCTTCGATTTGTCTATTAGTTTTGTCTGGGCACCCCAGGGCAAAAGATAGCTAATAAGTAAGTGAAGGCGAGGGAAGACCCAACGAAGACACTGCCTGGAGGATGGAGTGTTAGATGTGTAAATATGTTAGATTGCTGCTTCTTTTTTAAAGGTGGGATTACCAGTTGCATTCACTGCTGCCATACCTTCTCTGTGTGTCAGGTACCAATCTGCAGCTAGGTAGGCAGTTCTTCACATTGTAGCGATAATAAAAATGTTTGCCAATGTTTGGAAACATCCTTCTTTAAAAACGGATAATCTTTAGTGGGAACGGGGTTGGGGTGTATACACTTCATTTTGGAGTGAAAGGGTGTTGTGTTCCTTTATTGACTTAGCTAGACTTCACGGGTGCAGTTTGTTTCCAGGGCTGTCACTTTGTAGCGGAAATAGCGTCTTGTTCAGCTTTCATTAGCTGGTAAGTTTGTTAGCTGGTGACTGAAAGATCTTTGACAGTTCTGGCTGAATGTTTTTTTGTTGTTGTTGTTTTTTTTGGCATTCGCCTTATTTCTCCATTCCCCAAGGCGGTGTGCGTTACACTGTGGTTTTTATTTTGCGCCTGTCGGCCCAGTGCATCCGACTTCAGCATGCATTTTATGTAAGGGTGTGCTTCCTCCTGCATTTTCTAAGGGTTTGCTTCCCCGAGGTAACGGCCGGTGGTGTGATGGGGACCGAACCCAGGACCTTCTGGTTGTGAGCCGTGTCACTTAACCACTAGCCCACGCCGTCCTCTGTGGCTGAATTTGAACGTAGATATTCATCGCATTCGCCAGTTGACTCAGTACTTGAAGACGATACCGGCAACGGTAGTTCCATAACAGACACTGCGGTCGGGGGATACACTGTTGGAGACTTCATTGTCCGAAGGCATAGCTTGTTAGGGAGGTGGCGGAGTCAGTTCCCTTCCTTGTTGCCCGTTCTTCCAAGACAGTAAACCAGGCACTCATTTACAGCTATGTCGCCTGGAGCGTGCTGGTAGCGGGAGATCAACCCCGCACCTCTTCCGTGAAAACCAAGTACGCATCCACTATGCCAATCATGTAATAATCCACATCATCAATGGATGTAAGCCAGTGTGGGAGAAATAAGCGAACGACAAAGAAAGAAGATGATTGACGGTTCAGTTGAATTGGATTGAGGGTAGACATCGCCTACGTCAGTCGACTTTCTGTTTGAAGAAGGGGAGAAAGGGTAACCTTTCATGACTCCTATTACGCCAATAGATGTAATACATACATGAAAGACCACGTGGTTATATACTGGATAAATGGGAGCCTATATGGTTATAAACTGGACAGACAAGGGCCCATATTTATGAACTTGATAGATGGGAACCTATATGGTTGTGAACTGGGCATAGGATATAGGGACTTACATGGTTATGAACTTGATAGATGGGAACCTACATGGTTATGAACTGGATAGATGGGACCTACGTGGTTATGAACTGGATAGATGGTGGCCTATATTTATGAACTAGGTAGATGGTAACCTATATGGTTGTGAACTGGACATAGGATATAGGGACTTACATGGTTATGAACTTGATAGATGGGAACCTACATGGTTATGAACTGGATAGATGGGACCTACGTGGTTATGAACTGGATAGATGGTGGCCTATATTTATGAACTAGGTAGATGGTAACCTATATGGTTGTGAACTGGACATAGGATATAGGGACTTACATGGTTATGAACTGGATAAATGAGGGCCCATATTTATGAACTGGATAGATGGGGCAGATGGTAACCTATATGGTTGTGAACTGGACATAGGATATAGGGACTTACATGGTTATGAACTGGATAAATGAGGGCCCATATTTATGAACTGGATAGATGGGACCTACATGGTTATGAACTGGATAAATGAGGGCCCATATTTATGAACTGGATAGATGGGACCTACATGGTTATGAAGTGGATAGATGAGGGCCCATATTTATGAACTGGATATATGGGACCTACATGATTATGAACTGGATAGATGGAGACCTACATGGTTATAAACGGGAGAAATGGGAGCATATATGGTTATGAAATATTCATGAATTAATGATCTATATGTTTACAAAAGTCAACAACGCCTGCAATTGACAATGTTAATGGAAATATGTTGTTAATAAACACGAAAACATAGTACAATGAAAATAGCATTCATTCTTACCGTCCAATTGTATTAAATAATCAAAATCTAACTCTACTAATTTATTTTCATTATATTTAAAATGAAGGCCTCACTACATTTGCATTATTACTTTCAGTTGTAGTCTTTTAGAAACATCATTTTCTTACTCTTCTCAAGCATACGCTCCTTACTTTTGAAAATATAAATCGATGCTCTTTGAGACATGTTATTTATGTTTTCTATCCGGGTGTCTTCAGAATTGTGATTGTCTCATGACCTCGATAGACAATATGACATAACATAACACACGCTAGGGTAGTTGATTATCTTCTAGGCCTGTGCACGTTAGGCAATCGACATATAAATCTTTCTGTGACGGCAGCGCTTTTTATAATGATTAGAGAACAACCCATTTTGAATTGAACAGGATGCACTTCCATCATAATTATCAGCACGTTTAAGTTTTAGAATCATCCTGCGATTCATTCCGGTGCTGAGCCAAATTTATTTGAGCTAAATTCAACGCAATTTCATGTGTTCCTTCTTTTTCAAGATCGGCTCTACCAATTGTCTTATCTATTTTTTTTCTTCTAGCGATCTAGGATACAGTCAATCAGGCGGCTGGTTCACATTTCTCTGCCACGAAAAACATTTTAAAAATGTTTTCCGGTCGAGTTATTTGAATCTGTCTGGTCCACCTCCTCTGATAATCGGCTCAGTTACGCTGTTTTCATAAGACTGCCATCACGGACGACAGTTCTGCTTCGATTTCTGCTCACCTGGCCAACAAGCTCAAATTCCCGCCAGGGCGTCTGTTTAATCAGCATTTATCTAATTGTGAACATTATCTAAATGAACTTCTGCTGTATTTGTCCTTGTTTCTGTCTTTCTATTTTGTATATCGTTCTATTTCTCTTTTGATTTTAAACGTTACAGCTCATAACATTTCTTCAATCATTCGCGGACCTTCTGATATAACCTCGCAGACTCCCAGGTATGCGCTGACCACATATTAAGTACAGATGATCTAGGCGATCAATGACTTTAAAAACAATGGTAAGAAACAATGGCATCAGCGATATAGTGTTAATTACATAATCAGTCTCATATTTTTTTCCGACGTAGGGTAACTGATTTTACACCCCACCGCCTTTCCTTCCCAAACTGTAAGCCCTGGAACGTATCGAGGCCATAGATAGAAATCCTGGTACATTAGAAAGTTGTCTCTAGTTTTGGCGAAGAATAAACGTCATTACACAAGGTTTAACCACAGCCTACTGTATATTTTGTGGAGAATCTCAGCAGCAACATGCACGAACTCCGTAGCACTGGCCAGGATCCCGTAATAGATTGAGTAGATTTGTAACATAATTGTGAAAGTGTTGGTACCTCTGATGCTATGGGGAAGTGTTCAAACCGCTGCACTACGTAGAAGTCGTCCCATAAATAATAATGTATCCTGGGTATGGTTTTCAAGCTTAGAAAAATACTTGTCATTGTGATGGTTATCACTAACAAACTGACTGTTTGTTAATCAGTGCTTCGAACATTCCCCATTTTCCTTCCAGGAAGTGAAATACTGCAGTAGAAGCAGCGATCAAAGTATTGTCGATCAACGTGCACGTGCGCATGTTCTTTGACATCCACATCACTCTTATCCCCTGTGCGGTCTAATCCAGTGGAAATCTAGTTATATTGTCCAATGTCTTTTAAATGATGCCTTTTATCTATCTGGTGGAGCATGCAGCCTAGGCGACAGTGAGCTGGCTTGCTTAGACTATATTTACAGCGCGTCACGGTTCGAAATCATGGACGGACAGAAAACATTCCGCACGTGGTTCGTGCCTGGTATTACCGCTAACCCAGTCGACCCAGCTGTACCTGACATATTTGTTGGGAAAGGTATAAACGGCAAGGAAGGGAACTGGCTACCCCACCTCACATATGCTGCGGCTTAGTCCATGAATAGTTATTATCTTCCCCGACGACAATTATTACCATGAGACCCACAGTTACCATTTTTTAACTCATCTTTACTAATTGTCCATATTTTCCCTTCAGAAAATGGCGGACTGACAGTGCAACGTAGCAAGACTAGTATTGCCGATCAACGTGTGCATGCACATGTTATTTCACATCCACGCTATTCTTATCCCCAGTATAGTTCAATTCAGATGATGTTTGGTAATATTGTCCATTGTCATTTTAACGATGTGTTCATCTGTAGTTTCCAGATTTTTCCTTTCAGGTACTGCCAGATTGACAGTCGAAGTAGCATGCCTAGTATTGCCAATCCACGTCTACCTACACATTTGCATGTCTAGCTAGAAATCCTGGATCTTTTTGAGGCTGTGTTAAATCCATCTCTACTGTCTATCCTTTGATCTGCACGTGTTTTGTTTGCTGTGGCGAAGTGGTTAAGCCGTTGGCCTCTCGTGTTCAGGTGGTGTGGGTTCGACTCCGGACTCCGTCGTCTTTTTCACGGGTGCTTGATGCGTAGTCCCCTGCATCTCGTAGTCGCCCGCTAGTCGTCTTGTTCTTGACTTGCCACTGGGGTCGGGTGGCACGAGACGAGAGAGTGAGGATAAAAAGTAGCGCAGTTAATCCTTACTAAAAATAGCGCTAGCAAAATTAATTAAGCCATCATCGTCTACGATGGACGGCGGCCTTTGTCTTTGCTTTGCCTGCAGCTTATCACATCACATGTCAACGTTCTAAAAAATGACCTCTATCCATTTCAAAGTTCTTGTTGTCTTCTTTTCAGTTAACAGGAAACAGAAGACGAAAACTATTTTTGGTACATCACAGAACACTGCCAAAAGATATAACATTTACCTCCACTTTTGATGCATTATTTTTTTTAAACAGTTCTTATTTCATTCACAACCTTTCTGAGTTGCCTTTTACAACATTTTTGGCATGTCAAGGAAATTGTTGGCACCAGTAGGGTTGGACAATCACGTTTATTCAACTCAATTGCCACGTTTGCCCACCTCAGTTGTCACGTTTGATACCATTTTTAGAATTTCATCAACAGGATCGAGTTACTTAGTCGACATTTTTTAAGATGCACCATGTCTTCTGACTGGTCGTTGTGTCACGCTGAGGGGGGGGGGGGGTCCTATGGGGACTCCCCCCTCTCTTACGTATTGACCGGATCTCCTTAGACTTGTCTCGCCTGTTTGGATTGGAGGTTAGCCGGTTGCTTGATGTTTGCGTAACGTGATATTTGATTGGTGTGTGTGTCTAAATATATATTGGGCGGGAATGCGTCACGTGACCCACTGTGTTATCTCGGAGTCCGGCTTCCGTTAATTAGCATCTGACTCTGTTGATTTGGCGCTTTATGTCTGGGATATTGTGTTGATCTGGAATATTTTACAAGAGCATTGGGGAACATGGAAGTCGGGAGGGGGGGGTCTGCTGTATTTCTACTGCACTATCTGAGGAACAAGTGAGCGAGCTGTTTTCCAGAAGCCCCAACTACGTGTCCACATACCACATGTTTGCAGCTACGCTTTTTAAAAACATAATCGTTAATTTAAGTTTCCATAGTCGTTGTCCGTGTTCTTCTATTTTTCCTATTTTATTCAACTTCCTTCTAAGCTAAGGAGCTGAAATTGTGTACACAGACTCTACTAGTGCGACCTGTTAGTCTTTCTAATTCTGACGGATCGTTACATAAAAAAACGTCATTTGGTCACTCAAATACACCTGGCAATGATAAGGCAGACAGACTGGCTAAGAAATGGTTAAGTCATAAAGAACACTACAGGCCAACCAACCCCACAAACAGTCAAACAACTACTGAAGACTGCGAACAAAGAGACCTGGATGAATAGATGGGCAATGGGAAATACCGGGAGAGAAATTTACAAACATATGGTCATCCTAAACCCAGCATCAACCTCGTGAAAAGGAGGGACCAAAGCACCATTTTCCTACTTCGCACTCAGCACACACAACTTAACAGTCGCTTGAACAGAATCCAATCAGAACATACTCCAGAGTGCCGGCTCTGTTCATATCTCTACGAAACTGTTGAACATCATCCAGACAACTGGAACACTTTGTACGGAACTAAACAGCTTACACATACTTGCAAATACCACTATATGGCATTGGGCCAAAGGACAAGAGCCCACAGGGAGCCGGATCAATAACCAAGCAACCAACCGAAAAACGTAGTTTCTTAATATTTCATTTATTCAGTCACCAGACGCGTTAGCCCCGCAGGCAACTCTTCTAGGAGAAGGACAACGCTGATGACAAACCACACATAAGAGTCATCGCGGGAGCTACGGAGATCGTGCTCTGACGTCGATGTCTCCAGCAAATGGCGCTAAGGAAGGTGGACGCAGAAGGAGAGAAATGGGAGAGAAGAGGAGAGAAAGAAAGAAAAGAGCCGGAAATAGAAAATGTCGAAGAAAGTCAGATAGACTTGGGTTAAAAAATGTCCGTATAGGCTACTGGAATTGCCGCAGCGCTACCCAACGTGAAGTGATTCTCCAAGAATTGGTGTACAGTTTCGACATCTTCATGATCCAGGAGACCTGCTTGAAGGAGAATGTTACCATCAAGTGTCCAGGATACAGGTGCTACAGTAATCCATGCGGGCCACCAGGTGCTACAGTAATCCATGTGGGCCACCAGGTGCTACAGTAATCCATGCGGGCCACCAGGTGCTACAGTAATCCATGTGGGCCACCAGGTGCTACATTAATCCATGCGGGCCACCAGGTGCTACAGTAATCCATGCGGGCCGGGTAAGCGGGGACTGTATGTGAAGCAAGAACTTCCCCAGACATGGATAGATACTAGCAACTGTAAAATTGAGGATGTCGAGATACAAGGGATTGAAGGAACAATCAACCACCAAGATTGGAGAATCCTCAACGTATACGTTCACGTAGATCACCTCTTCGAGGACGTAAAGTGAGAATTTCTGTCGGACTTGTCAGAGTCACAGAGCAAAAAGTGCCTCATTCCAGGTGACTTTAATGCTAGGTCAAAGGAGTGGGGAATAGGTAAGGGGTTGCCTTGAGCCAGGCATTAGACCACATAAACCTCACTGTCGTGAATGACGGGCGTCCAACTAGAATAGCATCTCGACCGGGAGATACGGACGGGTCATCGACCTGGCTCTTATATCCAGTGATGTTGCTCCATCCACACGCTAGGACGTATTAGGGGCACAACAGAGCGACCACCTGCCGTGTGTCGTACTTATACTCAGAGGAAAACCCACCAGAAAGCCAAACATGTGTTCAGATACACGTACGAACAAGATAATGTAGTGAACAAGCTGCGCCAGACGATAGGACGCATGACCACTAGATCCCCTTTTGTCATACGGCCTGGAGAGAAAAGGAGGCGGCAACAAAGGATTGGAGTAAAACCAGAAAGAGAGCTGGTATTAATGTCGACGCATTGAACGAGAAGGAGGAGGTAAAACGCAAAGCTACCAATTCCTTTAAAGCGTTAGCTAGGGAGTCCAAAAGCGAGCAATGGAAGGAGTTCATCACAGGAGAATACCCTCCAGAAGTTCTGGCACATGCATCGAAAGATGAATGGAAAAACTACAAGCCAGCTTATCTCCAACATTCAAGACACCACAGGAAGGCTCCTGAAGACAGATGAAGAGAAGGGTCTGACGTATAGAGAAGGGTCTAAGTTTTTTCAGTCGATATGTTGCCCAGACTGAGGCGACAGAGATGCCCGTCAGGAAACTCGGAAAGACATTTTAGACGCAGCCATCAGGGGAGAGACTTATGTAGACCTTATCACCGAGGCGGAAGTCGTAAATAGCCTACGTACCAGCAAAAACACAGCCCCAGGTCCTGATGGAGTACAGTATTGCCACATCAAGCAGTTGGATGAGACAGATATAAGAAATATGGTGAAGGAGTTCAACCACACTATAGAGAAGGCATATGTGCCTGAGGACTGGCTTCATAGCTATCTATGCCCACTGCCTAAACCTGGTAAGGACTCCACGCATCTCGGCAGCTATCGAATAATCACCATACAAAATGTATATGGAAAATTGCTTGAGAAGATAGTGGCCAGGAAAATAATGGCCTACCTTGAACGGGAGCAGATTCTACCCGATACGCTGGGCAGTGATAGAACAGCGAAGGAGACCTGGGCTAACGCTGGAACTTTCGCGTATGATGTGTACGAGGGGTTTCAGTCAAAGCAAGAAACAGTCGCGGTGGCACTCGACCTGGAAGACGCATACAACCGTGTCGATTTTGGGACCTTAATTACCTGTCTGAAGCAGTGGGGTTTAAACCCGTGACTGGTTAGTTGGATATCAGCTGCCCTGATGGAAAGAACAGGTGCGCTACGCGTGGGATCGTGGACATCAGAACCGAGGCGAATATGTCCAGGACTGCCTCAAGGGTCTCCGCTCTCACCGGTGATGTTCAACATTTGCACAATAAAAGTGGCCAATATTCAACCGACATGGACAGGGTGAACGTTGACATTTGACGATGACATCCTAACGTACAGGACTGGCTCAGACAGGCAAGAGTTGGTCAAAGACATCCAGGAAACCTTGCAAGGAATCTCACAATGGTGCAGCCACTCAAGCTCCAAGATCAATCCGAACAAGGCCTGCATGATGTGGTGGTCTTTGAATAATTCCACAGTAAAGGCTGAACTCCCGGGCATCACTTTTGATGGTTGCACCATCGACAGGTGTGACAAGTTGAAATACCTCGGAGTGATATTTGATCGCAGTCTTTCCTATAACTTCCATGTTGACCACTTCCTACAAAGATGCAAGAGAGGGTTAGGAGTACTCAAGACCATGGCTGCTGCCGACTTGGAACAACGCCTCCTGTTCATCCTATTTCGTCAGGTCGTGTTGTCTTTCATCGATTACGGACTGAGCATACCCACACTATCAAGAACACAGTGTGAAAGGTTGGACCGCATTCAGAATGAAGGTATGCGACTGGTTCTGGGCTGCGCTAGAGATACCCTGATTGTGATGATGCGGTACATGTTGGGATTGTTATCGGTGACAACCAGACATAAACTGGCACAAGTCAAAGCCTATATGCTTGTCACCACAGACACTCGACACCCTCTGCACAGTAGTATCTCAGACATCAAGAATCAAGAGAGGGTCGTCATGGATGGCACAGGCTGAGACAACAATCGGACACTTCACTCCAGCTGAGACGATAGCCAAAGGGGAAGAATGGGTCCACACGGGTGATAGAATGATAGAGTACCAGAGAGTCATCATAACCTTATGCAAGGAATGCAGAGAACGGAACAACGAGAGTGCAGAGCACGAGGTAACTCAGCTGATAACTGAGAACACCCAGGAGAGTGAAGCTGTCATATACACCGACGGATCAGTCGTGCGCAGTGGGACATCAGGCTGGGGTTTCTCGGCTAGAGTGAGAGGAGAGGTCGTTGCTGAGCGCAGTAGGGCATACATGTCAACAACCTCCAGTATGAGAATGGAGACGGAAGCAGTGACCTCAGCACTGAAATGGATATCTGAGACTTCTATAACAAAGGCAGTCATCGTGACAGACGCGCAAGCCGTACTTCAGAAAGTACAGAAGGGATGGCCGAGGTACGAGTGGAAAGCTGCTGTTGAGGCCTCAAACCTCCAGGGGTTGACCTGGATCTACTGTTCTGCTCATGTCAGGGTTCAGTGCAATGAAAGAGCTGACATCTTGGCTTCACGGGCTCCCATCATGGGCACATTGGCGATGGACAGAAGTGACATTTTGAAATCAATCAATGGCCGCCTGCTGGATGAGGACACCGCAATAGATGAAGCAGCAATCCACAGACTGCAAAGTTTCGACATTAAACGAGGTTCGAGCGGAGTGGGGCACATGAGAGGACGGCGCAGGAGCGTGTACAACCAGCGAGCTACAGGGACCATCAGCATCCATACCTTACGCCATTTAATGAGAGAGACTGAGCACCTATGGGTATGCCCGGAGTGCAGTGACGTCGATTCTTAGAAACAGAAACAGAAATCAGTCACCAAGTGGAGGTTAGTGGCCACGTTTCGATTGAATCTCGAGTGAATTCTCGGCTATTTGCCATCCGAGCTTGTCACCGAGTTCTTTATCGAAGCATGAGATGAATTGTCAAAGTGCATGCAACAACGTCGTGCTCGTAAAAAGCAAGAAACTTGTAATTTAAAAACATGCTTTGCTGCCAAAATAATCAGTCGATCAGTTCTGACGAATCTCATCTTCGGTGAAGTTCTAAAAATGGTAAACGTTTAAATCAGTGAAAAATTAAAGTGAAAAATGTCTCTATTCAGCTAACCTCGTACCCAAAAATGCATGCTGAAGTCGGATGTGTCGGACTGTAAGGTGCAAATATCATAGTCAAGCTGTAAATTACGACACAACGCATTTCGTTCTCCGGAGAACATCCTGTTACTTGTTAACCCATTTTAAGGACTTGGTAGCGGAGATTGATAATGAACAAACGAAGAAGAGGAAGAAGAATACGAAGAAGAAGAAGAAGAAGAAGAAGAAGAATAAGAATAAGTGGAAGAAGCAGAACCAGAAGAATCCGGCCGTTTGCAGTTAGGTAGACACGTTGTTTTATTTCTGTCTGTGCGATTGCTCCTCCGTGTAAGGAAAGTACTGGCAACCTGCCGTACTGCACACCTTTCAAGAAACATATACCGGTGCCCGTCACATAAGTTTGCGGTTGTAAAAAGATATGCAAAGTACATGCCACTTTACTTTTATTGCGCTGATGATGGTGGACTTCATGCGACTTCGTGGCTGTAGTGCAATTCTAAGCATTTCAATGTCATGAACGTTACGAAAATGAAAGTGTCTACCATGTTTCCAGTTACAGGGCTTGGACGAGAGATGGAGTTTTGGTCAATACTGGACCTGATCCTTGCAAGAGCGACTTTGCGCCACTTTTTGAAATGTATTATGAGGGCAAATGAACGCAGAACGAATCCCGCTATAGGTACGCACTTAGCAACATTCTTTGATATGGGATATGCATTATGAGGACAAATGTACACCGTACGAATCTCGCTATAGGAACGCACGTAGCAGCATTATTTGATATGGGATATGTATTATGAGGGCACATGTACGCAGTACGAATCCCGCTATAGGTACGCACTTAGCGGCATTCTTTGATATGGGATATGCATTATGAGGGCAAATGTACGCCGTACCAATCCCGCTATAGGTACGCACTTAGCAGCATTCTTTGATATGGGATATGCATTATGAGGGCAAATGTACGCCGTACCAATCCCGCTATAGGTACGCACTTAGCAGCATTCTTTGATATGGGATATGCATTATGAGGGCAAATGTACGCCGTACCAATCCCGCTAGGCGAGTAGGGCGCTGTTTTTTGTTATTCGTTTCAAATGCCCACAATGAGTATGTTTACTCTGCGCCCTGAAAAGGACGTTAAGTGGCGGGTTGTTGTAACTTTTCTGACATCCCGATCGTGCTGATGAAGGTGGGCCGGGGTCTCCCAGACAGTTGTGCTATGCTTGGCTTCATCTGCGTGTCGCTCACTACTACGAGAATCACGTCGATCCCTTATTCGTTAGCCAGGCGGCCATAGAAACAGCCCGTTTCCAGGTAGGGTTACGAGGAAGCCGAGCTGATCAACTTGACCAGTATATTTTGCCTGACCCTGACTAATATGTCTGATCAGTATGTTGTATCTGACCAGACGTTAGTTTTCCTCCCCTAGTAAGGAGGAAAAGAACTGGTCACTCACCTCATACACAGATGAAACGTAGTATACATACGTCTTTAACACATAGCTGTTAATTCAATCTGGGATATTCAATAACATTTATTGATTATCGCATATCGATTCTGGAATCAATCCACCAATCGATCCTTGAACACGCATCACTATTTTCATTTTCAAAATTAAATCATTATTTAAAGACCAGAAATCCTGTAAGACAGTAATGTTGAATTCTAAGCTAAGAAGTTTTTCTCTAATGGGAAACATCCCAGAACGAAACGCCAACACGCGAGACAGATGAGAGATAGATTGGAAATATCCATTTTCAGTTAGACTATCTTGGGAGTGGGTTGGGAGGGGGGGGGGGGGAGTTGGGAGGGGTCAGGGGTTGATGTTCTGAAAAAATGTGAAATCTTTGAACCGAGCAACAAAAGGTACAGAACTGGTGCTCTAACAACTTCGCTCCCCTGCCAGAAGTGGAACAACAATGGGGCAAACCTTTGCTCTAAGCAACAACAAAAAATAAGGAAAAGAATGAACCAGTTCTATATGGCCATTTTCCTATAACAGGAAGAGGGTATATTTGCCAACTGCGGTGTCATCCTCCGTTGACTCAATCACTTAACTCTGATGTTTTGTTTACATCCTGTTGTTTTGATCAATGTGGCCGATGGTCGTTGAAACGTTGTCGTACTTCCTAGAGAAGAAGCCTCAATGAGATGTTACCGGATGTTGTCAGAATAATGCGCATAAACCGGATACAGATGGGACATTCTGATTGTCATACTTTGTATCTGAGCATGCGCAGTAGCGTTACTGCGTCTCTTGTTGGGAATGGGTTATTTGTTAGTTGCCCATATGTTGTTGGAGTTGTTGACGAACGACGTCACTTAAATTGTGTCATTTATTTTGTCCACGTCTCGTTACACCAGTCAAGACACACGCCCCCCCGCGCCCCCCCCCCATCCTCTTCTTTCTTGTCCTAAATCTGGTTCTCTCTGTCTCTCTCTGTTTCGATCTTTATCTCTCTCTCTTTCTGTCTCTTTCTTTGTCTCTCTTACGTTCTGTCTTTCTATGTCTGTCTGTCTGTCTCTCTCTGTCTCACTGTCTCACCTGCCTTAATATTATCTACCACACACACGCACGCACGCACGCGCGCACACACACACACACACACTATATATATATATATATATATATATATATATATATATATATATATATATATATGCCGGTTTGTCTAGGTATTTCCTCATAACTATATCTGTTTTTCCTGTCTGTCTGTCTCTCTCTGTCTCAGCTGCCTTAACATTATCTACCATACACACACACAGACACACACACGTACGCACGCGCGCACACACACTGCATATATATATATATATATATATATATATATATATATATATGCCGGTTTGTCTAGGTCTTTCCTCATAACTGTATTTCTGGAATCCCACTATCAGCGTTGTCGCTCTTCTTTGTATCCTTTCCAGCATGTTTACATCTCTTCTACGATAAGGACTCCACACATGTACACACTACACTACTCCAATCTATGTATAACCAATGCTTTATACAATTTGACAATCACTTGCTCGCTCGCTCATATGTTTAATATTTCTTTTTATCATACCTAACATTGCATTTGCCTTTTTCACTGCTACCTGAACTTGCTCACTCACTTTACCTGTATGATCTATTATAACCCCTAGGTCCCTTTTCTATTCTTCTAATATTGATCTCGCCCAAATGAATAGAAATGCCATCCAATAAACGATACAAATCAAAAGGCACATTTATTCCTAGCCCATGCAACAGAGGAGAGCACCTTACTTTACCTTGGAGATAAAGGCAAATAACTACCCGATAAATTCATCACAATGTGCAATCTTAAGAGTTTTTATTGACTCGTTCTCAAGATTAACATTTGATCAAAAGGAAATGTTAGTCAGAATTAAATTGATTCGTGTGATTATTTTGTCATTCATTTTGTTATTTTGTTGAACAATAATTATTTTTCTTAAATAGTTGTTTAATATTTTAAACCGCCAAGCAGTTTAAATAAAACTCATATTAATTTAATCATTTTAACATGTTTTTATCCGTACATGACTTACTTTTAATCATTAGAATTTAAAATTGTCTAGAAAATATGAGAATTCGAGGTGGCTTATTACAGGTTTATAAAATAATCAAAGGAAAGGATACATTAGACTATAACAAGTTTATCAAAATACAACCACCTACAAGAACATATGGCATATCTACAAAGAAAGGTCCAAATAATATATTAGGAACTATTTTTTTAGTCAGACAGTGGTGAATACTCGGAATGCATTGCCACAGGAAGTAGTGGAGGCAAGGACAATTAATGCATGTAAAAATATAAAGTGGATGCGCATAGCTTGTAGAGCAAGGGAATGTAAATGAAACTGGTTGTATACAGCCTCTGCAGAGTCTTCTAAACCAGTATAAAGACGTTAAGTTAGTTAAGTTAAATCCTCGCTCAAAATGGAGTGTAGCGAACCAATGCTTATGCCCACCTCACACGCAACTTTTTGGATGGGAACAGGACGGTTCTGTAAGACTAATGTCTGTATTTGATCAATAACTTCATCATTTCGGATTGTTGATTATTTACTGGAACGTGATTTGCTCTCCAGCAATATGCGACCAACTTAGCAGCGATTGTACCACTCACTGATTTTTGTGATGCTCACAACATCGTCATAAAAAAGCTTGTTGAATCTTTCAAATGGTTTCCACTTTTATATCGTCTAGCTTTTGGAAAAATGGTATGCAACACTGCTGCTGAAGTTTATCCGTCATTTCGTGGGAAATGAAAACCCGTCGTGTGTTCACTACATTCAAAACTGAAAGCCTGACCGTCAGCAACTGACGCAATCTGCAAGCGGGAAAACATTCACAAATGCCCACGGCGGTCCCCTAAACCTCCATGCCGAATGAAAACACCATATGTCATTTATTTCTGCGGACAAAAATGCAGGTCAGATA
Organism: Ariolimax columbianus; assembly: GCA_036924085.1. Lineage (NCBI taxonomy): Eukaryota > Metazoa > Mollusca > Gastropoda > Stylommatophora > Arionidae > Ariolimax > Ariolimax columbianus. Next base: position 21,318,307 of record JAVGWX010000018.1, read on the forward strand.
CTTTTTGAACTCACCTTGCACTTAGTTTTTCTTGTTTTCTTACTCCTTGAGGACTTGACTTTTCACTAAGTTTTGTTGCAAGAACGTCTCTTCACCAATCGTGAGGTGGCGCTCCAGAGTACATTCCCACTTGGATCAGTCTACAGCTTCAACTTCCTATAATGTCTGAATCACGTCCAGGTCTTTCATATAACGCTTACACACATTTTGGAACCTAAACTCTGATCGGCATATAACGCTTACACACATTTTGGAACATAAAATCTGGCAGGCCGACAGCTCTCTTACCATCAGCCGATTGCTCTCTTTCCATCGGCCGATTGCTCTCTTATCATCCGACTGGCTGCTCTCTTAACATTGGCCGATTGCTCTCTTTCCCTCGACCGATTGCTCTCTTTCCCTCGACCGGCTGCTCTCTTACCATCGGCCGATTGCTCTCTTTCCATCGGTCGACAGCTCTCTTACCATCGGCCGATTGCTCTCTTTTCATCGGCCGACTGCTCTCTTATCATCGGCTGGCTGCTCTCCTACCATACGCCAACTGTCCATATAGAATATCTCTAGGAATCATGCGACGATCGTGATCAAGCCGCCGTAGTCTTCACTGTCTTAGGAGAGTGTACATGCTTGGGTGACAGTACGAGAGTGCATCTCTGCATTTGTCACTTTGTCCTTCTATGTAATTCCAAAAAATGGGCTGCAGACGCGGTAGATGGAAGGCGCCTGTGCTCTTATTTGGAATAAGTTGTTCAAATCTCGCTGCCATATAGAAGTGTGCTGATGACACATTCATTGTACACAATGGCCTTGGTTTTGGTTGTTAGTTTCTGTTTTTTTTCTAAACACGCGATTTCGGTTCCAATATGTGTTATTGTGGCGTTATCCGAAAACATTTATCATATGATAACATTAATATACGATTTTATTTTAGTAATCGATTGTCTTGGACTTTATTTAGTCAAGGGTCACAGTTCGATGACTTTTTTACTTAGATCATCCGGTACTTTTCTCACACAGTCATACCCAAGTGCAAGAGAGACTTGGCAGGTTAAAAAAACAGTCATCCTAATTGCGACTGGATGTCAGTCAAAATGAAGAAAACCAAGCTCCTTAAAATTAACCCGATCAATAAATAACCAATCGTGCTGGAGTGAGAGGCGTTGGAGATGAATGCCTTGACTTATTTGGGCAACACAATTAACACGCCGGGGAGGGGGGGGGGGGGGGTTCAGATGCAGATATAACGACTAGAATTGGAAAAGCAAGAGTGGCATTCCTGACACTGACAACAGCAATAGGAGATCCAGAGAAATCCGGATTCATACCCAAGGATATTCCACGCCAGTGTCAAGTCACTGTTGTTGTATGAAGCTGAAACACGGAGAACGACCAATGCCATACAACAACGACTTCAGTCCCTCGTTAATAGATGTCTGCTAAGGATACTTGGAATAAAGTAGCAGGACATTGTGAGGAATGAACAGCTACGGGAAAGGCGCCTACATCAGCAACTGGAACAACACATTGGGAGACGACAATGGGGCTGGATAGGACGTACGATGACGAAGGGATAATCAAACATACAAAGACAGGCTCTCATATGGAATCTACAGGAAAAGAGAAAGAGAGGTAAGCCTAAAAATACGCTACCACTAATTTATTTGTAATGGTAGTCTTTTTAACCTCTGCACAAAAGACCACAAAAGACAGTTCTTTTGGCTATATTCGCCACTAGTGATCTCGCTATATTCGCCACTGGGGATCTCGCCATGTGTGGGAGTTTTTTAAACATCCGGACTGACTGAAACATTGATTTAAAAAAAAAATGGAAAATTGGGAATGACTTATAGAACAGACTGCATTGGGAAAGGATACTAAAGTTCGATTGGGGGTAAACTACTGACCAGACTATGTTAGTCAGGGTCAGGTTATACATACTGATCAATACCCCAGCTCTCTTCCATAACGTTCTTCCTGGAAACAAGTAGCTTCATGACAGTCTGACTAACGAGTTGGGGATCGGCATTGTGATCCCCAAGTTGGTGAACTTTACGAGGAACCTAGCATTTCACTACATCCAAGAGGACGCTGGTCCACTTTCTCAAGCACGGCTCGAAATACGAGAAGAGCCACTGTAACCTGCAACCAAAGACAGTCGTAAAGAGTACCTAACACAGGTAGGAAAGGAAGACTAACGTCTGGTCAGCCGAAGTATACTGGTCAGACGTGTTAGGGTCAGGCAAAATATACTGTTTATACTTGTAAGTCAGAGTCAGGCAAAATATACTGGTCAAACATGTTAGTCTAGGTCAGGCAAAATATACTGTCCAGCCTTGTTAGTAAGGGTCAGGCAAAATATACTATTCACATATGTCAGTCAGAGTCAGGCAAAATATACTGTTTATACTTGTAAGTCAGAGTCAGGCAAAATATACTGGTCAAACATGTTAGGTTGGGTCAGGCAAAATATACTGTTTATACTTGTAAGTCAGAGTCAGGCAAAATATACTGGTCAAACATGTTAGGTTGGGTCAGGCAAAATGTACTGTTGAGTCTTGTTAGTAAGGGTCAGGCAAAGTATACTATTCACATATGTCAGTCAGAGTCAGACAAAATAAACTGGTCAGACATGTTAGTCGGGGTCAAGCAGAACATACTGACCAAGATCCCTGCCTCGACTTCCCCGTAGTTCTCCATGGAAATTGGCTATTTTCCTATGACATCCTGGTGAACGGCGTGAGGGATCGATGTGATCTCCGTAGTAGTGAGCTATACGCATATAAAGCAAAGGATAGCACAACATAATGGAGGACCCCGGTCCATCTTCATCAGCACGCTCAAGATGTTTGAAAAACTTCAACAAATCGCCACTTAACGTCCATTTAAGAGCACACAAAACAGTAAATACACTCATTGTGGACATCCAGTAACTCAGGTACAAATAACATTAGCAATGGAACCAATCGACCGTCCTGCACCTGGACGCAGCCACAAGCACCAAGTCACTTTTTATTGCCGAAAGTTCTGGCGGCATAGCACATATGCCGTAGCTCCCGTGGAGGCTATATATTTTCCCTTGACTTCTGTTAGGTACCCATTTCCAGCTGGGTCGACTGGTAGAGATGGTAGCACCATGTAAACACCTGTCAAATCGAACACAACGGGATTTGAACCTGCCACTATCTGTTCGTATACCAAGATTTCAACCCGATTACCTTACTTACTTAGTCGCTCCTCTTCTACCGTGAGGTGTAGAGGTTACTTGTAATCAGTTTTTTTAAGACAAACAGGTGATTAGCCTGTTGTGTCTTTGCATGGTGGAGGGGCTGCTTCCTTACAGCCTCCATGCCTGCCGACCCGTTTTTGTCCACGGCTGCTAATTTATTCGCAGCTAACCTCCAAATTAGGAGGCCTTTCAGCAATCCGCAACCCTGCTGACGCGCCTAGTAGTAGGTAGGTTCCTCCCCCAGGTCAACCCGATTACCGCACGCTTAAATACCAAAATACATGTATCTCATATCGTGCACTTGCGTCGGGGATGAAGTGGTGGTTGTTGTTTGCGAATGCCCACAATGAGTGGGTTACTCTTATGTGCGCCCTGAAAAGGGCTTTAAGTCGCAGGTTGCAGTAGCTTTATTCACATCTCGAGCGTTCTGATGAAGGTGGACCGGGGTCCCCCAGGCGGTTGTGCTATGCTTGGCTTCATCTGCGTGTCACTCACTACTACGGGATCACGCCGGTCCCTCACCTTGTTATCCAGGCTGCCATTAAAACAGCCCGTTTCCGGAAAGAGCTACGGGGAAGCCAAGGTGAGGGTCTTGTCCAGTATGTTTTGTCTGAACTCAACATGTCTGATCAGTATATTTTGCCTGACCAGTCGTTAGTCTTCCTTCCCCGGATCAAGTGATAGCTACTACATTGTAAGATAAAGGTTGCCGTCGGAGATCAAGTGATAACTACTTCATTGTAAGATAAAGGTTGCCGTCGGAGATCAAGTGATAGCTACTTCATTGTAAGATAAAGGTTGCCGTCGGAGATCAAGTGATAGCTACTTCATTGTAAGATAAAGGTTGCCGTCGGAGATCAAGTGATAGCTACTTCATTGTAAGATAAAGGTTGCCGTCGGAGATCAAGTGATAGCTACTTCATTGTAAGATAGGGGTTGCCGTCGGAGATCAAGTGATAGCTACTTCATTGTAAGATAAAGGTTGCCGTCGGAGATCAAGTGATAGCTACTTCATTGTAAGATAACGGTTGCCGTCGGAGATCAAGTGATAGCTACTTCATTGTAAGATAAAGGTTGCCGTCGGAGATCAAGTGATAGCTACTTCATTGTAAGATAAAGGTTGCCGTCGGAGATCAAGTGATAACTACTTCATTGTAAGATAAAGGTTGCCGTCGGAGATCAAGTGATAGCTACTTCATTGTAAGATAAAGGTTGCCGTCGGAGATCAAGTGATAGCTACTTCATTGTAAGATAAAGGTTGCCGTCGGAGATCAAGTGATAGCTACTTCATTGTAAGATAAAGGTTGCCGTCGGAGATCAAGTGATAGCTACTTCATTGTAAGATAGGGGTTGCCGTCGGAGATCAAGTGATAGCTACTTCATTGTAAGATAAAGGTTGCCGTCGGAGATCAAGTGATAGCTACTTCATTGTAAGATAAAGGTTGCCGTCGGAGATCAAGTGATAGCTACTTCATTGTAAGATAAAGGTTGCCGTCGGAGATCAAGTGATAGCTACTTCATTGTAAGATAAAGGTTGCCGTCGGAGATCAAGTGATAGCTACTTCATTGTAAGATAACGGTTGCCGTCGGAGATCAAGTGATAGCTACTTCATTGTAAGATAAAGGTTGCCGTCGGAGATCAAGTGATAGCTACTTCATTGTAAGATAAAGGTTGCCGTCGGAGATCAAGTGATAGCTACTTCATTGTAAGATAAAGGTTGCCGTCGGAGATCAAGTGATAGCTACTTCATTGTAAGATAAAGGTTGCCGTCGGAGATCAAGTGATAGCTACTTCATTGTAAGATAAAGGTTGCCGTCGGAGATCAAGTGATAGCTACTTCATTGTAAGATAAAGGTTGCCGTCGGAGATCAAGTGATAGCTACTTCATTGTAAGATAAAGGTTGCCGTCGGAGATCAAGTGATAGCTACTTCATTGTAAGAAAAAGGTTGCCGTCGGAGATCAAGTGATAGCTACTTCATTGTAAGATAAAGGTTGCCGTCGGAGATCAAGTGATAGCTACTTCATTGTAAGATAAAGGTTGCCGTCGGAGATCAAGTGATAGCTACTTCATTGTAAGATAGGGGTTGCCGTCGGAGATCAAGTGATAGCTACTTCATTGTAAGATAAAGGTTGCCGTCGGAGATCAAGTGATAGCTACTTCATTGTAAGATAAAGGTTGCCGTCGGAGATCAAGTGATAGCTACGTCATTGTAAGATACAGGTTTCCGTCGGAGATCAACTGATAGCTACTTCATTGTAAGATAGAGGTTGCCGTCGGAGATCAATTGATAGCTACTTCATTTTAAGATAGAGGTTGCCGTCGGAGATCAATTGATAGCTACTTCATTGTAAAATAGAGGTTGCCGTCGGAGATCAATTGCTAGCTACTTCATTGTAAGATAGAGGTTGCCGTCGGAGATCAATTGATAGCTACTTCATTGTAAGATAAAGGTTGCCGTCGGAGATCAAGTGATAGCTACTTCATTGTAAGATAAAGGTTGCCGTCGGAGATCAAGTGATAGCTACTTCATTGTAAGATAGAGGTTGCCGTCGGGGATGAAGATAAGCCTTCATGTACTAAGTCGTTGGATTTTGAGGTGGGGTTCCCAATTCCCTTCCTTGCTGTTAATACTTCCCCAACTCATACATCAGGTACCAGTTTACAGCTGGGTGGACTGCAGGATTTTTTTTCGAACCCTTATGCAGTGTAATACCAGTCTTAGCAACCCAGCTCACTCTCGACAGGGCTGCACGCTCCATTACGTTCTATAATGATGGCCGTGAATATTTCCTTTCCTCGTCATTGTGTCGTTCCTAACTGCAAATCAGGTATCTATTTACAGATGGGTATACCGACACGTTTCGAACCAGAAATAGAACCGGGTCCCTTTTGTTGAAAAAAAAAGTAAGACTACAAAAATAGTTTACAAGAAAATATAATTGTCATATTACAAGGTGGATCTTTTCTGGTCACAAAAACGCACAACGATGACAGATTCATGATAGCGTTCAACATGAATTACAACGCGTGGATCCAATCTTCTCCAGCATCGTCCATCAGCGGGGCCGCCTTTGAATGACACCAGAGCCTGAGCTTGGCACTTCTTGGAGCCTTCTTGATTGGTCTGATAACGGATGTCCTTAGATTGTTCCAATCCCGGCTCTTTTTTCTCCTTCCTTTTTATCTGTTCAGACCCTCTTGTTTCTTCTTTACGAGGTGGTCTTCCCGCGTTGTATCTTCGCCATTTGTCGTCATTTATGACAGCTTCTTTGCATATTTCTTTACACGCATACTCTCTCTTCTCTCTCTCTCTCTATATATATATATATACGATCACTCGATTTTCATGGCGAAGATACGGGGTAAACTTCTGCTACCGGAAGCTCCAATCGATTCAGCTGTAAATGGGTACCTGGCTGATGGCTCAGGAAGGAAAACGACAGCGGGAAAGGGAACTGGGACCCGTCTAACCTCATAACAGCTGCGGCTTAGCACAATGAAGGCCCTAACGCTTCATCCCCGTCGGCAGTATCTACTATGGGACTTTATTAATATGTGTGTGTGCGTGCGTGTATTTGTGTGTGCTCGGGCGGGCGGACGGACGGGCGAATATATATATATATATATATATATATATATATATATATATATATATATATATATATACACACACACACACAGATAGACACTGTACGTATGTGTGTCCGACGGTCCGCCAGATTATGTACATGCGTAGACACATATGTGCTTAATGTCATGTATTGTACGGTTATTGTATGTTATGTTATGAATGTTTGTTGTGTCTTTCGTCACTCGACACCAAAGGGGGGTGACGAGAGGCTTAAGGAGTATTGCTGTTTCTAGTGAATCTGTTATTAATTAGTTTCGTGTTATTTTTCTGTTATTAATAACAAAACATTTATCAAGTGGTAGGAAGATGATTAATAGAAAAGAAGACTGTTTAAAAGCATATGTTTCTCTGAGTAGATTTCTGACATCATTATAGTAGATATGTGATAGCGGAGGGTGTGGATTGGTGGGGTGTGGCTACATGTGGACAGATGGGTTGACATGAAATGTAGGACTAAATCTACAAGGGAACATGGGATGACATGAGATGGATGACTAAATCTACAAGGGAACATTGGATGACATGAGATGGATGACTAAATCTACAAGGGAACATTGGATGACATGAGATGGATGACTAAATCTACAAGGGAACATTGGATGACATGAGACAGATGACTAAATATACAAGGGAACATTGGATGACATGAGATGTATGACTAAATCTACAAGAGAACATTGGATGACATGAGATGGTTGACTAAATCTGCAAGGGAACATTGGATGACATGAGATGGATGACTAAATCTACAAAGGAACATTGGATAACATGAGATGGATGACTAAATCTACAAAGGTACAGATCGAATGACATGAGATGGGATGACTAAATCTACAAAGGGACAGATCGAATGACATGAGATGGATGACTAAATCTACAAAGGGATAGATCGAATGACATGAGATCGAAGTTACAATCTACAAATGATCAGATTGGATGACATGAGTTGCGCAAAATCTACAAGTGGACAGACGGGGTGGCGTTAGGGGAGCGAAATTTACAAATGAAGAGGTGGGATGTCGTTAGGGGAAGGAAATTTACCAGTGGACAGGTGGGATGTCGTTTAGGGAACGAAATTTACCAGTGGACAGGTGGGATGACATTAGGTGGAGTACTACATTGTCATGCTCTTGGAACAGACATAATGTACATAACCCTAGAGAAAACAGAAATGCCACTTTGAACCACGGTAGAGAGACCTATATCAGGGCAAACCTTGCCATGGAAACAAAAGGACAACGAAGGACCATTTCTGGATGGGAGTCTAACATGAATTTACAACTCGTAGATTCAATCTTCTCCAACGCCTTCCATCAGCGGAGTCACCCCTGAATGACATGAGGACCGGAGCTTGGAGTGCCCTTGATTGGCGCGATAGCGGATGTCATTAGATTGTTCAAATCCCGTCTGTTCATTCTTTTTATTTTCTTCGCATCCTGTTGCTTTTGGGGGGGGGGGGGGGGGGTTATTTTTTGTTATAATTTCTTTCGGTTGATCTTCGGCAATTGCCGTAATTCTCGCAGCTGCTCCTACTGCCAGCAGGCTGTCTATGTCTCTCTCTCTGTCTCTCTCGCTCTGTCTGTGGCTCTCTATTACTCTCGCTCTCTCTCTGTCTGTGGCTCTCTATTGCTCTCGCTCTCTCTTCCGCTCTGTCTGTGGCCCTCTATTACTCTCGCTCTCTCTCTGTCTGTGGCTCTCTATTGCTCTCGCTCTCTCTTCCGCTCTGTCTGTGGCTATATATTACTCTCGCTCTCTCTCTCGCTCTGTCTGTGGCCCTCTATTACTCTCGCTCTCTCTCTCGCTCTGTCTGTGGCCCTCTATTACTCTCGCTCTCGCTCTGTCTGTGGCCCTCTATTACTCTAGCTCTCTCTCTGGCTCTCTATTACTCTCGCTCTCTCTTCCGCTCTGTCTGTGGCCCTCTATTACTCTCGCTCTCGCTCTGTCTGTGGCCCTCTATTACTCTCGCTCTTTCTCTGGCTCTCTATTACTCTCGCTCTCTCTTCCGCTCTGTCTGTGGCCCTCTATTACTCTCGCTCTCTCTCTGGCTATATATTACTCTCGCTCTCTCTCTCTCTATATGTGGCTCTCTATTACTCTCGCTCGCTCTCTATATATCTGTGGCTTAATAATCTCTCTCACTCTATCTTTGGCTCTCTATTACTCTCGCGCTCTCTCTCTCTCTATCTGTGGCTCTATTACTCTCTCTCTATATGTGGCTCTCTATTACTCTCTCTCTATATGTGGTTCTATTACTCTCTCTCTATATGTGGCTCTCTATTACTCTCTCTCTATATGTGGTTCTATTACTCTCTCTCTATTTGTGGCTCTCTATTACTCTCTCTCTCTATATATATGTGGCTCTATTACTCTCTCTCTATATGTGGCTCTCTATTACTCTCTCTCTATATGTGGCTCTATTACTCTCTCTCTATATATGTGGCTCTATTACTCTCGCTCTCTCATTATATGTGGCTCTCTATTACCCTCTCTCTCTCTATCTGGGGCTCTCTATTACTTTCGCACTCCCTCTCTCTCTCTCTCTCTCTCTCTCTCTCTCTTGCTCTGTCTGGCCACCAATCTGTCCATTATTGTATTCCTCAGTCTCTCTTTCTTCTTATTTTTTATTCATTGTTTTCTCCTTTTTTTCTTTTCCTTTTTTTTCTTATTTTTTTCCTTCTTCTTCTTCGACGTTCGTCCTGAAAAAGATGTATCGGTGCTGTGGTGTAGTACTGCGACATCTGCGCCTATCGTCCAGATACATGCGATTTCAGCACATCATTTTTGTATACTAACATCGACCCCTATTGTGTAAATCATACTTCACTAGTGTAGTGAGTTTCCTGGGTCGCCACTTGGAGGCAGAATATGATCTTAGTCAACTCTGGTTTTCTAATCCTGGGGCAATCAGCCATCTTTGAGTCGCTGGCCGTTTTCAGCTTATTCGCTGGCCGTTGTCAGCTCATTCGCTGGCCGTTTTCAGTTCATTCGCTGGCCGTTTTCAGCTCAGTCGCTGGCCGTTTTCAGCTCATTCGCTGGCCGTTGATAGCTCATTCCCTTGCCGTTTTCAGTTCATTCGCTGGACTGCATCTTCTACCCCATGAGAGTTCTATAGCACTTGGTCACTTCAAATTTTTATTGTCGCTAAGAGTTAAGAAATGGAGTATTATGGAAGAAGTGAAGATAAAGGTTGCCGTCGGAGATCAAGTGATAGCTACTTCATTGTAAGATAGAGGTTGCCGTCGGGGAGTATTATGGAAGAAGTGAAGGACAAACAAGAGACACTTTCCACATTTATTAATGTCGCTGACAGTGTTGCAGGAACATATGTGAAATTTCACATTAAAAAAAAACATTAAAAAAAAATTGCGTTTGCCGTATTTCTAAATTCCACAAGCCGGTGTGCGTTGCAATATGTTTGCATTTTGCACATGTCAGCCCAAAATGCATCCGAATTTCAGACTGGCTGGCGAAGTGGGAATACACGTGATCACCGCAGATAAGCGTAACGCAGATGAAGCAAAGCAAACGACCCATATCTACCTTCAACAGCACGCTCGATATGCGAGGAAAGCTATTCCAACCCTCTGGCCAGCGTGCTTTTCAGGGCGTCCAAGAGTGGACGTGCTCATTGCGGACATTCAACAACATCAAAGGAGTCTCTGAGCTTTTGCACCAAATCACCTATTTGCTTCAGAGGAGGAAGACTAACCTCTGGGCAGGCAGAATATTCTGGTCAGGCATGTTAGTCAGGGTCAGGCAAAATATACTAGTCAGACATGTTAGTCAGGGTCAGGCAAAATATACTGATCAGACATGTTAGTCAGGGTCAGGCAAAATATACTAGTCAGACATGTTAGTCAGGGTCAGGCAAAATATACTGATCAGACATGTTAGTCAGGTCAGGCAAAATATACTGGTCAGGCCATGCTAGTCAGGGTCAGACAAAATATAAAGGTCAGCCCATGTTAGTCAAGGTCAGGCAAACTATACTGATCAGAAATGTTAGTCAAGGTCAGACAAAATATACTGATCAGACATGTTAGTCAGGGTCAGGCAAAATATACTGATCAGACATGTTAGTCAATGTCAGGCAAAATATACTGATCAAACATGTTAGTCAGGGTCAGGCAAAATATACTGATCAAACATGTTAGTCAAGGTCAGGCAAAATATACTGATCAGACATGTTAGTCAAGGTCAGGAAAAATATACTGATCAGACGTGTTAGTCAGGGTCAGGCAAAGTATACTGGCCAAGATCTTCACCTTGAATTGCCCGCAGTTCTCCCTGGAAACGGGCTGTTTTCATGGCAGCCTGGCAAACAGTATGAGAGATCGACGTGATCTTCACAGTAGTGCGCGACACGCAGTCTAAGCCAAGCATATCACAACCGCCCGGAGGACTCTGGTCTACATTAATCGGGATGTGAGGAAAGCTACTGCAACCCACCACTTAACGTCCCTTTCAGGGCGCACAAAAGAGGAAACCTACTCATTGTGTACATTCGCACAGAAGAAACCTATTTGCTCCAATGGGAACATATGACACCAGTGCAGTTGTTCGTTTTGAGAGGTCAGATTCTAAGCATGTACATCTGTAGGACTTTATTCCCATCTCTGGGGTAGTCCAAAGACTTATAGGCTCAAGACTACAGGCCACTTCGCTACTCCTATCGCTTCGTCCTCTGCTGGCTATGTTTGTTTATTTCGCTCCCAGCCGAAAAAAAAAACATATACCTTACAGAGGATTCGATCCGCTGCTATCCTTGTCAGCAGGCATGTATCGCAACCATTAGGCCACCCGCTCCTCGCATTTGTAGTGCCCGATAATAATTGTGGTGTTATTTACATGATGAAGTTGCTACATCCATGCACACCCATATTTAGTTGTATTTTACGACATGCTTGGAAGTGGGACTATTCTTTTCAATCCGGCTACAACTCAGGTGATTGACCGTCTTGTATGAAATAAATAACGAATTATGCATTCACAGGGGGAGGAAGACTAACGTCTGGTCAAAACAAAATATACTGATCAGTCATGTTAGTCAGGGTCAGGCAAAATATACTGATCAGTCATGTTAGTCAGGGTCAGGCAAAATATACTGATCAGTCATGTTAGTCAGGGTCAGGCAAAATATACTGGACAAGATCCTCACGTCGGCTTCCAAGTAGAGCTCACAGGAAACGGGTTGTTTTCATGACAGCCTGGCCAACGAGGTGGCGGATCGACGTGATCCCCGTAGTAGTGAGTGACACGCAGATGAAGCCAAGCAAAGCATAGCTGCCTGTAGGACCTCGATTCACTTTCATCAATACGCTCGGGATGTGAGGAAAGCTACTGCAATCCGCGACTTAAGAGTTACTGTTTGTGAGTACTTATTGTGGGCATTCGATATAGCAACAATTTCACAAATTTCACACGTACAAACAGAACGTGAACACAACACGATGATCTATAGAGGCAAACACCGGAAGGATTGACACTTCCTATCTGGTGTCTTGGGAGCCGCGTAGCGCAGTGGTTAGCGAGCTGGCTTCGCATCTGATTGGTTCTGTGTTCATTCCTCGGATGAGGCGGTAATGTTTTTTCAGACCGCAACGACCCATTCTTAAATGGGTACCGGTTCAGTCTGGGAAGTAAAACCAACGAGGGAGAGGAAATAGCTACCGCCCTCATATAGCCGAACTTTTGAAATATGAGGTCGCTAACAACTCACACCCCTACGGCAGAAATGCTATGGGTACGTTACTTTTCATCTGGTGTCTAACGTGTCCACGGGAGAGAAATCGATGTATGTGCTATCCAGTTAAGTATCAGTTCTCACTCATTTTATGTGTCACTATCTCTATTTTATGTGTCACTATCTCTATTCTACGTGTCAGTATCTCTATTTTATGTGTCACTATCTCTATTTTATGTGTCGCTATATTTATTCTATGTGTCAATATCTCTATTCTATGTGTCAATATATCTATTCTATGTGTCATTATCTCTATTCTACGTGTCACTATCTCTATTCTATGTGTCACTATATCTATTCTATGTATCATTATATCTATTCTATGTGTCACTATCACTATTCTATGTGTCACTATCACTATTCTATGTCACTATCCCTTTTTTATGCCAGTGTCTCTATTTTATATCACTATCTCGATTCTATGTGTCACTATCTCGATTCTATGTGTCACTATCTCTATTCTATGTGTCACTATATCTATTATATGTGTCACTATCTCTATTCTATGTGTCACTATCTCTATTTTATTTGTCACTATCTTTATTCTATGTGTCACTATTTCTATTCTACGTGTCAATATCTCTATTCTATGTGTCACTATCTCTATTCTACGTGTCAATATCTCTATTTCTATCTCTATTCTATGTGTCACTATCTTTATTCTATGTGTCATTATCTCTATTCTATGTGTCACTATCTCTATTTTATGTGTCACTATCTCTATTCAATAGTGTCAATATCTTTATTCTATGTGTCACTATCTCTATTCTACGTGTCACTATCTCTATTCTATGTGTCACTATCTCTATTCTATATGTCACTATCTCTATTCTACGTGTCACTATCTCTATTCTATGTGTCACTATATCTATTCTATGTATTATTATATATATTCTATGTGTCACTATTACAATTCTATGTGTCACTATCTCTTTTTATGTCACTATCTCTATTTTATGTCACTATCTCTATTCTATGACACTATCTATATTCTATGTCTCACTATCTCTATTCTATGTGTCATTATATCTATTCTATGTGTCATTATATCTATTCTATGTGTCACTATCTCTATTCTATGTGTCACTATCTCTATTCTATGTATTCCCACCTTCCTCTATGAGTCGTTAGCTTGTATTTGTGTTCTTCGTTTTTCTCGATGAAGGATGTTTGGTCGAAATGTAGGTTCCGTTTCTTTCTTCGTCTTAACGCAGTATCTGAACTGAACTATAAATGTTTTTTTTACAATTTAACTCACTATGTCGCCACTCCCTCGTCTTATTTTTCATTTTGAAATAAGTGTACACAATCAGGATTAAGATAACAGCCTGTCAAGGACACCCGTGTCTGTTTTGCTCTATGACTGCACCTGAAACGACAATCTTGTGAGCATTTATTAGATTTCGACGTGAGAGCGGAGTGCCATAGGCGTGTGTGTGTATGTGTGTGTGTGCGTGTGCGTGCATGCGTTCGTGCGTGCGTGTGCGCGAGCGCGTAGGGATGGGGGAGGACGATCAATATGAAATATTCGCGCGAGAAAATAAAGTCATTTTTCTCAAATGTAGCAGAAATAAATGCGCTTTTGGTTCCATCTCGATTAATGTCCCTTCAACATTTTTCTTTTTTAACTGTGGCGAAAAAAAGGCCAAACATTCTAAACGTCATCGCGTCACTGTTTTATAGCGAGAGATCTGAATATATCATTTGGGAGAAGCGGGATTGAGCTGTATTCTGGGAAGTGGGGAAAGGACACCGTCTGGGCATCAGAGTGACAGAGCTGTCCCTTCTCACAGCGAAGGTGTCTGGTTCGATCCTATTTATCCACACGTTTCCGTCGACCCAGCCGTGAATGAGCCAGCCCTGCATTATACTATTATGCCAAGAAAAAAATTCAGAACCTTAGTTCCGAAATGCCCTCATAGCATAGTGAGTCATAGTCGCAAACTGCAGAGTTTATTTTGATCAGATACCTCGTGCTGCCGATATGTTACAGTGGATAAGGCTTGCTGCCTCCGCCATGAAAGACCTTCGCCGCGTGTGGAATGGCTTGGCTTGGCTGTGTTCGTTCTCAATCTTCCGCTACCAAACCCTGAAAGGGCTTAAGTAGCAGAATGTAGTCCAGAGAACGGAATTCGTTGTGTTGTAGTTACAGCTTGACTGTGATATTTGCACCTTTCGGTCCAACACATCCGACTTCAGCAAGCATTTTTTGAGTATCGGGTTATCATTTCCTCTTCGATCCCTTCTCCTTAGCCAGTCTGCCCTGTTGCAGCCTGTTATTCAGGATCACCGCGAGGAGGTGTAGAAGAGTCTTGTCAGCTCTGGTTCGCTGGCCCTGACGCTAGCAGTCAGCTATGGGTCGCTGACCACTGCAGCTCATGCGCTGCTCAGCATCTTGATCCTGCCGCGTGTGGAATAATGACGCAGTCTTTGTCGGATACAAACTACGAATCTATCAGACTTGTGTGATTCCTGTGCTCCTATATGGCTCAGAGGATTGGTCCCTACTTAAACAGAACATATCAAAACTCGATGCCTTTCACACACGTAACCATTGACCCATCTTCGGAATCCGGTGGTTTGATCTTTTCTCCATTGTCGAGGTCTCTGCAAAGACAAGTCTTCCTTCCATCCAGGACACTTGGTCCGCCGCCGCCTGTCTGTGTTCAGACATGTGGTCCGACTGGGCCAGGAAGTTCCTGCTCACCGGATCATGCTTAGATCATTTACGTGTAACAACGGTCTCCCACCGGCCGGCTGAGGGCGGGGGAGAGGACGCTCACGTTCTACATGGCTCCGTCAAATAGCAGTCTCTCTTTCAGTACTAGACGAGGTTTAGCTACACTCCTCAACAGCTAGACACGGTAGTGGCCGAACGACGCAACGGACCTAAGATGCGTAGGCGACCATTAGTATTATTAGTACTTTTAAGGATGTACAGACATGAAATAAAAGGATCTAGGGCAGTATAAATGTAAAAGTAGTCTCTCTTAGCTTACACTGCCGTCAGGGAGGAAGTTTTAGGGCATTAATGCCACATCTTTGTGGGGTGGGGTGGCCAGTTCGCGTTCTTGATGCCTTTTTCCTGCCCTAACCCTTAGCCAGGGCTCATTTACGGCTGGGCAGCTGCGGGTAGCAGGATTCGAACCACGTACCTTAAGTCATGAAAAGCGAGTGTTCTGCCATTGTGATAATCAGTACAGTAAGTTGACGCTTGGTGAAAAGGATGCATGCGGCAAAATAGTTGAAGACCATTAATCTGCTATAGGACGCTGTGTCGCAATTTAGATTCAGGCTACGATATATGTGCCTTCTGGCCTGACACATTCGGTGTCAGTTGGCTTTCTGGGAGTTCTAGGTTCGCCTTCCCACTGTTATCCTATTCTCTTAGAAAGACTACACTAGCGCAGCCTTTTTTCAGGGCCGCCACTTGAAAGCGGAAGAGGGTCTTGATAAGTTGTTGTTGGCTGGTTCCGATACACATAGACAGCTGTGAGTCACTGACTGTTGTCAGTGACTCACATTAGTCTTAGTCGGCATGTACTTAGTCTTAGTCGACCTGTACTTAGTCTTAGTCGACCTGTACTTAGTCTTAGTCGACCTGTACTTAGTCTAAGTCGACCTGTACTTAGTCTTAGTTGACCTGTACTGAGTCTCAGTCGACCTGTACTTAGTCTTAGTCGACCTGTACTTAGTTTTAGTCGACCTGTACTTAGTCTTAGTTGACCTGTACTTAGTCTTAGTCGACATGTACTTAGTCTCAGTCGACCTGTACCTAGTCTTAGTCGACCTGTACTGAGTCTTAGTCGACCTGTACTTAGTCTTAGTCGACATGTACTTAGTCTTAGTCGACCTGTACTTAGTCTTAGTCGACCTGTATTATCAAAGTTTTGTTACCAATCTACCCCTTGAACCAGCTATTTCATAATTTTCATGTTTATGAGGGGTGCATGATATACATGTGGACATCCCCCTGTAGTGCACTACCATGTCTCTCTATCCTTAATGGATGAGGCTGGGCTTTACTATTCCAAGGTGTTTCATCTCATAACGAAAGTTTTCATCATTTTGAGACATCGTATATTGTCGTCGGGGTTCCAGGGAAGCGGGAATGGGCATTCCATTGATGGTGAATGTCATAAGTAATCGAGTAAGTACGGTTTGAGACAATCAGTCAGATATTAGGGCGCCAGAAAAATACTGAACTTAATGATTTAAGATCAGTACTCTGTCAACTATTCCAATAGTCCGCACCAAAAAGAGTAGTGGTACAGTGGGCTCCATCCAACTGTAACATCACAGGCAACGAGGAGGCAGACAAACTGGCAAACAAAGGTGCAGGACTACCACAACCAGATTCTAGTGTGACCTACGAAGAGTCCAAAAGGTTTATTAGGGCCAGATACATGGCCAAATGGGGAACAGAACATACTGGCTACACAAAAAAATGATGCCTACTACCAGTTGAACAGAAAAGTGCAGGTCGTGGTCTTCAGACTCCGCACAGGCCACAACAGACTGAGGTACCATCTATTCAATAAACTGAAGATAGGTAGCACTGACGAATGCACCTGTGGTACAGGGAAAATGACCGCTGAACATCTGATGCAAAATTGCCCGACATACGAGGACCAGAGAAAGTACATGTGGCCATCACCAGTGCCAACACTAGACAAGCTCTATGGCAGTGTCGACAGCCTCAGGATGACAGCTGCTTTCTTCGAACAAATTCAAGTTGACGTCTGACAGCGTACGAAGAAGAAGAAGATATTAGGGCAGGCGTTCTAGGGATGAGTGGATTTTGCTGGTGTCAATCGTAGATTAAAATTGGTGTAATATCTTTAGTTATCTATCGCAAACAATGATGGCTCATCATGAGACAGTTTTGTCTTGGTGATGTAGCTTGCGCTGTATTTGGATTCTAGTGAGGAAGAAACTGCGTTGTTCATCAACCTCACTCTCTGGTCTCGAGTTACCTTTGACCAGTGGCACGACGACTGGAGGTAACTCAGGATGTAGATACTCGGATCCCACCTATCTTGAGATCATGGGTCGTTTGAAACTTGAGGGATTAGATCGCCCACCGTTTCCGTTCATCGCTTTGAGAGGCTAGTGGCTTACCTCTCGACCTCCGTGACCTCCTATCCACCTCTCAGATACATACCACTATGTCACTCACAAACTCTGCGGTCTGTTCCTGAGATCCCATACAGTTTATGCATTTGTTTAACTGATGAGGGTGAAACAGTCACATTGCTCCTCTCGCAGAGCATGCATACCTGGAGAATACGTTCTACTGTTTCCTTTTCCTCACACACTGGTGCATGTCTGTGTATCCATTTTTTCAAACATATGATATTTAGTGGCCTGTTTTCAGTTTGACTATTATAACTTTCCGTTCATCGCTTTGAAAAGATATAGCCTTACCTTTCTACCACCTCGACTCCCCAATAATATAGTGTAATATACGAGTAGTTTGAGACATTCTAACAGACTTTCCTTTTATAAATCAGGGACGCTGGCTTGCATCATTCATAAAAAATGGTCTAATATAGTTTCTTCCATTCTGGCAGACTTTCCCATCATAAATGAAGGGAGCTGGCCTAAATCATTCATAAAAAATGGTCTAATATAGTTTCTTGCATTCTGGCAGACTTTCCCAGAATGAATGATGTGGGCTGGTGTTCATCATTCATATAAATGGTATTATATAGTTTGACATTCTGGGGCTGGTTAAGATTCAACAAAGACGACACAATAATTTTACTGTCGTCATTTTCATAGCAAAGATGTAACTATGTCTCATAAATTAGACAATCTCATGACCGACACACAGATTATCCAAGGGGCCTAGAAGTCAGTAAGACATTGGGACCCATCCCCATTATGATAATGGTGTGATACAGTTGTACATATAATACATTATTATACAGACTGCAATGTTGGGCAAAAGGATGAAAGACTGGGGTCAACAGTTTCGTGAAGCCATGTCCATTGGATGTGTAACAAAGTTTTAGAAATAAGACATTATTATAGAGACTCCAAGATTGTGGAAGAAGGTGACAGACCGAAGCCAATCATTTCCTGGAGTCCGCTCCCAATGTCTTTGTTATATGGTTTGAGACATCATACATTAATGTGAGGCTGTAGGTGAAGTACAATGGATGGGCCTTTTCCCACTTCCGTTGTTACGATTCATACATCATTAATTATTTTAAAGCTCTAGGGATGAGTGAAGTATTTAGAGTCAGTCAATGCATGGTCCATTTCAAACTTCCGTTGATATAAAATTTCAGTTATCAGACATTTTTTTAAGGCTCTAGGGTTGAGTGAAGTATTTAGAATGCATGGTCTATTTCAAACTTCTGTTGATATAAAGTTTCAGTTATCAGGCATTATTGTTAGGCTCTAAGGTTGAGTGAAGTATTTCGGGTCAGTCAATGGATGTGGCCTTTTCCAACTTCCGTTGTCATAAATATCAGACATCATATATTTGTAGAATGACTCTAGGGAAGTATTTAGAGTCAGTCACTGCGCAGGGTCTTTTTTCATCTTGCGTTGTTATAAAGTTTCAGACATCAGCCATTTATTGTGGAAGCTTCGAGGTTGCGGAAGAAGGTGAAAGACTTGAGCCAATAATTTGTTGAAACCCTTTCCCACTAAAGTTATAATAAGGTTTCAGACATCAGACACTATTATGGTGGCTCCATGGTTGCGCAACAGGATGACAGACTGGAACCAATAATTTCTGGAACGCGTCCAATAAAATGGTGCAATAAGGTTCCACACCATCTCGTGTTTGCCTTCGAGATATGGATCCCGGGACAAATTGACTAACTCACTCCCCTTCACCCCCTCCCCTTTTTTTCTGGGCGGCTCTGATTTAGTCCAGACACTTGCAGGTCTGTATGCCATTGAAGCTGGATGACACAGCACTATTGACCCTCTACTCCTCGAGTCTTTCCTCTCAAAGAGCGCACGTTCTTAAGGGATTTCATTCTGGGCCTGTAATGTTTTGGGCGGAGCTTCTCGTCAGTTCAATAAGCGATGGGGTCAACTGTCTGGGTGGCGCTGTCATTAATATATTTCGGGTGGGAAACGATTCAGGGGGAGATAGAGAGAGAGAGAGAAAGAAAGAGAGATAGGGATAGGGAGAGATATATAGAGATACATGTAGGTATAAAGCTAGGGATATAGATATAAATATATATAGAGATATCGAAATATAGATTGATAAAAAAGAAATATATATAAATATATAGAGAGATATAGAGATATATCGAGATTGAGAAATATAGAGATTGATAAATATAGAGATTGATAAATATAGAGATTGATAAATATAGAGATTGAGGCTGCCGAAGACGGATGTATCGCACCGAAAGGTGCAAATATCGCAGTCAAGCTGTAAACTAGCAACATATCGCATTCCGTTCTCCGGACTACATTCTGCTAGTTGCGAAGACATATACATGGTAGCGGGAGATTTAGAACGAACGCAGAAGAAGAAGAAGAAGAAGAATAGAGAGTACGTGAGAGAGAAAAAGAGGGAGATAGATAGATATAGAGAGATACTGATAGAGAGATACAGGAATGTAGATATTGATATATATAGAGAAATAAAGATTTTAGAGAAATAGGGATAAAACTAGATATAAAGATAGAGAGAGAGAGAGAGAGGGAGAGAGAGCGAGGGAAAAGTTGGGGGTGGGGTGGAGGAGTTAGGTGATCACAATAGAGTTGTGCTTGGGGCAGGCAACCGCATCATGCACAAATAATTGCTACACATACCATCACTGCACAAGTACGGAAAGCGCTTTGGCGCAGGTTTCCTAAAGGAGGACAACTGAAATGATGGTCG
Organism: Ariolimax columbianus; assembly: GCA_036924085.1. NCBI lineage: Eukaryota > Metazoa > Mollusca > Gastropoda > Stylommatophora > Arionidae > Ariolimax > Ariolimax columbianus. The sequence goes on from JAVGWX010000018.1 coordinate 21,338,771, forward strand.
TATACTCCGGCTGGAGTGGGGAAAAGTACGCGAAGAGGAAGAATAGATGCGCTAAAAATGTAAATCATATTGAAAATAGAGTTTCATCAACCCTTCACAAAGTTGTTATATTCATTATACAATAACGAAGCTCTATGCGTACTTGTGCAGTGATGGTATGTGTAGCATTTTTTTGTGTATGATGCGGTTGCCTGTCCCAAGCACAACTCTATTTAGTCGCGTTTGACGGCATGAGGTCCAGTGACCCTCATTCCTTCTTCCACAGGAAGGAATTGCGAACTTCTCTCTAGGAGCAAGCTATGCTGGGTTACGTTTGATAATTAGAACTGCGATATTTTGCACCTTTCGCCCCTCATATTTCGATGGTTCTTTTTGTAGTTGGGCTTACCTTTATTTCAAATATTTGACAGGAATAAAAGAATGGAGAGTGCATGTTTCGAGGGAGACGAAGAAGAAGAAGAAAGAGGAGGAGGAGGTTGAACGTCTGGATAGGGAAGATGGAAATGGGCATTGTTTACCACAAACAACTTAAAGAATACGAAGATGGAGAAAAAGAAGAGAAGATAAAAATTGCACTATTATTCCTTCTTATGACTCAAGATGCTGAGCAGTACATGAGCTGTAGCGGCCAGCGACCCATAGCTGACTGCTAATATCAGGGCCAGCGACCCATAGCTGACTGCTAATATCAGGGCCAGCGACCCATACCTGACTGCTAGTATCAGGGCCATCGACCCAAAGCTGACTGCAAATATCAGGGCCAGCGACCCATAGCTGACTGCTAGTATCTTCAACTTGTTGTACAGATGACATCTAAATCTGTTGTGACCTGTGCGTAGCCGGAGAATTATCGCCCGATCTTGCCTGGAGAGTTGATGATAAGCATCATTTTCTATGTGGCCAAGGTGGTCTTTTTTTCCATTTTGCACTGTACGTTGCCCTGATGAATGCTTTTGTCTCATTGTATGCGATTTCTGTATCACTCTGCTGCATCATTCCTCCTTCTCTGGCGAGTCTGTCTGCTTCCTCGTTACCTGGAATGTCGCCGTGGGTTGGTATCCATTGGACTGTGCTTTTTTTGAAGCACTGGGGCAGGCGTTCGAGCGAGTCTGCCAGAGCACCAAGTTCATTTTTGTGCTGGTTCTTGAGCACCATTAACACTGCGAGGGCGTCTGTGAAAATGACCACTTGCTTTTCTGAGCTGGAGTTTGAGAACGAACGAAGAAGAAGAAGTTAACCCTTCATAACCATTGACGGTCGACAGACCCAAAGATGGAGGAGGCATATTTTTCAACATCGGAAGAGGAGACTAATATCTGGTCAAGCAAAACATACTGATCGGACATTTTAGTCAGGGTCTGACTAAATATAACGATCGGACATTTTAGTCAGGGTCAGACTAAATATAACGATCGGACATTTTAGTCAGGGTCAGACTAAATATAACGATCGGACATTTTAGTCAGGGTCAGACTAAATATAACGATCGGACATTTTAGTCAGGGTCAGACTAAATATAACGATCGGACATTTTAGTCAGGGTCAGACTAAATATAACGATCGGACATTTTAGTCAGGGTCAGACTAAATATAACGATCGGACATTTTAGTCAGGGTCAGACTAAATATAACGATCGGACATTTTAGTCAGGGTCAGACTAAATATAACGATCGGACATTTTAGTCAGGGTCAGACTAAATATAACGATCGGACATTTTAGTCAGGGTCAGACTAAATATAACGATCGGACATTTTAGTCAGGGTCAGACTAAATATAACGATCGGACATTTTAGTCAGGGTCAGGCTAAATATACTGATCGGACAATTCAGTCACGGTCAGACTAAATATACTGATCGGACATTTCAGCCAGGGTCAGAATACATATACTGATCGGACATTTCAGTCAGAGTCAGACTAAATATACTTATCGGACATTTCAGTCAGAGTCAGACTAAATATACTTATCGGACATTTCAGTCAGAGTCAGACTAAATATACTTATCGGACATTTCAGTCAGAGTCAGACTAAATGTACCGGAAATGACCCTCACTACACGTCCACGCAGTTCTCCCTGGAAACAGGTCGTTTGTTTGACAGTCTGGTTACGAGATAGTGGATCTCGTAGTATTGAACGATACACAGATGAAACCAAGCATAGCACAACCGCATGGAACACCCAGGTCAGCCTTCATTAACACACTCGGGATGTGTGCAGAGCTGCTGCAACCTGCCTCTTAGCCACTTTTACAATACGCGCAAAATAGTATTCTTGCTCATTATAATAATTAAGCAACAACCTTAACAACACAACAAAAACCTTGACAATACCAAGCTTGACAACACCAACCTTGACAACACCAACCTTGACAACACAACGACAACCTTGACAACACAACACCAACCTTGACAACACCAACCTTGACAACAACAACCTTGACAACAACAACCTTGCCAACACAACGAGAACCTTGACAACACCAACCTTGACAACATCAACCTTGACAACAACAACCTTGACAACATCAACCTTGACAACATCAACCTTGAAAACCTCAACCTTTACAACAAGAACCTTGACAACACAACAACAACATTGACAACACAACGACAACCTTGACAACCTCAACCTTGACAACAACAACCTTGACAACCTCAACTTTGACAACAACAACCTTGGCAACACAATGACAACCTTGACAACAAAAACTTTGACAACAACAACCTTGACAACAAAACGACAACCTTGATAACACCAACCTTGACAACACAACGACAACCTTGACAACAACAACCTTGACAACATCAACCTTGACAACAAGAACCTTGACAACACAACAACAACATTGACAACACAACGACAACCTTGACAACCTCAACCTGGACAACAACAACCTTGACAACCTCAACCTTGACAACAACAACTTTGACAACAAAACGAGAACCTTGATAACACCAACCTTGACAACACAACGACAACATTGACAGCAACAACCTTGACAACAGCAACCTTGACAACAACAACCTTGACAACAAAACGAGAACCTAGACAACATCAACCTTGACAACACAAAGACAACCTTGACAACAATAACCTTGACAACAACAACCTTGACAACATTAACCTTGACAACACCAACCTTGACAATAACAACCTTTACAACAACAACCTTGATAACACCAACCTTGATAACAGCAACCTTGACAACATTAACCTTGACAACACAACCGCAACTTTGACAACAACAACCTTGACAACACCAACCTTGACAACAACAACCTTGACAACAACAACTTTGACAACAACAACTTGGACAACAGCAACCTTGACAACACCAACCTTGACAACAACAACCTTGACAACAACAACCTTGACAACAACAACCTTGACAACAGGAACCTTGACAACAGGAACCTTGACAACAACAACCTTGACAACAACAACCTTGTCAACATTAACCTTCACAACACAACCGCAACGTTGACAACAACAACCTTGACAACAACAACCTTGACAACACCAACCTTGACAACAACAACCTTGACAACAACAACTTTGACAACACCAACTTGGACAACAACAACCTTAACAACACCAAACTTGACAACAATAACCTTGACAACAACAACCTTGACAACAACAACCTTGACAACAACAACCTTGACAACAACAACCCTGACAACAACAACCTTGACAACAACAACCTTGACAACATCAACCTTGACAACAACAACCTTGACAACAACAACCTTGACAACAACAACCTTGATAACACCAACCTTGATAACACCAACTTTGACAACATTAACCTTGACAACACAACCGCAACTTTGACAACAACAACCTTGACAACAACAACCTTGACAACACCAACCTTGACAACAACAACCTTGACAACAACAACTTTGACAACAACAACTTGGACAACATCATCCTTGACAACACCAACCTTGTCAACAACAACCTTGACAACAACAACCTTGACAACACCATCCTTGAGAACATCAACCTTGACAACAACAACCTTAACAACAACAACCTTGACAACACCATTCTTGAGAACACCAACATTGACAACAACAACCTTGACCGTGCTTCCATATAATTGCAACATTGTGCTTCAAAATAATTGTAAGACTGTGCTTCCATATAATTGCAACACTGTGCTTCCATAGAATATCAACACTGTGCTTCCATATAATTGCAACACTGTGCTTCCATATAATTGCAACACTGTGCTTCCATATACTTGCAACACTGTGCTTCCATATAATTGCAACACTGTGCTTCCATATAATTGCAACACTGTGCTTCCATATAATTGCAACACTGTGCTTCCATATAATTGCAACACTGTGCGTCCATATAATTGCAAGGCCCATTATATGATTCAAATGGCTCAGGAGTGAAGACCTTTTCTGCCTTCGCAAATTTGCAGGCTAGGTTCTCATTTCACTCACGGTTAAAATAACATGTAAATTACTGGGGTTCGAATCCGTGTGCTAGTATTCTATTAGACCAGTCACTAGCTAGATACGAATATTCCATTGTTCGTTACAGTGGTTTTCAAATAGTAATCTTCCAACTTCGTCTTCTTCCTCTACTTCTTCTTCTTCTTCTTCTTCTTCTTCTTCTTCTTCTTCTTCTTCTTCTTCTTTTTCTTATTCTTCGTCTCACTCGCTAGCCATGTTTGTTTTATTATGTAACTTGAAATCCAGTTCTCTGGATGAAGGTTGCTGTAGTGGATACTTCTTCAAGGTTTCCAAATAGCTTTGTGTGGATAGCTTTGTGTGGATAGCTTTTTGTGGATATTCGGCTTCGTGGACCAATTCTCAATACTTATTTGGCTAAGCTTAAAGCAGCCTTGACGGATATGTTCGACGGTCAGCACTGCTTGGCTGCACCTACTAATGGAACTCTAACCTCTTTAGAATACCCTTGTGACGTCTCTGTCCGCGCGCTCGAAGGCGTACATAAACACGACCCCAGCAAGTACACCATTGCAACAACATCGGGGGTGGTAGAGACCAGCGGTTCTCAGCATCTAGTAATCCGAGAGGCACTCCTCTCTACCTCAGTAATCTAGTGTCCCTTGCACTCCATATGAATCACGAGGACCGCCATTGATGTTGTTTTGTCATACATGGATCTTGTATAGACACACGTAGGCACGCATACACACACGCACGCACGCACGCATGCATACACACACGCACGCATGCATACATACACATGCACGCACGCACGCATGCATACACACACGGACGCACGAATGCATATACACACGCACGCATGCATACACATACGCACGCATGCATACACACACACACGCGCGCACGCACGCATACACACACACGCACGCATGCATACATACACGCACGCGTGCATATACGGACGCATGCATGCATACACACACGCACGCATGCATATACACATACACACGCACGCACACACGCATTCACGCAAAGTGAGTTGAGACAAGCGTGATTATTACTTTACAAAATGTAACCACAGATTCATCCACTTGATGCTGTCCCCTTTATTCTATATTTGGAAAATGTCATCATTAGATCCGTCTGCTCCAAAATGGCGCACTCTCTAGAAGAAAGACACAGGATTATGTGTTCTTGAACGTGATACATCAGCTTGAATTCTTCCAGCACTTTGACCGCCGAACAGTTTCGACCTAAATCCTGTTGACTATGTAATATGGGGACGGATGGCGGATTGCTCAAAACGTGTATCGCTCGAAGATCCAAGACGATACTGAGTTGATTTAACGAATGTGAGAAGCTTGGAATCAACTACATCAAACGACAATCGACACGGCAATCGCCAAATGGCTCAAGAGTTTGCTAACGTGTTTCAGCATAAAGAAGATACTTAGAACACAAAATCAATTTATCAGCAATTGTGTTTGATAATTATGCACAATTGCACGAATTGTCATTAAATGTCCGGAAGTAATATTCATTTTATGATGCATTTGTATCGGCTCCTTTGTTCTTACTCACTATGTATATGGGACTACCTTTATTCCATATATTTTACACGGTTAACGGAATAGTATATTTTTCAAGGGAGAGGAAGGATGAGAAGGAGGAGGAGGTGGTTTGCTGTCTGGATAGCGAATATAGAAATGGGTATTGTTTACCGCAAATAGCTTATGTTAATAATATCTACAAATTGATTGACCAATTGTCCACCTCTTATTGAGCGGAAGTAGTGCTCCAGTGGATACCTGGCCATGTCGGAATTCCAGGAAATGATAAGGCTGATGAGCTGGCCAGAAGTGGGGCAATGCTACCATAGCCACTACCTAGTATCACACTACAAACCTGCAAGCAAATCCTGAAACATAACTATAGACAGTAGTGGCTAGATCAGTGGGCTACATCCCAGACAGGCCGAGTATATTTTAAAAACCAAGCAAAACCAGATCCCTAGGACCCAGCTAAGAAACTGAAACGAAGAGGCCAGAGTTTGATCTTCAAGCTGAGAACAGGCCATGCCCCTCTCAACAAACATCTGGATAGAATAGACCCACTTCGTGAACCAATCTGCAGATTCTGCCATGACCACGAGGAGTCAGTCGAGCACCACCTGACTTTGTTCCCAAGGCTGGCTAATCTGCGGAACCTGCTGTTACCACCACACCCCACCATACTCAACACGCTCTCCACATCACTACAACAACTGAGGAGGGCGTCTGCTTTTGTTCGGGAGGCACTGGGATGTAAAAAGCTGCCAGCTCACAGCTAAATGGATTATATCATCACCGCAAATAACTTAAAAGAATACAAAGATTAAGAAAACGAATATGGAAATGAAGAGTAGACAAATAAAGTGCATTGTGATTCATTATTATACGACTAATGATTTTTATGTTTTATTGCCGCCTCCACTAACTCTAATGTTGGACCTACGGTTATAGACTACTGCTATTACTACATTGGGTACTTCCATTTCTGAAGCCCACTGGACGAATATGTGAGGCTGAGGTATAAAGGCAACTTACCCCTGAAGCTGCCACCTACATTACAGACTAAGTTTTTATTTTATCTTTGGTAGAAAAATACGTATATACCTTACCAAGGTTTTGAACTTATGTCCTCGAGGTCAAAGTCCGACACCAATACCGCTCGGCCAGTTGCACTTATACTGTTGCAGACACTCAGTTTATTCTCATAAGGAAAACGAAGAAAGAGTGAAAAATCCCGTTTCCACTTCCCTGACGTAAGGCCCATATTAACTTGAGAAGCGGCACACTATAGGTGAGGGGATCACCATCACATCACGTTGGTCGCCTTCACGTTCTGATGCCACATTTTTGAGGCGGGTTCAACGTTGGATCCGTTTGCGATGGATAAAAATATCCCGTACTAATTGGGGATCGAACCTAGATCGATTGACTGGGACAGCAGTGCCTTAACCACATCGCTGCCACGACTCTTGTGACTTTCCTCTTAACATTGCTGATTGTGAGTTCAGTTTCAAATAAAGTTATTTGACCGTTTTGTTTTTGTCTTTCCAGACCCTGATGCCACATACACCAGCTATTCCAACCCCAACTACTTCTTTAATCGCTCACACCATCACCATCACCACAACAACAACGACAGCTCCACCGTCAACGGAAACACCACCAGCATTTCTGTGGAGAGACTGTCTTTATCATCAGAGTACCTGGACGTTCAAGGAGGCGCGTACAGCGACTATTCCTCCTGTGATCCGACACCGACCACGCCAGACCACGCTCTTATCCTTCAGCGGCTTCACTCCTTGTCAGATGATGAGAACGACGACATCGACGCCGATGATTACGGTGAGAGGTCTGAAGACGACACGGCTGTCTTGGTCAAGCCCGATATTGACGATAAACAGGATAATAATTCCAACGAAGAGCCGAGGATATACTATGGAGTCGGAACTCAGCAAAGCAGGCGGTCACGGGGGATTCTGGGATACCTTGAGATGTTGGAGAAGGAGGCGTTAGAAAGAGAATCTCGGAAGCTCAGCGGGTCCAATAAAAAGGGTGACGACGGTGGCGACGGAGAGGAGAGAGGTGATGCGAAGGATGTTGATTTGCCGAAGACGATGAACGGATCAGACCAGCCCGGGAAACCACCAAGCAATGGAAAGTGAGTATTCTTTCGTTCTGGCTACTTTAGGAGGTGGTACATTGTTGAATAGTATAGGGCCCATGTAACTTGCCAAGAATGTACAAAGTAAACTGAAGAGGATGGGTTATGGTGCTAGCAACATCATGTTGTTGTTGTTGTTGCTATTGCCACTTGTACTCGAGCTAGGTACTCTTGATAACTTTCTTTATTTGCGAGTTACAGTGGCCCTCCTCCTATTTCGAGGCATGCTTGAGAAGGTGTGCCGGGGTCCTCGTGGCTGTTCGAGGCTCATGGGTAAGCTTATTACTATGGGGATCATAATGATGATCTCAATCTCATCATGCCATAAAACATTGTTTCCACGGAAAACTGCTTGGAAATGAGATGGGGTCTTGATCAATATATTTCACCTGACCCTGACTAGCATATTCTGATTAGTATTTTTAACGTGACCCTGACTAACATTCTCTGATTAGTATGTTGTGTCTAACCCTGACTAACATAGTCTAATTGGTATGTTGTGTCTGACTCTGACTAACATAGTATGATCAGTATGTAGTGTCTGACCCTGACTAACATAGTCTAATTGGTATGTTTCACCTGACCCTGACTAACATAGTCTAATTGGTATGTTGTGTCTGACCCTGACTAAGATAGTCTGACCAGTATGATGTGTCTGACCCTGACTAACATAGTCTAATTGGTATGTTTCACCTGACCCTGACTAACATAGTCTAATTGGTATGTTTCACCTGACCCTGAATAACATAGTCTAATTGGTATGTTTCACCTGACCCTGCCCAACAAATATGATCACTATTTTTCATCTGAACCTGACTGAAATAACCGAGTCAGTATGTGTCACCTGACCCTGACTAACTAATCTGATAAGTACGTTTCACCTTTCGCAGACTGACATAATCTAGTCAGAATGTTTCACCTGACCCAGACATAATCTAGTCAGAATGTTTCACCTGACCTCGACAGACAAAATCTGAACAGTATGTTTCACCTGACCCAGACAAACATAACCTAGTCAGAATGTTTCACCTGACCCAGACAGACATAATCTGGTCAGAATGTTTCACCTGACCCAGACAAACATAACCTAGTCAGAATGTTTCACCTGACCCAGACAGACATAATCTGGTCAGAATGTTTCACCTGACCCAGACAGACATAATCTAGTCAGAATGTTTCACCTGACCCAGACAGACATAATCTAGTCAGAATGTTTCACCTGACCCAGACAGACATAATCTGGTCAGAATGTTTCACCTGACCCAGACAAACATAACCTAGTCAGAATGTTTCACCTGACCCAGACAGACATAATCAAGTCAGAATGTTTCACCTGACCCAGACAGACATAATCTGGTCAGAATGTTTCACCTGACCCAGACAAACATAACCTAGTCAGAATGTTTCACCTGACCCAGACAGACATAATCTAGTCAGAATGTTTCACCTGACCTCGACAGACATAATCTAGTCAGAATGTTTCACCTGTCCCAGACAGACATAATCTGGTCAGAATGTTTCACCTGTCCCAGACAGACAAAATCTAGTCAGAATGTTTCACCTGACCCAGGCAGACAGAATATAGTCAGAATGTTTCACCTGACCCAGGCAGACAGAATATAGTCAGAATGTTTCTCCTGACCCAGACAGATATAATCTAGTCAGAATGTTTCACCTGACCTCGACTTACCAAATTATGTACAGTATGTTTCACCTGACCCAGACAGACATAATCTAATCAGAATGTTTCACCTGACCCAGACAGACATAATCTAGTCAGAATGTTTCACCTGACCTGGACTTACAAAATTCTGTAAATGCATTGCTTTTAAAACCCTCATTGCAATGTTCACGTACAGAGACCACCTTTAAACGGACCATCTGCAGAGCTAGCATATGCTTCGCGTTGATCGAACAGACATAATTATACATTAGCCCACACAACCACTTTGTTGTCTAAATGTGTTGGCGGGCACACTGTGTCTTCAGCATGGTGATGGTCATACGAAACTGTACATTTGAGGTAATCTGGTCGCCAGACGTGATTGGTCTGTCGGACAAATGTTTCAGCTCTTTATTGTATTCCAAATATATAGGTAATTTTCATACCACTGTAGGGGATGGAGTGTAAAAAGCCTCATTGTATGAGGCCACAGCTTGTTTTTAAGGGGAGGTGGCCAATTTGCTTCCTCGCTACCTTTTCTTCTAAACAGTAAGCCATATATCTATTTACTGCATGGTCGACTGGAGCATACTGGTTACTCGAGTTGAACCCAGTCCCATTCGAAGCTCTACCATTCAGTAGCGGACCTACATTTGTGACGCCCTGGAGTTTCAACTACTATAGGGAGACTATTCAAAACCAGCATCGGGTTCAGGTAATCTGTGCTATTATATTCCGAGATTATGGCCCCTGAATCTTAAGCTTGATTAGTTTCACAGTAGATCCAGCCCTGCTACCAACACGATAATCCGTCGCTCTTCTCAAGGTGGTGTTGAGGGGTGTATCCTCCCTCCATGTTGAGAACCCATGGCCAAGAGTCTAGAACTCGGTATAACACTTCCCGATTAGGGCATATTCGGTTCTACGTCGTTTCTCCATACGGGACCTACCCAGAATGAGGTACATTATCTAATATAATAAATGTAATGTGTCGGTTAAACCACACACATAGCTAATAGCTCAGTGACAGCACCAGGGCAACAAGAGAACGATTCTTAAGTTACTAACACGAAGGGGACGGGCGTGGGCTACTGGTTAAGTGACACGGCTCACAACCCGGAGGTGCTGAGTTCGATCACAATCGCAGCACTGGCCGTTAACCCTGGGGAACCAAACCCTTAGAAAATGCAGGAGGAAGCAGACCCTTACATAAAATGTATGCTGTAGTCAGATGAACTGGGTCGACAAGCGCACAATAAAAACCACAGTGCAACGCACACTACCTTGGGGATTAGGGAAATAAGGCGAATACAAAAAAACAATACAAAACAAACGAAGTCTTCTTTAGGGACAAAGAACGAATGAAAACAACTAACTGGTACGGGGAAAACCCAATATTGAAACGGATTAGCCTTCAGTACCGTTGCAGCTTCGATCCACTTATTTCTTGATAACCTAATTTAACCCTGCCACTAATCGTTGTCTCGATACCTCATCCTTCATAATCCATTTGGGACGACCCATCCACATAAGTTGGGTACCAGACACAATCTGGCAAGGAAAAGGCGGCCGGCGTGATGCTGACCACATCATCCACTATGTGCCGGCGTGATGCTGACCACATCATCCACTATGTGTCGGCGTGATGCTGACTACATCATCCACTATGTGCCGGCGTGATGCTGACCACATCATTCACTATGTGCCTGCGTGATGCTGACAACATCATTCACTATGTGCCGGCGTGATGCTGACTACATCATCCACTATGTGTCGGCGTGATGCTGGCTACATCATCCACTATGTGCCGGCGTGATGCTGACCACATCATTCACTATGTGCCTGCGTGATGCTGACAACATCATTCACTATGTGCCGGCGTGATGCTGACCACATTATCCACTATGTGCCGGCGTTATGCTGACCACATCATCCACTATGTGCCGTGGGTTACAAAATAATATGGACCTAAAACTATATTTCCTATTCGCCGTACGGCGTGACGAGGTCTTTTTTTTTACTTTACTAATCCTTGTCTCTGTACCTCATCATCCTGTAACCCATTTTACTACTTCCACTAATCCGTGTCTCGGTACCTCATCATTCTATAACCCATTTTATTACTTCCACTAATCCTTGTCTCGGTACCTCATCATTCTATAATCCATTTTACTACTTCCACTAATCCGTGTCTCGGTACCTCATCATTCTATAACCCATTTTATTACTTCCACTAATCCTTGTCTCGGTACCTCATCATCCTATAACCCATTTGACTAATTCTACTAATCTTTATCTCGTTACCTCATCACCTTATTTATCCTTCCTGTCATTATTGCCTTTTTTCCTGCCATGCCTTCACCTAAATTGGCGATTAAACCCCTCGTCCAGCATTATGTCTTGTTTTATTGTGATTTCGTATGTGTTGTCGTTCGTTCTTCGTCTCTGGCGAAGACCTTTTGGCCGTAACGTAGGTATCATTTTCATTCCATCCTGGCGTGGTCACTGAGCCATTACCTATTAGTGTGTATCAACTTTGAGACATAGAAAACCACTCCATACCAGCAGGAGATGCCGGTACCAATTTCAGAGCTGAGGCAACAGCTGTTCATGAAACAACTCAGATTCTTATCAGTCAGAATACAACTACAAGGAAAACGGTCAATCTAACAGACTCCAGGAGCGTATTCCAACCAATCTCAAGCCTCAAACAAGATAGACTCTCACACGAAATAAAATGTAACGTCGGGTTTGCTGTTACAAAAATAAACTGGGATCCCTGGAAATGAAAAGTCAGATGAGCTATCAAAACCCGGCAGTGGCGGCTCACAGACTCGCGATCGACGGAGCTATCTTCTTCTTCTTCTTCGTCGTTCGTTCTCAATCTCCCACTACTAAACTCTGAAATGGTAAGTAGCAGAATGTAGTCCAGAGAACGGAATGCGTTGTGTCGTAGTTTACAGCTTGGCTGCGATATTTGCACCTTTCGGTCCAACACATCCGACTTCAGCAAGCATTTTTTGAGTACCGGGTTAGCATTCCCTCTTCGATCCCTTCTTCTTAGCCAGTCTGCCCTGCTGCAGCCTGTTATCCGGGATCACCGCGTGGAGGTGTAGAAGGGTCTTGGCAGCTATGGTTCGCTGGCCCTGACGCTAGCAGTCAGCTATGGGTCGCTGACCACTGCAGCTCATGCGCTGCTCAGCATCTTGATCCCAATCGACGGAGCTATAATGAAACAAAGACATTCATCAAACGATCTATGCCAACGGAATGGAGAACCACACACAAAGAATACAAGCCAGCCAATGACGGCATAGACACACTTGACATAAATGAGCAGAAATAGATGTTCACAATCAGACCGAGACATTGCAGACTCAAGACCAACCTACACGTCTAAACACCAGAACATAACCTGCAGGACTGCCCTACTTATACAGACCAAAGAGAGGCAGTCTGGCCAGGGGAAGAAGCGACCATGCCTGAGAAGCTGTGGAAGGCCTGCAAAGACTTGACACGCACACCCTCCTCTGTAAACATCACCGGGCTATAAGCATTTCATCGTCGATCGTGAACATCACCGGGCTATAAGCATTTCATCGTCGATCGAAGCTTAAGAAAGAAATCAACTTTAACCTTCAGTATGACTTCGATCTTTGTATTTATCTATAACCTAATGTAATGTATGTTTAATATATCCATTGAAAGAATCAATTATATTCTTTTGAAACACGAAAACGGCTTCGTTATCTATGTTGATATACGGTAAAGCTGTTTGTGTGCGAAAATGGGTTTGTTGCCTGGTCTTGGCCATGCCCAGCTTATCTAGTTGTAAAATTGGCCACACCTCACCAGTGCTGTGAGTTTGGAAGTCGAGGCAGCAAGGAAAGGGAGGGTTCACTTTTCATTTTGCGAAATAGGATGCATTATTAGGTCTGTGACACTACACTTCATCGACTACGGCAGGAACTTCTGCAGAATTGATACCTAGCCTTTGCTAGATTTGGAACTGCCTGTCCTGTGATAATTTGCTGCATTTGAATCTAACTATCTATGTTCTTTGTGCGCCAAATACAGCGGATAAGGCAGCAACAAATGATCTCTAGTTGGAACGGGGTGACGCCACTGTTTTTAGATCTTGTATAGTGCTGAGGCCTGTAGTTGAGCCCTCTCAGATGATTGTTCTTCTGTGTGTTTCCTTGGGTCTCCCTCTTTTCCGAACCCCCTTTGGTGTCCACTCGAGTGCTTGCAAGGAAAGACGGTTGTTGTTCATTCTAAGGTCATGTCCGATGTATGTCCAACAATTTTTTTTCCGGATGATGGTCGACACGTATATTTGGCTTGTCTCTGTTCTTATCGAGTCATTAGTTATGAACTGGTCCCAGCGTATAGTTGGCTTGTCTCTGTTCTTATCGAGTCATTAGTTATGAACTGGTCCCAGCGTATATTTGGTTTGTCTCTGTTCTTATCGAGTCATTAGTTATGAACTGGTCCCAGCGTATATTTGGTTTGTTTCTGTTCTTATCGAGTCATTAGTTATGAACTGGTCCCAGCGTATATTTGGTTTGTTTCTGTTCTTATCGAGTCATTAGTTATGAACTGGTCCCAGCGTATATTTGGTTTGTCTCTGTTCTTATCGAGTCATTAGTTATGAACTGGTTCCAGCGTATATTTGGCTTGTCTCTGTTCTTATCGAGTCATTAGTTATGAACTGGTCCCAGCGTATATTTGGTTTGTCTCTGTTCTTATCGAGTCATTAGTTATGAACTGGTCCCAGCGTATATTTGGTTTGTCTCTGTTCTTATCGAGTCATTAGTTATGAACTGGTTCCAGCGTATATTTGGTTTGTTTCTGTTCTTATCGAGTCATTAGTTATGAACTGGTCCCAGCGTATATTTAGTTTATTTTCCAGCTCTTTTCTTCCAGCCTTCACATTCAGTATGTCAGGACTGATATTACGATTGGCTTGGCTTAGCTTCGTTCGTTCTCAATCTCCCGCTACCGAACCCTGAAAGGGCTTAAGTAGCAGAATGTAGCCCAGAGAACGGAATGCGTTGTGTCGCAGTTTACATCTTCACTGCGATATTTGCACCTTTAGATTTAACACATCTGACTTTTTGAGTACCGGGTTAGCATTCCATCTTCGATCCCTTCTCCTTAGTCAGTCTGCCCTGCTCCAGCATGTTATCCAGGATCACCACGTGGAGGTGTAGAAGGGTCTTGGCAGCTATGGTTCGCTGGCCATGACGCTAGCAGTCAGCTATGGGTCGCTGACCACTGCAGCTCATGCGCTGCTCAGCATCTTGATCCCTTCTCCTTAGTCAGTCTGCCCTGCTCCAGCATGTTATCCAGGATCACCGCGTGGAGGTGTAGAAGGGTCTTGGCAGCTATGGTTCGCTGGCCATGACGCTAGCAGTCAGCTATGGGTCGCTGACCACTACAGCTCATGCGCTGCTCAGCATCTTGATCCCTGGTATAACGATTGGGTTGAATAGTCTGAGCTTGGTATGTTTGATCAGTGTCGTTGATTCCCAGATGTTGGTGAGCTGATTAAAGGCGAACTAGGCCAAAGCAATTTTAGTAGAAATTTCTTTCGTGGCATCTCCACCCTGTGTCATTTTGCTTCCCAGTGTAGTGTTGGACATTTTGTAGAGATTTCCGTGAAATACCAACCCCTAAATTTCCTTTCGGTATTTCAGACGAGATGTAACGTAAACCTAATCAGAAAAACATAACTAAATTCAATTCGCGGACCACCGCATGGTAACCTTGAAGAAAATAGAACAACCAATGTCGTTGCTCCAAGCATGTCGTAATAGGTGACTTGTCGTAGAAGGTGACTTGTAATAAAAGGTGACTTGTAAAATTGTTGTAAAAGGTGAATTCTTGTGAAAAGTGACTTTTCGTAAAAGGTGATCTTGTGAAAAGTGACTTGTCGTAAAAGGTGAATTCTTGTGAAAAGTTACTTGTCGTAAAAGGTGAATTCTTGTGAAAAGTGACTTGTCATAAAAGGTGACTTATAAAAGTGACTTGTCATATAAGGTGACTTATAAAAGTGACTTGTAAAAGGTGACTTGTACAAGTGACTGGTTGTTAAAGATGACAACCTAGTATACATAGCTTGGTTACATGCGCCATGTATGACGACCAGATACAGTTAGAACGTAACTTCACATTGCAGCGAGGACTGTTGTTGTTGAATGCTTATGATGTGCAGCTGTAATATGTTAGGCAGCGGGTTGCAGTAGCGTTTCTCACATCCTGAGCGTGCTGATGAAAGCGAATCGATGGCCTCCAGGCTATTGTGCTATGTCTGGCTTAATCGACGCGTTGCTAACTACTACGGCGATCACGTCGATCCTCCATCTCTTTAGCCAGACTGTTATGAAACAGCTTGTTTCTAGGAAGAACTAGGTGGAAGTGAGAAGGGGGTTTTGTCAGTTTAGTTCGCCTGACCCTGACTAGCATGTCTGATAAGTATGTTTTGCCTGACCCTGACTAGCATGTCCGATTAGTATGTTTTGTCTGACCCTGACTAGCATGTCCTATCAGTATGTTTTGCCTGACCCTGACTAGCATGTCCGATCAGTATGTTTTTGCCTGACCCTGACTAGCATGTCTGATCAGTATGTTTTTGCCTGACCCTGACTAGCATGTCCGATCAGTATGTTTTTGCCTGACCCTGACTAGCATGTCTGATCAGTATGTTTTGCCTGACCCTGACTAGCATGTCTGATCAGTATGTTTTGCTTGACCCTGACTAGCATGTCTGATCAGTATGTTTTGCTTGACCCTGACTAGCATGTCTGATCAGTATGTTTTGCCTGACCCTGACTAGCATGTCTGATCAGTATGTTTTGCCTGACCCTGACTAGCATGTCTGATCAGTATGTTTTGCCTGACCAGAGGTTAGTCTCCTTGACACTAAATGAATGAATGTAAACGCTTGAACAGAGGCTCGCTATAAGAGGGACCGGCTGCATTGACGACCTATGCTTCACATTGAGAGGAGGCTGGGGTGGTGGTTGGGGTGAGGTGGTTGGGGTAAGGTGGTTGAGGTGACGTGGATTGGGTGAAGTAGTTGGGGTGAATTAGTTTGGGTGATGTGGGAGTTATGATGTGAGATGTCTGATTGGGAAGGGGGGGGGGGGGAGGATATAAGGGGATTTTGATGAAACCATAATTACAGTATTTATATAATAACGATTGTTCGGTGGAGCATACCATTCAAAACCCGCACCCGGCGACAGGTTCAGGTGAAACATGCTGACGAACACCACACATCACGCCATGGTCAAGTGAAACATACTGACCAAGACCCCACCTCACGACAGGGTCAGGTGAAACATACTGACCAAGACCCCACCTCACGACAGCGTCAGGTGAAACATACTGACCAAGACCCCCACCTCACGCCATGGTCAAGCGAAACATACTGACCAAGACCGTACATCACGCCATGGTCAAGCAAAACATACTGACCAAGACCCCACCTCACGCCATGGTCAAGCGAAAAATACTGACCAAGACCCCACTTCGCGCAATGGTCAAGCAAAACATACTGACCAAGACCCCACTTCACGCCATGGTCAAGCGAAACATACTGACCAAGACCCCACTTCACGCCATGGTCAAGCGAAACATACTGACCAAGACCTCAACTCACGCCATGGTCAAGTGAAACATACTGACCAAGACCCCACTTCACGCCATGTACAAGCGAAACATACTGAGCAAGACCCCACCTCATGACATGGTCAAGCGAAACATACTGACCAAGACCCCAACTCCCGCCATGGTCAAGCGAAACATACTGACCAAGACCCCACCTCACGACATGGTTAGGTGAAACATACTGACTAAGACCCCAACTCACGCCATGGTCAAGCGAAACATACTGACCAAGACCCCACTTCACGCCATGGTCAAGCGAAACATACTGACCAAGACCCCAACTCACGCCATGGTCAAGCGAAACATACTGACCAAGACCCCACCTCACGTCATGGTCAAGCGAAACATCCTGACCAAGACCCCACTTCACGCCATGGTCAAGCGAAACATACTGAGCAAGACCCAACTTCACGCCATGGTCAAGTGAAACATACTGACCAAGACCCCACTTCACACCATGGTCAAGTGAAACATACTGACCATTACCCCAACTCACGACATGGTCAAGTGAAACATACTGACCAAGACCCCAACTCACGCCATGGTCAAGCGTAACATACTGAGCAAGACCCCACCTCACGCCATGGTCAAGTGAAACATACTGAGCAAGAGCCCACCTCACGCTATGGTCAAGTGAAACATACTGACCAAGACCCCACTTCACGCCATGGTCAAGCGAAACATACTGAGTGTTATTTTTCTACAAAGTCGCTGTGCCTGGCAAACAAACTTTGTCCACCTGTCCACTAGCTCGTGGGTAACCTCTAGGAAAAAATCTTTTTGGGTGACAATAAGCTAGTTTTGCACCGTTCTAAACTTGTCAGCTACCTTAGGACCCATTGTCTCCACGTTCTTGTAACGGAGGTCATCATGGACAATTGTGGGCAGGTCATTCAAACGATTATACATGAAAATGTAGTTTGTTTTTCCTGTTGATGTAAGAAAACGGAGACAAGACGAAGAAGAAGAAGAGGTTGTTCACCGCTGTTTTTGTGTGTGGAAAAACACAAAATGTATAGATTTTTGGCATATTGTCCCACGGGATCAGCATCGATCTCCTCTGTCGATTTATATCCAGGGATAATTATGCGGTGGATGACATTCTCAAACCATGCAGCTGTAGGTAGTGTTTCTTTATCATCATCAGCCCTATCTGGATTTTTCTCTGTTTATCCAAGCGTGACAGGTAGGTTTCGAGACATTCTTGCCATATTGTTCGGACTAGTGGAGGGGGTGTTAGTGACTAGCTTCATAACCGGGACATGTATATGTTCGGATTCAGCTTGTTAGACTATGGGAAGCTAAACCGCATGAAATGGGTTCTGATAGCGGGTACACTAATTCGTAAAGCGCAATACACACAACTATTTTACCTTAAGAAAGACAGCTGGGCGAAAGGAAAACAAAAATGGCCATTCAATTATACCTCTGTCTACACGGGGAGACCAAGAAATCTGTGACCTTGACATATTGTTCTTTAAAACTCAACCAAAAATGGCTCGATCACTATGAAATTTGGTGACACCCGGTATTTGGAATCTTTTTGCAAGAGACTGTTCCTCGAATGGAGATTGGCAAAATAGTGAGCTGAATAAAGGCAGCCTGGATGAGCTAAGAGGGAGAAAAACGGATGCGGGGGCTAAGAAGGCGAATAATGGATGCGTGGGTGAGCTACGAGGGCAAATAAAGACAGCGTGAGTGAGCTAAGGGCAAATAAAGACAAAATAGTGGGAATAGAGGCAAAATAATGGGCTAAGAAGGCAAATAAAGGCAGCTTGAGCTAAGAGTGCAAATAAAGGCAGTGTGGGTGAGCTAAGAGGTCAAATAAAGGCAGTGTGGGTGAGCTAAGGGCAAATAAAGACAAAATAGTGGGCTAAGAAGGCGAATAGAGGCAAAATAGTGAGCTAAGAAAGCGAATAAAGGCAGCGTGGGTGAGCTAAGAGAGCAAATAAAGACAGTGTGGATGAGCTAAGAGGGCAAATAAAGGCAGTGTGGGTGAGCTAAGAAGATGAATAAAGGCAGCCTGGTTGAGTTGAGGGCGAATAAAAGCAACGTGAGCTAAGAAGGCGAATAAAGGCAACATAGTGCTAAGAAGGCGAATAAAGGCAACATAGTGAGCTACGAAGGCGAATAAAGGCAACATAGTGAGATAAGAAGGCGAATAAATGCAACATAGTGAGCTAAGAAGGCGAATAAAGGGAACATACAGAGCTAAGAAGGCGAATAAAGGCAACATAGTGAGCTAAGAAGGTGGATAAAGGCAACATAGTGAGCTAAGAAGGTGGATAAAGGCAACATAGTTAGCTAAGAAGGCGAATAAAGGCAACATAGTTAGCTAAGAAGGCGAATAAGGGCAATATGGGGGAACTAAGATAGCGAATAAAAAAAGTATATGGTGAGCTAGAACATCGTGCAACTGGCGTTTCCGTTAACTAAGTGGTGCACCCGACTTCGTGCATGCATTGCAGTTGGCGACGAACATTTTTAGCATAAACCGAAATAGGCAAAGTGTAGGTAAACATTTCTCGCCAGTAACTGAACATCTCAAAATGATCGCTGTGATTTGGTATCGAGTGAAACATATTTTCAAGCGTAAGGATCATTTGGCACCACCCTGCGCGTGTGTGTTTTGCGCAAGCTGTCTAATATTTTCTCTCTTTTCTCCCTCTGCCCTGCTTCGCTCAGTCACCCTGTGTGTGTGTGTTTTGCGCAAGCTGTCTAATATTTTCTCTCTTTTCTCCCTCTGCCCTGCTTCGCTCAGTCACCCTGTGTGTGTGTGTTTTGCGCAAGCTGTCTAATATTTTCTCTCTTTTCTCCCTCTGCCCTGCTTCGCTCAGTCACCCTGTGTGTGTGTGTGTTTTGCGCAAGCTGTCTAATATTTTCTCTCTTTTCTCCCTCTGCCCTGCTTCGCTCAGTCATCCTGTGTGTGTGTGTTTTGCGCAAGCTGTCTAATATTTTCTCTCTTTTCTCCCTCTGCCCTGCCTCGCTCAGTCATCCTGTGTTCCTAACATGATCTTCTCATGACACGGAGAAGACTGCCTAGTCCTGAATTTAGATATAAGCTATCGATGTGGCTGTGCCTCCTCAGGAACCACCTAATCAGCTTTCCTTGCAGTCCGTAGAACTTTCAACATTTTTCCGAAAAACCACATTTCTGTTGCCCCTAAAGATCCCTGTACTTGCCTGCTGGTTGTCCACGACTCGCTGCCGCATGACAGCATTGGTTCCACATAGCATCCGGGAGCTGTCGAAAACTGTAGCACGACTTTATTCCAACTGGTTAGCTAGTCGAGGCGTTTTTACGTAGGTCAAAGAACTTTCCTCATTAAATACAATGATATAGTTTTGTTAACAGAGATTCCCTTCAGACTCTGGAAGATTGATTTTGTCATTTGTTTCTGTTCTTTTTTCGACACACACACACACACGCACGGACGCACGCGCGCGCATCACACCACACCACACCACACCACACCACACCACAACACACACACCCACACCCACCCAACATACACAAACACACACACATACACAAATGACATCGCCAATAACCTCCACAAAAGTACCCACTATTCTCTCTACGCTGATGACCTGGCCATGTGGACTACTGAAAAGCACATCACTACAGCCAGCACATGAATGCAAGGCTCTGTGGCAACCCTCGATAGATGGTCCAAGACCTGGCTACTAAAAATAAATGAACAAAAAACGACACATACTATCCTCTCCCTATCACACACACGGCAGCAAGTAAAACTCCAATTAAATGGAAAAGAGATACGGCTAGATGAGGCTTCAACCTTCTTAGGAGTTTCCTTAGACAGACGTCTCACCTGGAAAGCGCACATTTTAAAGACCCAGCTGAGGGCGAGGCAACGCATGTCCTTCATGAAGAAACTTGCTGGTACTGCTTGGGGTGCTGACGTAGACTTGCTCGTACTGCTTGGGGTGCTGACGGAAACTTGCTGGTACTGCTTGGGGTGCTGACGGAAACTTGCTGGTACTGCTTGGGGTGCTGACGGAAACTTACTGGTACTGCTTGGGGTGCTGACGGAAACATACTAAAGAAATTATACACAGACAGAGTGAGACCAGTTTTGGAATACCGCATTGCAGCTTGGTCCACGGCATCCAAATCAAACTTTGAGAAAATAGGGCGCACCCAGAACCAATCAGCCCGTATCATAACAGAAGCCCTGAAGTCCACCAAAATGAAAGACCTGGAAGCTATGACTCGGCTACAGCCAATGGAAGACCGCCGAGACTGCAGAATCCTACAGGAAGCGGAAAAATTCAAAAGAATCATGGACCACCCGATGCATCACAGACTAAATGGGTTGGGAGGCGGCAGGCTAAAAAGGAAAAGTTTTACAGTCCAGACAAAAGAAAAGATTAAAAACAATGCTGCACTCTTAAACGAAAAAATAAAGCCAATACCAGCATGCTCCACCCGCTGCCTCTGGAAAGGAAGACCCTTCCCTGATATTATATGCAATATCCCGAACATCGAAGACAAAAAGACACAAACAGACGAACAGAAAAAACACATAGTTACAAATTACATCAACCAAAAATTCCAACCAACAGCCTATACGGATTGGCTCAGCCAAAGATGCTATTGGAAACGGGGGAGGAGGCATCACTATAAAACTAAAAAGCAAAGTAAACTCAGCAGCATTTGCCACTGGGAGTCGCTGCAGGAGCTTCAGTCCCGAAGCCAGTGCCATGAGACAAGCAGCTGAAACCCTTATAGACCATAAGGCAGAAAGGCAAGTGGTCATTTTGACAGACGCCCTCACAGTGTTAATGGCGATCAAGAACCAGCACAAAAATGAACTCTGTGCTCTGGCAGACTCGCTCGAACGCCTGTACCAGTGCTTACAAAAAAGCACAGTCCAGTGGATATCAGCCCCCTGCAACATTCCAGGCAACGAGGAGGTAGACAGACTCGCCAGAGAGGGAGGAATGCTGCAGCAGAGTGATACAAAAATCACATACAATGAGACAAAACATTCATCAGGGCAACGTGCAGTGCAAAATATAAAAAAGACCACCCTGGCCACATAATGTGACACAGTGTGATGGCATCCACTGTAGTGTAGTTTTTCGTTAAAGGTTTACTTCTGAATTGTTCTTCTGCGTTCGTTCTCAATCTCCAGCTACCAAGCTCTTAACAGTACTTTGCAAGTAGCAGGATGTAGTCCGGAGGACGGACGCGTTGTGTCGTTAGTTTACAGCGTGACTGTGATATTTGCACCTTTCAGTCCGACACATCCATCTTCGGCAGGGCCTCTATGTATCCTACTGGCGGATGCACGCACTTTTGCACCCGGGATCATAGTCTCTTTTGCGATTTCAGGACGTATTAATCAGGGCTTTGATGCGTGTGTGTGTTTATATGAACTTATTATAGTTATGGCTATCACAGGGGTAAACCCAACGAAAGTGCAACTGAAGGGCTAGAGCGCGTGTTAGAGTGTAGAAGGACATCACCATTGGGGCGTGTGTTAGAGTTTAGAAGGACATCACCATTGGGGCGTGTGTTAGAGTGTAGAAGGACATCACCATTGGGGCGTGTGTTAGAGTGTAGAAGGACATCACCATTGGGGCGTGTGTTAGAGTTTAGAAGGACATCACCATTGGGGCGTGTGTTAGAGTTTAGAAGGACATCACCATTGGGGCGTGTGTTAGAGTTTAGAAGGACATCACCATTGGGGCGTGTGTTAGAGTTTAGAAGGACATCACCATTGGGGCGTGTGTTAGAGTTTAGAAGGACATCACCATTGGGGCGTGTGTTAGAGTTTAGAAGGACATCACCATTGGGGCGTGTGTTAGAGTTTAGAAGGACATCACCATTGGGGCGTGTGTTAGAGTTTAGAAGGACATCACCATTGGGGCGTGTGTTAGAGTGTAGAAGGAGATCACCATGATGACGTGTGTTAGAGTGTAGAAGGACATCACCATTGGGGCGTGTGTTAGAGTGTAGAAGGACATCACCATTGGGGCGTGTGTTAGAGTGTAGAAGGACATCACTCTCAGGGCGTGTGTTAGAGTGTAGAAGGAGATCACCATGATGACGTGTGTTAGAGTGTAGAAGGACATCACCATTGGGGCGTGTGTTAGAGTGTAGAAGGACATCACTCTCAGGGCGTGTGTTAGAGTGTAGAAGGACATCACTCTCAGGGCGTGTGTTAGAGTGTAGAAGGACATCACCATTGGGGCGTGTGTTAGAGTGTAGAAGGACATCACCATTGGGGCGTGTGTTAGAGTGTAGAAGGACATCACCATTGGGGCGTGTGTTAGAGTGTAGAAGGACATCACTCTCAGGGCGTGTGTTAGAGTGTAGAAGGAGATCACCATGATGACGTGTGTTAGAGTGTAGAAGGACATCACCATTGGGGCGTGTGTTAGAGTGTAGAAGGACATCACTCTCAGGGCGTGTGTTAGAGTGTAGAAGGACATCACCATTGGGGCGTGTGTTAGAGTGTAGAAGGACATCACTCTCAGGGCGTGTGTTAGAGTGTAGAAGGACATCACTCTCAGGGCGTGTGTTAGAGTGTAGAAGGACATCACCATTGGGGCGTGTGTTAAAGTGTAGAAGGACATCACTCTCAGGGCGTGTGTTAGAGTGTAGAAGGACATCACTCTCAGGGCGTGTGTTAGAGTGTAGAAGGACATCACCATGAGGGCGCGTGTTAGAGTGTAGAAGGACATCACCATGAGGGCGCGTGTTAGAGTGCGTGTGTGTGTGTGTATGAGAGAGAGAGAGAGAGAGAGAGAGAGAGAGAGAGAGAGAGAGTGAGTATAACCTGGCTTGTAGTTCCAAAAGTCTTCTTTAAGCTCTAACAGTTAATAATTACTTCCAAAACTGTCATTACATCTGCAGGGAATACAGGCAGCTGGCATTAACTTGTTAAAAGCGTTACTGCTACCCGCTACCCAAAAAAACAAACATCGTCTAGAGCGCATAACTGATTAATCCCGAGTAGATTTGCCGAAAAAACTACCACCACCATCAACGTATTTCGCTTGGATGCAGTTATTACATGTGTATTTGATGTATTTGTGTTATTTCCCTTCTCGTCACAACAGATTTGACCACGGCACTGAGATATATTCGCCAGATTCCAATGATAGTGGAATCCATGCCGGAGACAAGACTCCCATTCTATCACCTGAGACACCTGGAAATCAGGTGAGTTTTATCACCCTGTCCGTCTAACATATAACAAGATAATATCTTAATTATTATTTTCCGCCTGGTTTTATGGACTCTACCGGGATTACAGTCATAATAGTTGCTCATTATAAGCGATAATGGCGACAGACTTGTGCAGCGAGTTGTAATCTCAATTGACTGTAAAGTAAAGTCCTGGCATTGCAGGCTATCGCATTTGGGACACACTTTTGAAGAGTCGGCTTTGTGGTCGTCGTGAGCTATATTCTTTCGGGCGGGTAACTTTCTCTGAGCCTTGACAAAGATGTTTAACTCTGTGAACTGAGCACCTTCTGTGTGGTTAGTGCAGCAGATGCAATAGTTGTGTGCAAGCATCCCACAGTAGGTGACATTATGTGTTGAAGCTTTTCAGAGAAATTTTTAATGAGTCACTTCAACACTGACGTCACCTCCTGGGGGATGCTTGCGCACAACCATCCCATCTGCTGCACTAACCACACACAAGGTGCTCAGATCGCAGAGGCAGTCATTGCTAATGTGCATGAGGCACACGGACGGGCTCGTTCTAGAGATCTCTTCATAACCTGCCGCTGAAAAGAATAGCAGGATCAGTGATGTGAAGAAGAAGAAGAAGGCTCTCGCATTTCCTCTGTCCTCTTCTACGTGTTCTGAGCTCACTGTGTAGCATTCTGCTTGGGAAAGCGGGCATTGGGAATGGGAACAACATGTTCCATCCATCTTATCCTAGCTTCTTGCAGAAGCATGTGGATGCTCAAATTGTAAACACTGGCATGTCTGATAAACACTGGCATATCTGATAAACACTGTTCGTGTTTCGCAGACATGCATCAGAGTGGTTAGCACTACAGCACAATATACTTTTAAATTGGTGGCGGGATATAAGACTAACGTCTGGTCAGGCAAAATATACTGATCAGACATGGTAGTCAGGATCAGACAAAATATTTTTTCCAAGACCCTCACCTTGACTTCTCTGTAGTCGTCCCTGGAAACGGGCTTTCTTTCTTGGCAGTCTGGCTAAGAGTGGCTCAATTCTTTTGTAGAGGAAAGGACAGGCTCACTAACCTTCCAAGCATGCTACCTGATTAGGAAAGAATTGAACATTCATCTTCTTTTTCTTCTTCTTCTTCGTTCAGTCTTTTTTGGCTATTTTAGATCTGTAATCCCGTCGCTAGGATGAAGTCCATAATCCTTGGTCTAGGTGCCAGCCCCACCGCCTTTGTGCTAGCTCGACTCCATCTGACCAGGCTTGACATTGTAAGGCTACGTGTGCTGCTGTCCTGTAGCTCTATGTTCGAGAGGCTGGACTCGGGTTTGCACACGGAAACTTGCTTGTCATATCTTGAGTCGGTAAAGGCTGTGCAATAGTCTTCAGTGGCCTGTTCTCAGGGATACGATTACGGTTTAATGGTGTCTGTGGAGCTGGTGGATTGGGTCAGTTCTACTGCTCAGTGCCATGTCTTTCTTCCATTTTGAGTTGTACTGATAGGGATGATAGTGTTTGTCTCTCGGTAAGACACTGTGTGGAGGAGTTACTCCATATTGCCACCTGCTTTGGAAAGGACATCATCTCTCTCGTTCCCTGTGATTCCACAATGGAAAGGTAGCCACTGAAGAGCAACTGTTGGGGTTCTTTTGATAAGAATAAGGCCACTGCCCGCCAAGTATGTTACCTGGTTAGAAAGGAATAGGACCACTGGCCCTCCAATTATTTTACCTGGTTAGAAAAGAATAGGTCGACTGGCCCTCAAAGCAGGCGACATGGTTAGAAAAGAATAGGTCGACTGGCCCTCAAAGCAGGCGACATGGTTAGAAAAGAATAGGACCACTAGTCCTCTATGCATCCTACATGGTTAGAAAAGAATAAGTCGACTGGCCCTCCAAGCCGGCTACATGGTTAGAAAAGAATAGGACCACTGGTCCTCCAAGCATGCTACATGGTGAGAAAAAAATTGGTCCACTTGCCCTTCACACATGCTACCTAGTTAGAAAAGGATAGGTCCACTGGCCCTCCAAGCACGTACTAAAGAGGGTTTAACAACCTCATCAATTAAAATAGATCACTTCACAAACCACCACTGCAATATCACATAGAGCACTTTCTCCCAGGCTTCCTGTAAGCAGCTTTCTAAAGCTCATTGTGGCTTGTCAACGTGATGAACAGAAACAGCGATGAATCGAGTGTCGCAGGCTGCCGAAGACGGATGTGTCGGACTGAAAGGTGCAAATATCGCAGTCAAGTTGCAAACTAGCGATACAATGCATTCCGTTCTCCGGACTATATCCTGCTACTTACAACATTCTGTTCAGGGCTTACTATCTGGAGATTGAGAACGAACGCAGAAGAAGAAGAAGAAAACCTCAAATTTCTAGCTACCCCTGGTCTCACAGTACCTGCTTCATGAGTTACCTCAAATCGTCGTCATGACATCATCTTGCTACTGGTCCAAGGCAGCTCGTGACGAGAGAGTAAGGTTGATGGAACGCGCTGTTTCTTTCTCACTATATTTCAAATACAGCGCATGTTACATTATCAAGGCACAAATGTCTGATGATGTGCCATCATCTCTTGCGATGGGCAACTGAGGTACTCATATTCTTCACATGGAGCGGAATGAGAAGACAAAGACAAGGAAAATGATGACATGTCATTGGTTAATTCCGTTGTTATCATTACATCCAGGGAGTGAATACTATCGTTTGATCAGGTAAAACGTACTGATCTGACATGTAAGTCTGGGTCAGGTAAAATATACTGGCAAAAACACACACGTCACTTACAGACACGTCTACCTGGATACGGGCTGTTTTCATGGTAGCCTGGCTAACGAGGAGGGGGAAGGGTGGGGGAGAAATCGACGTGATTTCCATAGTAACGAGTGACACACAGATGAAGCCAAACATAGCGTATATCACAACCACCTGAAGGACCCTGATCCACCTTCATCATCACGACGTTAGAGAAGCTACTGCAGCCCACCACTTAACGCCCTTATCGATGCACACAAAAGAGGCATCTTACTCATTGTGGACATTCAATAACAACAATAATAACATTACATTACATTAAATTGGCCTTCGTGTAGGATTGTTATTATGTTCCTTTATTTCATCCCGTAATTATGATTGCAGACATTCCTACAGTTGACTTTCCTGTAGAAAGAATGTGTAACGTAATTATCTGCCCTTTTTAGTGTCAGTTTCTGTAGCAATTTGTTTTATACGATGATCTCACTAGCCCCATGCATAGCTCTCTTTAGTTGAGCTTTACGACAAGTTTGGAGGAGCAGTGGGGCTATTCTTTCCTCCCCAACAAGGTGCTCCGAACACCACTCGGATAGGGACCAATATAACATACAAGAATAATTAAATTGACTAGGCCACACTGCGAAGAATTGATTGGGGGAAGTGGCTGGAGTTTGTTGCCATTAACGACGCCATAGGGTGCCATGGTCACTGACCGATGTGCTAGTCTTGACCAAAGATATCAGATGATATGTGATACAGGGATAAAATAGTGGGTATCTCGCATTTCACCTTGGATATAAGAGGAAGGAGCACGGTTGAATAAGAACATGAAGGTCAACAACTTCAGTAGTTGCTAGGCAACAACATTTGTGCTTTAATGAGAGCCAGACGTTTAGAATGTAAGTGTTGTCAGCTTATTTGTGTTTAAGTCAGGGTCAGTCTGTTAGAAACTATAGTGTTGTCAGCTTATTTGTGTTTAAGTCAGGGTCAGTTTGTTAGAAACTGTAGTGTTGTCAGCTTATTTGTGTTTAAGTCAGGGTCAGGCTGTTAGAAACTGTAGTGGTGTCAGCTTATTTGTGTTTAAGTCAGGGCCAGTCTGTTAGAAACTGTAGTGTTGTCAGCTTATTTGTGTTTAAGTCAGGGTCAGGCTGTTAGAAACTGTAGTGGTGTCAGCTTATGTGTGTTTAAGTCAGGCTGTTAGAAACTGTAGTGTTGTCAGCGTATCTGTGTTTAAGTCAGGGTCAGGCTGTTAGAAACTGTAGTGGTGTCAGCGTATTTGTGTTTAAGTCAGGGTCAGACTGTTAGAAACTGTAGTGTTGTCAGCGTATTTGTATTTAAGTCAGGCCAGACTGTTAAAAACTGTAGTGGTGTCAGCATATGTGTGTTTAAATAAGATTTAGGCTATTAGAAACTGAAGTTGTCATCGATTTTGAATTTAAATAAGGATTGGTCTATTAAAAACTGACTTTGTCAACTGATTTGTGTTTTTAATGATGTAAGATAAAGGTAGCCTCAGAGCAGACACTGTTGTCAGGGATGAAGTGTTAAAGACTTTTGAGTACAAGGTCTTAATGCATTATGAACTAGTGGCCAACTCCTTCCCTACGCTGCGTTTCTTCCCTAACTGATTTTCTTCCTTAACTGGTAGTCAGGTACCCATTTATAAATGGATTCTCTGGAGTGTGCCAATAACGCTCGTATATGTTCTGTGTACTTCTAGAGAGCTTTATTACTCTAACTATTAACAGTTGCCAGGATAATCAGTATTGTACTTGCAGGTACCCCCGCCGCTGGAGGAAACACAGGCTAGACCTGCCAAGGAAGTTCTCCCAGAGGGATGGCAGAAGCACGAAGGTAAGCCTGTTCATCTGGTTGGCATGAAACTACTTCTTTCATTTTCTTACACAACTTTATGGCAGTGGTACCTTTACATAGGGAATAATGGCTGTGGACAACAAAAGCAATGGTAGAGACACACAAATTAAACAGCCATTGTCTATCAGACTTTCTAATTTTTTTTTTCTTCTTCTTTTTCTTCCCTGCCGCCAGGGATACCATATTAGAAGGTAGCAACAAAGATGGCGCCGTAACTGGCTGCGGGTCTACATTGTTCTACTGTTTTGGTTCATTATGGATGCCGCCAGACCACGGATTTGCCTGGAACTTATACCACTCGACGACTTACACTTGTGTTCACGGAAACGTGGTGTTGTTTTCCGTTTGGACTGGTTAATTCGTTCAGTTTTTTTTTGGTGATTTCTACTATCCGATTATTCTGGGCTGGACATCGGCCATATGAATGGCACTACGCTTAAACCTGTGTCGTATTTCACGTCCTAGTTCACACGGCTGAACTTCATGAAATTGACGTGTGAGAAATGTAGACACTACTATAATGGACTGAACACATCCGGTTATGGAAAGGGCACGACACACAACGTTGAATGTCATCCCCCCTCCGCTGCCTTGCGGGATACCTGTTAACGGGAAAGGCATCGGGAGTAAACCCTGATGACAAATCTGCATCCTCTGCTATCTCCAGTCGTCTTGATAAATGTCTTACCACTGCCCAAAGGTAGCTCGGGAGAGTGAGGTTGACAAAAGCGCAGTTTCTTCCTCACTTTAATCCAAATCACCGTGCATCTCGCCAATTTTAGCGGACGCAGCAAGAGAAAAGACTATACACACGGCTAAACAAAGAGAGAGGTCTTCATCACGTGTGATGGATAACATCATTAGAGACTGGAATATGCCGTATCTTTAATAGAGAAAACACGGGATATTCAATTTGGAAGCATAGAACTTAAACAGGTTAGAGAATTAAATACTTGGACATTGTTTTCACACAAGATAGAAAGCTGTATAGATAGGTGAAATCAAAAAGCAGATGCGGTTTCCTATCAGCTTTCACCGGTGTTAAAACACAAACACATTCCAATGAAGAGCAAACGACAGCAAATAAATAGTATTTTTATACTAACTATCTGCTAGCAGTGTCAGACAAGGACCCTTGCCAAGGCACAGGAAAGAAAAATCATGGTATGCGAAATGAGGTGTTTGGAGAAAAGCTATCGGGGTCACAAGGCTGGACAGAGTACGAAACGAAGAAATCAGACATACGGTGGGTGCAACAACGGGCATGTAATACATGGACAGTCTGAGAATAAAATGGGCCGGACGCAACCAAAGTTATCAGCTGCACGTATCTACAATACCAGACATCAGGGTTGCAGAGCAAGATGAAGGCCAAGAAAACGATGTATAGATGGTGTCAGTGAGACACTGACGAAACATGGAAAGACAACAATATCGTCGACAAAATTGGCACACGACAGAAAACTACACCTCCTCACGCCGTGTAACAACGCAAGTGGATAATAGAAGGTAATGATGATGATGAATATGCTAAACCTCAGCCTTTTCCTACTTCCATTTCTCACCCTCTTGCTTTCCCTAACAGTAAACCACAATATTGAACACACTCGCTTGCTGCACTTGAAAGCGCTCTTTAAATAATACAGTTCGCCTAACCATCTTAGGCCCGTTGCGTCGGTCGGTGGCAACCATGACCAGTCAAAACGGCGCTCTGCCAGACGTCTACAATCCTAGTGGGAGCGCTGCTGGGTCCCGACTGGGCAGTGGGGGTGTCCACCGCGATCCATATGGGCTCCTGGGAGGGAGCCGGGTACCCGGCTGCCTTTGGGTGAGGGCCGCGAGATGGGAGGGTTTGAGGAGTTCTGCTTCTCTTAAGTGTCAAACCGGTGTCACTTGCTGAAGTCGGATGTGTTGGACCGAAAGGTGCAAATATCGCAGCCAAGCTGTAAACTACGACACAACGCATTCCGTTCTCTGGACTTCATTCTGCTACTTAAGCACTTTTAGGGTTTGGTAGTGAGAGATTGAGAACGAACGAAGAAGAAGAAAAAAAACCGGTTTCAGTCTGTCGTCTTCCGTTCTGGAGCTCTACCCCCGTACCCTCTGAATGGTTTCTTCCTGCGAGGTTATGGCATTCTTCCTCCGTTTAGAATACATAGAAATGAGAGGGTGCTTAGGGGACGACGGAAAATTGACATCAAGCCGGGAAGAAGAGCCCTTGCATATTGCATCTTCTCTTGGACTGACGCTGGGGAGCAGCCAAGCGGAACGAGTGTTGTCATGTACGCCCCGATTTCCGCGTCTGAGAGCTGAGCGATATTCGACCAAAAATGGCCACATATTTTTACTAGACGATGCAAAGGCCGCGAACAAAATGCCTTGTAACTTGCGAAATACACCACTCAGATGAACAAAGCCACTCTCACAGTAAAGCAACTCCGCAGGGCAACGATCAGTCCAAATATTATCTCGTTCCGAAACGCGAGAGCATCCGAAACAGACACAAACACTGGAGCTAACCATGAGCTCAACTCAAACTTTCATATCGAAATGCGCTCTAGAGAACGTACATTATGGATCTGGTCCCTCTTACTATATTATTATTCCTGGCATATCTTCATCTTTTCCATCTCGTTCTTGTTTCGCTCCATCGAGACTTCACCTCAGGACTGTTTCGCTGAATATATTAAAGATATCAAGCAAAGGGACCCACCCTTGTCGTATCCCTGTTGGTGAATTACCAGGCTTGTTGATTATTCATATATGTTTATGGTGATTCTTTTCATTAAATATGGCACGTCTCACGCCTTCATAAATCGTCTTTTGCACTTTTGGGATTTGTTTTAAAAAATGTTTTAAAAAACATTACTTTTTCTTAGCGAGCCTTAGTTCTTCTACGTCTTCCCACTTATCAGCTTTGGTTGCATTGGCCACCAATCAGTCTTCATAAAATATGCATTTGGGTAGTTGTATTTCTTCAAATTCTCACCAACGTCTTCCTGTATTTCTGGTTTCGGCTTCCATGTTTCCTCACCATCTGCTTTTTGGGCATCTCTTGCCACTTTTCCCGTGAGGGTTCCACGACAGATACTGCCTAGTTATGCTGGCTTGTGGCCACAGCCACGCCTTCTTACTGTGAATTCCTGTTCCACATGTTTCTGTCTCGTTCCTGTTCGAGTTCAGAGAAGCGTGTGTGCCCGCGTGGCCACAGGGAGAAAAGCGTGTGTGCCCCCCTGACCACAAGGAGAAAAGTGTATGTGCCCCCCTGATCACAGGGAGAAAAGCGTGTGTGCCCCCCTGACCACAAGGAGAAACGTGTATGTGCCCCCTGACCACAGGGAGAAAAGCGTGTGTGCCCCCCTGACCACAAGGGGAAAAGTGTATGTGCCCGCTGACCACAGGGAGAAAAGCGTGTGTGGCCCCCCCCCCCCCCTTGACCACAAGGAGAAAAGTGTATGTGCCCCCCTGACCACAGGGAGAAAAGTGTATGTGCCCCCCTGGCCACAGGGCGAGCAGCGTGTGTCCCCCCCCCCCCCCCATTCCCCTCCCCTCCCCCCACCGAAAGGGCGAATACTAAAAAATGATAACAAGATACAAAACCTGTATTTTTTTATTTTTTTTGTGTGTTTCTTTTTGCATTCGCCTTATTTCTCAAATTCTCCCAGACGATGTGCTTTGCACTGTGGTTTTTATTTTGCGCCTGTTGGCCCTGTGCATCCGACTTCAGCATGTATTTTATGTAAGGGTCTGCTTTCTCCTGCATTTTTCTAAGGATTTGCTTCCCCGGGGTTACGGCCTGTGCTGTGATGGGGATCGAACCCAGCACCTACGGGTTGTGAGCCTTTTCACTTAACCACTAGCACACGCCGTCCTCAACATGTTGATAAATTCGTTCGTTCTTTTCCCCTTACGAAGGCCTAATGGCCGTAACTAAGGAATCGGGTTGTTTGTATCCCGGTAGGGACATTGATCTGTATGTATGTGTTTGTTTTTTGTTGTATAAACTTTTATAATTCTACCGCTGCAATTTCAATCTTTTTTTTTTCTATCACCAGGAGACTTCTGTTTAATGTTTAACTGTTTTTACTTTGTAACAAATACACAGAAATATATTTAAAAACAAGCAAATATTAACAAATCAGGTCGGTAAAACAATACAGCGAACACTAAAATGGGTACCTGAATATAAGTAACATAAGACATGGGAAGGAAGACTAACGATTGGTCAGGCAAAATATACTGATCAGACATGTTAGTCAGGCTCAGGCAAAACATACTGGACAAGACCCTCGTCTTGGCTTCCTCGTAGCCATTCCTGGAAACGGGCTGTTTTCATGGCAGGCTGGCTAACGAGGTGTGGGATCGACGTGATCCCCGTAGTAGTTAGCGACACGGAGATGAAGCCAATCATAGCACAACCGTCTGTAGGATCTCGGTTCACCTTCATCAGCACGCTCGGGATGTGGGGGAGAGCTACGGTAACCCGTCACTTAACGTCCTTTTTAGGGCGCACAAACGATTAATCCTACTCATTATGGTCATGTAACAACAGCAACAAGATAATGAGCACAGACAAGGCAACAATCAAATCTGAAGGTATTCTACAACAACAGGGGATTGAGAAAGTCACAAGTTTTGAGTACCTCGACTCAATTATAAGTAACGGTTCGGATTGTTTGACGGAAGTCAGACGGAGAATGGCTATGGCAGTGCAGAGATTGAATACAATGAGAAACCTTTGGCAGAGCTCCTGCAGAAATCCTGCAAACTTTTATCTTCCAGGTAACAATCTACGGCTGTGAAACATGGACACACACACTTAAGAAAAAGATTGATTTCTTACAACTGAAATACTAGTGAGCTCAAAATACCTTGGATAAATGCAGGACAAATGCAGATATCCTGAAAGAATTTGATATCGCGAAAAATTGGGTAGTAAGCAATTCTCTTGTCTAGAAAACTGAAAAATCCTGTCCAGATAAAACGACATATTGTACTATTAATAACAATACTGGACGATATAGTGCCTGGAAAGCAGGGCAGAGGCAGATCAAGGAGAAGGTGGACCTAAAACATCACGGAGATCCTTAAGATGACAGCGACAAGGTGGGAGCTCTGGCCAGAAATCGAGTCTTACAGATCTGCTGTTGTAAGAGTGACGTTCTGCAATGAACATGCTACATGATGATGATGATGACATATTGAAAACACTTCTTTTTTCTGTACTAGTTTTTAAAATTTAAACTAAGACGCGTTTTCTTGGTTTTTGTGACTACAGGAGTGCAATTTTGTTAGATTAACAACTGGTAATTAACTAAACGTCTTTATACTGGTTTAGAAGTCTCTTTAGATTCTGTATACAACCAGTTTCCTGGAGGGATCTTTTTTAACTGATGTGCGAGTCCATCGTAATAGACTCAAACACTATAGATAAGTAGACCCGCAGCCAATTAGACGCTATCTTCTTTTTCTGCGTTCGTTCTCAGTCTACAGCTACCAAGTCCTGAACAAGGATTTGCAAGTAGTAGGAATGCGCGGTGTCGCTAGCGTACAGCTTGACTCCAATATTTGCACCTTTCGATCCGACACATCCGTCTTAGGTAGCACAAGCGCTATCTATATGCTGCTCTTAACAAACCGCCTGGTAAGGGGTGCAAATCATTTTCTAGAAGTTTGAATTTTGTCCGGTCAGCGGCCGTTAAGCGTTTTAACGTGCTCAACACTGACCACGGGAGTCCGATCTCACTACCCACAGATCAGAGGAATTTATACCAGAAGATACACATAATTAAAAAATCTCGGTCTATAATGTGATCTGAACCCGCGACCTCTGGCAACCCTAGACGGAGATCGTACCTCGAGACAACTGAGTCCCCTTTGGAAGTCCCCAACTAGAGAAGTACTGCTTCACCATGACAATGCTAGACCACATACAGATGTCGTATACAAAATTACATCTCTCTAGGTTAGGTGGAATTTGGTTAAAATAGGAGAAATAGAAGTCCACGCTAACGGACAAAGACCATGTCTAGTTAAGTACAGGCTTGTAAAAACTCAGACTTGCGACGAACGGAAGAACAGGGTTGTCATTACTCCAGAGCTTGAAGTTTGATACACTACAGCTAGTCTTCTTGCCGTCCTGTTCCCTTTCATAAAGCATCAAATATGACATGTCAAGCATGTTCGTCAGAGGTCAGAAAGTGTAAAGACGACAATAATTCTGATGGAATCCCATTAGTAGTCTTGACTTAGCATTGACACGAACTGTTTCACCGCTCCATTCAGATGCTGATCACGCACGAGGACCTGTCGACCTGGCATTTTCAGTTGTTCCCCGGATTTGTTTAACACCAGTCAGAGGTCAAACAGGAACAACTGTCTTAACACTTGAGATATTATAAATGGCGTTCAAGATCATAAGAACTGGATCAGTTCGTGTGTTGTCGCAGAGCCCATTAGACAGACAAATGCCAGGATTGCCTTGTGTTTTCCTTCTGTCTCTGCCTGTCTGAGTCCCCCTGAACCGTGAGACAAGTGGACTAATCCGTTGATTTTTCCTGGAATTACTGACGTGGCTAATAGGATACCAGTTTTCGAGTGCACTTTCCTGCTTTACAAGTAGGGTAGCCAAGGCGAAGTGGTTGCAGGCGTTAATTGTATGAGCTCCCACGTAAACTAGATGTGAAACATATTGGCCGTTGCGGTATGATTTGTTAGTGTTTGTATGTTTTATAACTCTGCTTCGTTTTACAACTAATGCCGTACTTTCTACGTTCCTATAACTGAGAGAATATGTTGTTGTTGTTGTTGTTGTTAATGCCACTCGTGCTCGACTTGGGTACTCTTGACGACTTTCTTTAATGGTGGGTTACAGTGGCTCTTCTCACATCCCGAGACATACTTGAGAAGGTGGACCAGGTACATTTGTCGGAATAGCAATGCTAGGCGCCTAAGTAAGCTCACCACTGTGGAAGTCATAGTGTCCATCCCTACCTCCTTAGCCAGAGTGCCACGAAAAAGCCTGTTCACAGAGACAGCTGATTGTAAATGAGGTGGGGAGGGGGGCGGGTGGGTCTAAATCTGTATGTTTCACATGACCCTAACATAATCTGATCTGTATGTTTCACATGACCCTAACTAACATAATCTGATCTATATGTTTCACATGACCCTGCCTAACATAATCTGATCATTATGTTTCACCTGACCCTGACTAACATAATCTGATCATTATGTTTCACCTGACCCTGACTAACATAATCTGATCAGTATGTTTCACCTGACCCTGACTAACATAATCCGATCATTATGTTTCACCTGACCCTGACTAACATAATCCGATCATTATGTTTCACCTGACCCTGACTAACATAATCCGAGCATTATGTTTCACCTGACCCTAATTAACATAATCTGATCTATATGTTTCACATGACCCTGCCTAACATAATCTGATCATTATGTTTCACCTGACCCTGACTAACATAATCCGATCATTATGTTTCACCTGACCCTGCCTAACATAATCTGATCATTATGTTTCACCTGACCCTGACTAACATAATCTGATCATTATGTTTCACCTGACCCTGACTAACATAATCTGATCATTATGTTTCACCTGACCCTGACTAACATAATCTGATCAGTATGTTTCACCTGACCCTGCCTAACATAATCTGATCATTATGTTTCACCTGACCCTAACTAACATAATCTGATCTATATGTTTCACATGACCCTGCCTAACATAATCTGATCATTATGTTTCACCTGACCCTGACTAACATAATCCGATCATTATGTTTCACCTGACCCTGCCTAACATAATCTGATCATTATGTTTCACCTGACCCTGACTAACATAATCTGATCAGTATGTTTCACCTGACCCTGGCTAACATAATCTGATCAGTATATATGCTCAAATGGGGAGACATGATCAGACAACCTTACAGCCAGTCTTAGGGCAGATCAACCAGAGGATATGGTGAAATGGGGAGATATACTGAGGCAACTTTACAACCAGTGTTAGGACTGATCAACCAGAGGATAGGGTCACGTGGGTAGACATCTTCAGGCAAGCTTACGAATAATCTTAGGACCGATGAACCAGAGGGTATGATCAAATGGAGAGACATCCTCAGACAACCGTACAACCAGTCTTAGGACTGATCAACCAGAGAGTAGAGTCAAATTGAGAGACATGCTCAGACAACCTTACAACCAGTCGTAGTTCTGATCAACCAGAGTATCGGGTCAAATAGGGAGACATACTCAGACAACCTTACAACCAGTCTTAGGACTGGCCAACCAGAGGGTAGAGTCAAATTGAGAGACATGCTCAGACAACCTTACAACCAGTCGTAGTTCTGATCAACCAGAGTATCGGGTCAAATAGGGAGACATACTCAGACAACCTTACAACCAGTCTTAGGACTGGCCAACCAGAGGGTAGAGTCAAATTGAGAGACATACTCAGACAACCTTACAACCAGTCTTAGGACTGGCCAACCAGAGGGTAGAGTCAAATTGAGAGACATACTCAGACAACCTTACAACCAGTCTTAGGACTGGCCAACCAGAGGGTAGAGTCAAATTGAGAGACATACTCAGACAACCTTACAACCAGTCTATGAACTGACCAACCCGATGATGATAACAATGACATGTTACATAGTAGCCCTGTACCATTTTCATCCAAACCGATGTTTTCCAGACATGTCATAATATAACCGGAATACGGTTCATTTACTGTGCGCAACTAGGCGATCAAACTGATTCGCCGCTCGCTCAGATGCTTGAGCGGATAGTACGAGTATTTACTTCCGGTCTATTTACTCCAGGGTCGGACGTGGTTTTCAGCGGCGTTACGGCCGTTGTAGAGCTCTTCACTGCAGGAGGAGGGAGCTTGGGTACACCACAGTTCACGCCTTTACGAAAATCATGTTCTAAAGCATTGCTGGTAGCTAGGAATAATCAGGACCAGGTGAAATATACTGATCGATACCGCACCTCATGTCCTAGTTTGTGCTCCTGTGTCATATCAGCCTGGATCGGCACTGTATTCCCCACGATGGTAAGCTTAGTAAGTTACTTCGCATTGCACTACAGCCAGGAGGATACCCGGTCTACTTTCTTAAGTACACCTCAGGATGTAAGAAAAGCCAGTGTGACATGATAACAAAGAAACGTCCAAAATTGAATCAACTCAGCACGAGTAGCTTGAACAACAACAACAACAACGACAACAACAACTCCATCAAAAACAACCATTGCTTTAAGTGCGCTATTGTTAGGGATGGTTCCTGAAGTACTCTCGTTTTAAATTATGAGATTGCCAACTCCACGTACAATCCTCCAAAGTTACCTTTTGCGACATGCAAAGCAGTCTTTTATTGATCATTTCGTTCGTGGCCATTAAGAACTCGCTTGAGAGATTTTGAATTACAGAAAGTCGGTAAATTGCTTAAAAACACTCCCTTTATCAAGTTATTTTGCCAGACTTGCCCTCCCCATCTCGATCCTGTGCCCCCAATCTCCGACTGTGCTGGTCGTTAGCGTGTTGTTTCCTACACATGTGTGCTTGTTATTTGCTCTGGTCATTTCATACACACTATTCAATGTAGACACATGTTGGTGAAGGTCTGCATTGTGAATGTAATACTCGTAGTAAGGTTCCTAATCACATTACTGGTACAATTGTACATTAGGGCCCAACAGCGTGTTCGTATATACCACAATCTCACTTTTCTTAATAGATTCATGACTTTTCTCCATACATTACAATATTCTTACTTTTTTCAATGTAGAATAACATTAATTCTCTCCTTATATTAACATAATTCTACTTTTTTCATGTTTTACCATAATCTTACTTTTCTCAATAGATTCATCTGACTTTTCTGCATATATAACATTACATTTCTCCATATATTACCATAATCTTACTTTTCTACATATATAGCAATAATCGTGTTTTTCTCCAAATATCGAAATAATCATGTTTCTCCATATATTACCATATTCTCGCTGCCGAAGACAGATGTGTCGGACCGAAAGGTGCAAATATCGCAGTCAGGCTGTAAACTAGCAACACACTGCATTCCGTTTTCTGGACTTCATCCTGTTACTTTACTTACAAAGCCCATTTCAGGGCTTGGTAGTGGGAGATTGAGAACGAACACAGAAGAAGAAGAAGAACCATAATCTTACTTTTTTCCATATATTACCTTACTCTTACATTCCTCCATATTTCAGTCTACTACTTTGTCCTCCAAATATTATTACAATCTGCCTGTTCTCCATGCATTATCACATTCTTTCTTTTCTCAATATGTTACTATAATCTTACTTTTTTCCACATTTTACCATATTCTTACATTTTTTCAGATATTACAGCAATCCTACTTTTTCCATATATAATAATAGCTGTCCATCGTTGTCGATGAGGACCGCCGACATCATCCTTGGCACAGATTTCCCTGTTGGGTGTGGGTGCGCATGTGGCTGAACAGGCCAATGCGAGCACGAAAACATCTGCTACATAACGGGCACACTAGGTTTGTAGAAGGTGATGGTGTTCCCGCTGCTCGGGATTTCCGCGTCTCGCGTCTACTCTGGGCTTTCACAACACGGTCGTCTTCGCCGGTAGCTACACCCGATTTGACTGCGCTTCTCCAGTCAGATCTGTTTTGCGCAAGACATTCCCAGGTGTCGATGTCTATCTGGCAACTTTTCAGAGAGTCCTTCAGACCGTCTTTAAAACGTTTCTTTGGGCGCCCTCTCTCGCGCCATCCCTCTCTCAGCTCGCCGTAGAGAAGCTTCTTTTGGGAGCCGCTCGTCTGACATACGGACGAGGTGTCCGGCCCATCCTAGTCGTGCTTTTTCTAGCAGTGCATGGATGCTGGGCATGTTAGCCCTCGAGAGAACCTCGATGGCAGTGACACGATCTTGCCATCGGATGTGGAATATTCGCTTCAGGCAACCTGTGTGCAAGTAGTTTAACCTCCTTGCATCAGCCTTTGGTAGAATGCGCTCGATGGTCTGGGCACGTCGTGGCATCAGCGTCAAGACCAAACTCAAAGTCTACCATGCAACCATCATTCCAACCCTACTATACGCTTGCGAAAGCTGGACTGTGTACTCATATATAATGCCACAATCTACAATGTATACACATTGAACTATACTCTTACGTTTCTGAATATATTACTGCAATCTTTCTTTTCTCCATGTATTACATCAATCTTACTTTTCTTTTTTTGCTTGTATTACCAAAAATATGGTAAACTTTTATATTTGCTTCCGTAGATGAGGACGGCCCTTATTACTGGCATGTGAAAAGTGGAACAATCCAGAGAGACCCTCCACCCCCTGCACCGCCTGATGGACGTTCCATGTGCTCCCCAAGGCCTATTTCTCTGGTCTCGGAATCGGTAAGATATTATATATGCATTTCTGCCTGCCTGTATGTCTGTCGTCTCTCTGTCTGTCTGTCTTTATGTCATCTATTTTGTAATATATGTCCCCTCATTAGCATCCTGATTATTGTCATCTTCTTTGTATTCGTACTTAACAATTTTGTCTTCTTTTACTTCATCTGGTCTTTTCTTTTTCTTCTTTGTTTTCTTCTTCGTCCTCTTCTCTTCTTCTTCTTATTCCTTCTTCTTCTTCTTCTTCTTCTTCGTACGCAGTCAGACAGTAACCATTATTTTTTCGAAAAAAGCGGAGGTCATCCTGAGGCTGTCGCCACTGCCATAGAGCTTGTCTTGCAGTTCCACTGGTGATGGCCACATCTGCTCTCTCTGATCCTCGTATGTCGGGCAGTTCTGCAGCAGATGTTCAGCGGTCATTTTACCAGTACCGTACGGGCATTCGTCGGTACCACCTATCTTCAATTTGTTGAATAGGTGGTACCTCAGTCTATTGTGGCCAGTGCGAAGTCTGAAGACAACGACCTGCTCTCTTCGGTTCCACTGGTAATAGGCATCGTCTTATTCCTAATCTACTTCTTCTTATGCTTCTTCTTTGTGTTCTTGTTCTTATTATTCTACTTTTGCTATCCTGCATCTACATCTTCTACTTTGTTTACATCTACTTTCTCAACATCTTGTCTACATCTTCTACTTTGTCTACATCTACTTTCTCTGCAGCTTGTCTACATCTGCTGCTTTGTTCACATCTTCTAGTTTGTTCACATATTCTACTTTGCTCACATCTTCTATTTTGTTCACGTCTTCTACTTTGTTCACATCTACTACTTTGTTCACATCTTCTACTTTTTCACTTCTTGTATTTTCAATTCATCTTCTACTTTCTATTCATCTTCTACTTTCTATTCATCTTCTACTTTCTATTCATCTTCAACTTTGTTCACATATTCTACTTTGTTCACATCTTCTACTTTTTCTCACCATCTACTTTGTTCACATTTTCTACTTTGTTCACATCTTCCACTTTGTTCACATCTTCTACTTTTTCTCACCATCTACTTTGTTCACATTTTCTACTTTGTTCACATTTTCTGCTTTGTTCACATTTTCTGCTTTGTTCACGTCTTCTACTTTGTTCACATGTTCTACTTTGTTCACATCTTCTACTTTGTTCATATCTTCTATTTTTTTCACTTCTTGTACTTTCTTACCATCTTCTACTTTCTATTCATCTTCTACGTTCTATTCATCTTCTACTTTATTCACATTTACTACTTTGTTCACATCTTCTACTTTGTTCACATTTCTACTTTATTCACATCTACTTTTTCCTCATCATCTATTTTTTCTCATCATCTACGTTGTTCACATCTTCTACTTTCCATTCATCTTCTACGTTGTGTCCATCTTCTTTGATAGTGATACACCTGCATAGTCTTCGTCACTTTCTTCTTCGTTTCTTTCATCTTTTTTCTTTTCCTCGTTCTCCTTCTTCATCTTCCTTCTTCTTCCTACATATTCGCCTCTTTATCACCTGCCACTCTTCTTAATCTTCCCGAATGGTCATAGTGGGACGTCACAATCCCAGATATGAAAAACATGAACACAAATGTAATAGAAACCACTCATTTTCACGCTCTTTAGAGCAAACCTGATCTTACTCCCCCGTGCGATGGAAAATATTACCAGATCTTTTTCCAATCCGCTCGGGAAAGAATCGTAATCGTATTTTCCAGCCAGTGAGAATCGTTCTTGGTTTTGTTGCCACGTGCATGGATAATATGAAAGATCTAAATGCCAAGCCAATGAGGGAAAAGCCGTAATCAGATTCTTTATCAACCAGATAAAAGACGCAGATAGTAAAAACTGGCATTTATAATTTTCATGGACAGATGACGGAAAAAAAGGCGTGTATGATAGACGCTTTCTTGAGCAGGTCTCTCCAATTTGTATGGCGGTGGTGGTCATGGGAGTGAAGAGAGAACTGTCCTTATTCCCTCGTGAAGGAGATGAGAACTGTCCTTATTCCTTCGTGAATGAGATGGGAACTGTCCTTATTCCCCCGTGAATGAGATAAATGTCCTTATTCCCTCATGAATGAGATGCGAACTGCCCTTATTCCCTTGTGAATGAAATGAGAACTGTCTGTATTCCCCCATGAATGAGATGAGAACTGTCCTTATTCCCTCATTAATGAGATGATAACTGTCATTATTCCCTTGTGAATGAGATGAGAACTGTCTTTATTCCTTCGGGAATGAGATTAGAACTGTCCTTATTCCCTCATGAATGAGATACAAACTGGCCTTATTCCCTTGTGAATGAGATAATATCTGCCCATATTCCCTTGTGAATGCAATGAGAACTGTCATTATTCCCATGTGAATGATAAGAACTACCCTTATTCCCAAATGAATAAAATGAGAACTGTCATATTTTCCTCATGAATGAGATGAGCATTGTTCTTATTCTACAATGAATGAGATGAGCATTGTGTTTATTCTACAATGAATGAGATGAGCATTGTTCTTATTCTACAATGAATGCGACAATAAGTGTTCTTAG
This sequence comes from Ariolimax columbianus, assembly GCA_036924085.1. Taxonomy (NCBI): domain Eukaryota; kingdom Metazoa; phylum Mollusca; class Gastropoda; order Stylommatophora; family Arionidae; genus Ariolimax; species Ariolimax columbianus. Next base: position 21,382,075 of record JAVGWX010000018.1, read on the forward strand.
TAACCATCAATAAGTTGCAGACAGTTTTTTTCCCCTTATGAATGGGAGAACTGTCCATATTTCGTGATCAATGAAATGAGAACTCATTATTCCCTTATCAACGAGAGTAGGACTGTCCTTATTCCCTCATGATTGAAATAAAAGCTGTTTTTATTACCGTTTTGCAGCGTAAGTAAAGATAACGGGGAATCCGCACATGAGCCACTGCTGCCAGGGATGATGTGTAATAGACTTTATTGTATGATAACACATCTTGTCGGTGAGGTGCGGTGGCCAGTTCCCTGCATCGCTGGCTTTCATTTCCCAAAAGTAACCAATCTACAACATGGCCGACTAGAGGTGTGTCTGTAACGGATATTGCACTGTGAACCAGTACTATGAAAGCCGAATACTAAACCACTACGCTCAACAGACGCACATAAGTAACACTGTTCCTATATTCTGTAGAAGTAAATGTGTCCCAATTTTGAATCGCCACAAAAGTGGTTAGTTAGTTACTCCAGCCATGGCGCACCCTAGTTTACCCATCTGCAAAATGAGTACCTGAGTTCGACGAGTCAGAACATTGAGATAGTGCACGTGTCATTACCAACTAAAAAAAAAAATTGAGGAACTGAGTGGTCTCCATATAAGACGTCGACCTCGGGTACTGGAAGTCGTGGGTTCAAATCCCGGTGGAGATCGAACATTTTTCACATGGATTTTCTGGTATTTCCCCGGATCTCTGGGTAGTAGAGCTATGCCGCCGTGTGCAGTTTCGCGCACTTTAAAAATCCCTCGTCAGTTGGAAATCGGAAAGAGTAGCCTTAACAGTCGCTGCCCAGGCAATATTCAAAATTATGTTAACAATCTAACCAATCTATTACAGGATCCTCGCCGATGCTACGGAATTGATGCATTGTGCAGATTCACCCCAAACAAATTAATATGGAGAAGAACAGACCACTTATGGGGTAAACCGTGTGCAAGGCCGTTGATTTTTCGACTAAACTAAACTAGACTAACTGAAGCCTAAGAGACCTCGTCCAATCTAGTCTCTATTACTTCATCCCTGACGACAGTAGTCGTTATGGGTCAGAATGTAACCCTTTAACGACCACTTCATCTTTGTCAGACACTACGGTCCAGTAAGCAAGCACACATATTACTTCAGCGTTGTTAGCTTTTAGCATCACATGTGTGGACTAGTTTACGCCGTTCTGTGAACAGATTGTGTCGTCTGTCTGTCTATCTATTTAATCGTTGAGTCAACTGTTTATTTTCACGCCTCTCTTCCTCTGGTCTAGACCGATTGCCGGCATCATTTTCTTTTCCATCATCATCATCGTCATATTATCATCATCATCGTCTTCATCTTCTTCTTCTTCTTCTTCTTCTCTGTTTTCTTCTACTTTTTCTTCGCCTATTTCTCATCCTTCTTCTTCTTCTTTTTCTTCTTCTTGTTGTTCTTCTTCTTGTTTCCGCTTCTTCTTTTTCGCCTCCTTCTCCTCTTCTTCCGCTTCTAATCTTTATTCTTTTCCTCCACATACTTGTACTTCTCCTACTGCTACTTCTTCTTCGTCTGCTGCTCCTTCTCCCATTTTTCTCCTTCTTCTTCTCCTTCTCCTCTTACATTTATTCTTCTTTCCTTCCTCCCCACTTCCCCTCTCACTGCCCCGGCTGAAATCGAATCTGTCGGGCCGAAATGCGCAGATATCACAGTCTCACTTTAAACTACGACACAACGCCACAGCGTCCTACGTCACAGCGTCAAACGTCACAGCGTCCTACGCCACAGCGTCAAACGTCACAGCGTCAAACGCCACAGCGTCCTACGTCACAGCGTCAAACGTCACAGCGTCCTACGCCACAGCGTCAAACGTCACAGCGTCCTACGCCACAGCGTCCAACGTCACAGCGTACTACGTCACAGCGTACTACGTCACAGCGTCCTACGTCACAGCGTCCTACGTCACAGCGTCCATTTCATGACGAACGCTGAAGAACAGGAATAAAGACATGACTATGGAATAATGGGCAACTATTCGATAATGTGACTCCATTGTACTTCACAAATGAAGAGATAATAAGAACAGTTGACGAGTCACAGATGATTGTAAAATAACTTCAGCACAAGAACCTCTGCTTTCAATAATTGATGTGTAAAGTTTAAATGGACATACTAGCAACATAAACCAGGCAAGCTACCACATCAGAAGTGGAATCCAACATAAAGAAGCGAAGAACCCAACGCATTACATGACCCACTCATTGCAGACGAGCAAAGGTTAATTAAGAAGGACGGAGAAGTGGATCGCGTACATACGCTTACTCTTGGTACAGTCTGTGAAAAATGTTATTAGAATACGTGACCACTTTCACTCATGACTTATATAATGAGACGAGATTTGAAATGGTAACTCCTTACTGAGTTTGTGGTTGTTTTTCTCCAAGGGACGTTGTACGTCAGTGGCCCGCCGAGGTCTGTGTGTATGACGAGCACAAGAACCGCACCACTGTTTCACATGACATTACACCGGCCATGATTAGGTGGTTTGTTTAGTGCAGCATACATGGCGCCTAACATGATGCGGGTCTAATTTGCTTTAGTGTTTGAGTCTATTATAGTGGATTCGCACATCGTTTAACGGCCATCCGCGCCCCTTGTCCCAACGCAGCGTTGAAATAAACTGCTCGAGGTAATCCAGCTAAGCAGGAAATCATCTCCCGGCTACATCCAGATCATACCAGAGCTGGTAGCTGCACAGGGGCATTCGTCTCTGTAGAAGTACCGGTTGACTCAGAACTAAGACGGTGTCGTTCTATTTCTCGTGTTGTAATAGCTCCATATCAGTCACCATGATGTGCTAAACATAACAGATAAGCGAAACAAAGACAGAACCATAGAAGATTATCGCATCAAAGACGCACACATAGAAGAGTAGCACATCATAAACATAAACATAGAAGATTAGCACATCATATACAGAAACAGAAGATTAGCACATCATCTACAGAAACATAGAAGAATAGCACATCATCTACAGAAACAGAAGATTAGCACATCATATACAGAAACAGAAGATTAGCACATCATCTACAGAAACAGAAGATTAGCACATCATATACAGAAACATAGAAGATTGGCACATCACAGACAGAGAGATCGAAGAATAGCACATCAAAGAAGCACACCAAAGACAGAAACATAGAATAACATACATCCATTAAACAATTGCCAGCAAAAACACGCTGAAGAGTTCAAATACATGGAACGCATTTTTACAAAGAAGTCTAAACAAGGTGTCAGAAAGTCCCCTCTGTGAATTATATACTGTCACCTCTACTTAAATATCAGAACATTAGCGTGGTATGATATCAACGAACTTAACAACGTATCGTCTGTAAACTGGATCAGGAGACTACAGTCTGTATACAACCAGTTTTTTTAGGGTGGTTTTTGCCGATGTGCGATTCCATCTTAATAGACTCAAATGCAAGAGCTAAGTAGATCTGCAGCCAGTTAGGCGCCATCTTTAGCTGCTCTTAACAAACCACCTGGGGAGGGTACACATTACTTGGACATATTTTTAATTTGAATTTTGTCCGGGCAACGGCCGTTAAGTCTACTATTTTTGATTTCCAACTGCCAATGGATTTTAACGCGCTCGACACTATACGCGGGAGTCTGATCTCACTACGCAGAGATCCGGGGAATTTTTAACAGAGGATCGACGTAAAAAAAAAGCCTGGTCTCCTCCGTGATTCCAACACGCGACATCCGGCACCCACGGACACCTCACCTCGAGACCACTGAGTCCCCCACCCGAGGCGGACACCTTACCTCGAGACCACTGAGCCCCCCACCCGAGGCGGACACCTTACCTCGAGACCACAGAGTCCCTCACCCGAGGCGGACACCTAACCTCGAGACCACTGAGTCCCTCACCCGAGGCGGACACCTTACCTCGAGACCACTGAGTCCCTCACCCGAGACGGACACCTTACCTCGAGACCACTGAGTCCCTCACCCGAGGCGGACACCTTACCTCGAGACCACTGAGTCCCTCACCCGAGGCGGACACCTAACCTCGAGACCACTGAGTCCCTCACCCGAGGCGGACACCTTACCTCGAGACCACTGAGTCCCTCACCCGAGACGGACACCTTACCTCGAGACCACTGTCCCTCACCTGAGGCGGACACCTTATCTCGAGACCACTGAGTCCTCTAATCTGATCAACAGTATATTTATACTGTATGAAATTTGTACTGCCAATGTGAAACTTGACTTAACTAAATTTGACTGTTTTAACTGAATTTGACTCGACTTAACGTATTCATACTGGTTTAGAAGACTGCAGAGTATGTATACAACCAGTTTCTTCTACTTCACTTTAATAAAAATAACTTGGCGTATACAATCTATTCTTGAATGCATTAATTGATCCTGCCCCTACTATTTCGTGTTTCAATGCATTTCAAGCATTCATCATGCTCTACTAAAACAATGTTTCTAATTATCTGACCTGGACATTTCGTTAATTAATTTGTGGCTGTGCCCTCTTGTTCTTGTAGCCGGCTGTACTTTGATAACATTTGTATAGTCTAATTTAACCTGTCCTTTGATTATCTTATAAACCTGTATTAAGTCACCTCGAATTATTATCGTTTTTGTACACGAGTTTTTCCGCATAACTTTAATTTCGGAATCCCACTATCAATTGTGCCGCTATTGGTCCTAATGTAAGGTGACCGAGTGGGCTAATGGTTAAGTGACACTGCTCACAACCCAAAGGGGCTGGGCTCGCTCCCAATCACAGCATCGACCGTTACTCCAGGGAAGCAAACCCTTAGAAAATGTCGGAGGAAGCAGAGCCTTGCATATAATGGTACCCGAAGTCGGATGCACTGGGCCGACAGACACAAAATAAAAACACAGTGCACGCCGCCTTGGAGAATAGAGAAATAAGGAGAACGCAAAAAAAAAATCGTATCTCTCTCTCTCTCTCTCTCTCTCTCTCTCTCTCTATCTCTCTCTCTCTCTCTATATATATATATATATATATATATATATATATATATATATATATAAGCCGTTTGCCTCGTGTTCAGACGGTCGGGGTTCGATTTCGAGCTGCGACGGTCGGTCCATGATGTCAATTTTTTCTGGAGATCCCTGGGTTCATCGCTGGAGCTACGGAGGTCGTGCTTTGTGCGATGCTCTCTACCGAGAGAGACCGAGCTAAAACGGGGGGAAAACCCGCGGCAATGAAGTCGAGCCCTCGCTTAAAGTTTTTGTAAAACTAATTTTTTTATCTATAACCTAAGGCACAGGAGAGGGAAATGACAAGATGTGAAATTAAATACCTAAGAAAAGTCACTGGTGTCTTCAAGGGAAATATAATGCGAAATATGGCAGTATAATTATAATGAGAACTGCCAAATGTGCTGCATGTATTTCCAGACAGAAAGTAAGTTGATTCAGCCATGCGTTGAGAATGCAGCACGATCAACTACCACTTCGCGCATACAACACAAGAAGTACCGGCTACATGACACGAGAAAGTCCGCGTGTCAGATGGATATGTGAAACACGGGAAATCAAACACTAATACACGCTCACAACGGAACGCATCTCCCTCAAGAAAGGAGACGTAAGCCTCCACACGACGCTTAACGTTTACAAAATAAAAGCTGTGCACTTTAACGCTAGCAGTGCGGAAGTCAAAGATGGCAATTGATTGTTGATCAACAGAAATCAAGCAGTCAGCCATCGAGACACATCTGACTTGAGTGTTTGAAAGGGCCACACTGTTGAGCCTTTCGTGAGGCTTTCAGCTAGGCAAGTTCACTTCCACTATCTTCCTTAACGATTTTTGGCACGTGGAACAGTAATTTGAAAGGGGAGAGAATCGGACGAAGGGAGAGAATTCTGGGAGTCGCATTGCTTTGAAAAACATGGACGCCATTTTCTTTTTCTGTTCCACTTTGCAATAATGTTCCTCTTCGCTTTTTCGAAACTCAAGGACATCTGGAGAAATAGCAATAGCGTTTACCTAGCTGTAATACTTTTGTGGTTCCTCATCTTCTTCATCGTCATCAACATCATCATCTTGTTCTATTTGTGCATCTTTTCTTCTTCTTCCTCTTCTTTGCAATCCGGAATTTAGGGTTTTAAAACCGGTCATTCACACACACTAACATACGCACACTAACACACTCACACGCGCACACTAACACGCGCACACTCACACTCACACGCGCACACTAACACGCGCACACTAACACGCGCACACTAACACGCGCACACTCACACTCACACGCGCATATTAACACGCGCACACTCACACTCACACGCGCACACTAACACGCGCACACTAACACGCGCACACTCACACGCGCACACTAACACTCGCACACTAACACGCGCACACTCACACGCGCACACTCACACGCGCACTCTCACACGCGCACACTAACACGCGCAAACTAACACGCGCACACTGCCATATCACAGCCGGTTATGGAGGATCACCGCGTGGATGTTGAGAAGGATATCGGCAGCTCTATGTCGCTGGCCCTGTCGCTAGCAGCCAGCTTTTGGGTCGCTGACCACTGCAGCTCATGCACTGCTCGGCTCTGGTTCGCTAGCCCTGAATCTAGCATCCAGCTTTTGGAATCTTGATACTAAGTCTAAAGTATGAGACGCTTGTTATCCTTGGCAACTTGAATGCCAGAGTAGGGACCGACCAGCAGTAAAGACCGATTGTACATCGCACGGTCATGTGCAACAGCAATAGACTGCCACAGTTGAACGTATATGCCATGTGCTGTCTATCCATCACTGAACTGCACACATATCATTCTTACACAATAGAGCTACCGAAAGTTCATTTTAACGTAGTATGGTTAGTCACACTACCTTCTAACATAACACGTCTACACACCAAACAGTCTGCACACTGTAACTACACACCGAACATTATACACATTATAACCACACACAGAACAGTCTACACATTATAACTACACACAGAACCGTCTACACACTATAACTACACAGAACAGTCTACACATTATAACTACACACTGAACAGTCTACACACAGAATAGCATACAGACTATAACTACATACAGAACAGTCTACACATTATAACTACACACAGAACCGTCTACACACTATAACTACACACAGAATAGTCTACACATTATAACTATACACCGAACAGCCTACATAATATAACTATACACAGAACAACCTACACACCGCAACTACAGACAAAGCAGTCTACATACTATAACTACACACAGAACAGTCTACACATTATAACTACACACAGAACAGTCTACACACTATAACTACACACATAACAGCCTACAGTCTATAACTGCACACCGAACAGCCTACATACTATAACTACACACCAAACAGTCTACACACTATAAATGCACACAGAACAGTCTACACACTATAACTGCACACAGAACAGTCTACACACTATAACTGCACACTGAACAGCCTACATACTATAACTACACACCTAACAGCCTACACACTAACTACACACCGAACAGCCTACACACTATAACTATACACCGAACATTCTGCACACTATAACTACACGCCGAACAGTCTACACACTATAACTACACACCGAACAGTCTGCACACTATAACTACACACAGAACAGCCTACACACTATAACTACACACCGAACAATCTACACACTATAACTACACACAGAGCAGCCTACACACTATAACTACACACCGAACAGTCTACACACTATAACTACACACAGAGCAGCCTACACACTATAACTACACACCGAACAGCCTACACACTATAACTACACACCGAACAGTCTGCACACTATAACTACACACAGAACAGCCTACACACTATAACTACACACCGAACAGTCTACACACTATAACTACACACAGAACAGCCTACACACTATAACTACACACCGACCAGCCTACACACTATAACTACACACCGAACAGCCTACACCCTATAACTACACACCGAACAGTCTGCACACTATAACTACACACAGAACAGCCTACACACTATAACTACACACCGAACAGCCTACACACTATAACTACACACCGTACAGTCTGCACACTATAACTACACACAGAACAGCCTACACACTATAACTACACACCGAACAGTCTACACAGTATAAATATACACCGAACAGCCTACACACTATAACTACACACCGAACAGTCTACACACTATAACTACACACAGAGCAGCCTAGACACTATAACTACACACCGAACAGTCTACAGACTATAACTACACACAGAACAGTCTACAGACTATAACTACACACCGAACAGTCTACACACTATAACTACACACCGAACAGTCTGCACACTATAACTACACACAGAACAGCCTACACACTGAGTATTTTAAACGTCACGTGGCTACACAAATTGACAATCGATCAAAACATCCCCCTCCCCTTAATTTGTGGCCGTATCCAGTAGCTCTACAGGACCACAAAGTGAACAGTTAAACGCCCAATGATTTACGACAATCCGACGTATATAGGCTGGGATGAGGTTAGGAAATGATCGAAACGGGGCACAGAAAGGGCTGGAAAAAGGCGACCGGGTAATTTTTTTACTCAATGACTGATGGGATTTTCAAACTCGGTAATGGTGAACTAAGGAAAGAACTTAGTGTTCCCTTGGTTTGTTATTGTTTTAGTTGAGGATGTGGCGCGCGGAGTTACGCCTTTCCCAACCACAAACAGTTCTTGACGAAAAACCTATTCCGTACATGACGCCATCTCGACTACCACCTCACAGCACCCCCAACATGGAATACTATTTAGATACAACGGTTTCAAGACCAAAGGCAGACAACGAAAAAGAGGGCTTACATAAATATCTAAGGCGGTGAATGCAACTGTGCACGAGGCACACACAAGTCTGTTCTAGAGATCTCTTCGTAACCTGACGCTGAAATGCATAACAGGATAACATAAAAGAAGAATACAGTTATGTGGATGTTATCGCAGTTTCTGAAGGTAAATGTAGTTCCATATCAGACATTGTAAATAAGACAAAATAAGGATTTTCAATTCAAATGTGAAGCCAGTACTGCAATGAAAGGAGACTACAGGGTTTTGTCAACAGATGCATGAGAAAGATTCTTGGTATAAAATGGTTTGACAAAGTTACAAACGACAGACTGTGGGAGAGAGCGGGACAAGGTAAATTTGATCAGGAAATATTAGGAAGAACGTGGAGATGGATGGGTCATACATTAAGAAAGCCACAGGCCAGTATCACTAGGCAATACCTGTCATGAAACCCCCAGGGAAAAGAGGCATAGGCATACCCAGGAATACACGGATACGAGATCTAGAGGGGGAAGTAAAAAAAAAAAGCGAAATGCTGGAAGGAAGTGGAAAACATTGCACAGGACAGAGCTGCTTGGCGACGGTTGGTTGATGATGTCGTATGCACCCATGGGTGATGGAAGGCGAAAGAGATAGCCGACATTGATGTCGGGGATAAAGTGTTATAGCCGTCATTGTACTACGCAACAGATTATTCATGAGGTGGGGGGGGGGGGGGGGACCAGTTTCATTTCTCGCTGTCTTTCCTTTCCTGACAGTAAACCAGATATACGTTGACAGTTTGGTAGACTGAAAAGTACCGATTACGGGAGTCGAACCCGGTACTTTATCCGTGAAAAGCAAGTTCTCTTTCATTGCGCTAATCTGAAGCACTAACCAAAATAGCACCAAACAATACTCGTCATCTAAGTGGCGCTGGTTGGAAGCCGTTCGTACTGAGGACATTTGGTGCCGTTAAATCAGGACAAATGGCAGGTCAGTTTAAATCTGCCTTTCTGGATCAAGATGCTGAGCAGTACATGAGCTACAGCGGTCAGCGACTCACATACTGACTGCTAGCGTCAGGGCCAGCGAACAATAGCTGACAAGGGCGTTATACACCTCCACGCAGTGATCCTGGATAACAGGCTGCAACAGAGCAGGCTGACTAAAGAGAAGTGATCGAAGAGGGAAGGCTAACCCGGTATTCAAAAATACCAGCTGAAGTAGGATGTGTCGGATCGAATATGGTGCAAATATCGCTGTGAAGATGTAAACTACAGCATAAAGCATTCCGTTCGCCGGATATCATCCTGTTACTTGCAAAGCCCTATTCAGGACTTGGTAGCTTGATATTGATAACGAAAGAATAATAAGATAGAGAAGAAGAAATCTACCTTTCTTGAAATTAGTCTTTCTCCAAACATGTCTTTCGGGAGCTTCGTAGTACCTCTCGCAGTATTGACATTCGCTCTATCTTGTTGCCACCAAACCTCTGATGTGTCCTCAATGGCTGGGCGGACAGATTGCTCCAACATTTAACCGTATCGTGCACTAACAACCGTAACTGCGCTGCCTCTCTCAACCACGAAGAACCGATTATTTTTTCCTAAGTCACACTACACCAAACTGTGGCTTTGAATGAATGCAGTTGACACTGATGGATGGCACTAGGATTTTCGGTTCCCCAAAATCGGCTGTTTTTTTTTTAAATTGACGAATCCATTGAGGTGAAAACGAGGCTCATCACCCATGATTAATTTGTGTAGAAATCCATTATCGTCTTTTGCCATATCTTTTTTTGTATACCATTTTGGTTTCCTGTATCCGACCAATGAGAAGCCATATCTTTTTTTGTATACCATTTTGGTATCCTGTATCCGACCAATGAGAAGCCATATCTTTTTTTGTATACCATTTTGGTATCCTGTATCCTACCAATGAGAAGCCATATCTTTTTTTGTATACCATTTTGGTATCCTGTATCCGACCAATGAGAAGCCATATCTTTTTTTGTATACCATTTTGGTATCCCGTATCCGACCAATGAGAAGCAATATCTTTTTTGTATACCATTTTGGTATCCTGTATCCGACCAATGAGAAACCATATCTTTTTTTGTATACCATTTTGGTATCGTGTATCCGACCAATGAGAAGCCATATCTTTTTTTGTATACCATTTTGGTATCCTGTATCCGACCAATGAGAAGCCATAAATTTTTTTGTATACCATTTTGGTTTCCTGTATCCGACCAATGAGAAGCCATATCTTTTTTTTGTATACCATTTTGGTATCCTGTATCCGACCAATGAGAAGCCATATCTTATTTTGTATACCATTTTGGTATTCTGTATCCGACCAATGAGAAGCCATATTTTTTTTTTGTATACCATTTTGGTATCCTGTATCCGACCAATGAGAAGCCATATCTTATTTTGTATACCATTTTGGTATCCTATATCCGACCAATGAGAAGCTCTATCTTTTTTTGTATACAATTTTGGTTTCCTGTATCCGACCAATGAGAAGCCATATTTTATTTTGTATACCATTGTGGTATCCTCTATCCGACAAATGAGAAGACATATCTTTTTTTTTTGTATACCATTTTGGTATCCTGTATCTGACCATTGAGAAGCCATATCTTTTTTTGTACACCATTTTGGTATTCTGTATCCGACCAATGAGAAGCCATATCTTTTTTTGTATACCATTTTGGTATCCTGTAACCGACCAATGAGAAGCCATATCTTTTTTTGAATACCATTTTGGTATCCTGTAACCGACCAATGAGAAGCCATATCTTTTTTTGTATACCATTGTGGTATCATGTATCCGACAATGAGAAGCCATATATTTTTTTGTATACCATTTTGGTATCCTGTATCCGACCAATGAGAAGCCATATATTGTTGTGTATACCATTTTGGTTTCCTGTATCCGACCAATGAGAAGCCATATCTTTTTTTGTATACCATTTTGGTTTCCTGAATCCTACCAATGAGAAGCCATATCTTATTTTGTATACAATTTTGGTATCCTTTATCCGACCAATGAGAAGCCATATCTTTTTGTGTATACCATTTTGGTTTCCTGTATCCTACCAATGAGAAGCCATATCATTTTTTGTATACCATTTTGATTTCCTGTATCCTACCAATGAGAAGCCATATCATTTTTTGTATACCATTTTGGTTTCCTGTATCCTACCAATGAGAAGCCATATCTTTTGTTGTATACCATTTTGGTTTCCTGTATCCGACCAATGAGAAGCCAAACGACGATATCTCACATAGAAACCATATTACGCTTTTATATATTGATATCCCTCATTTATGTATTCTTTCCTTCTATTAACATTTGCTTGTTTAAAATTGTTGTTGTTCGTTGTACCTGACAAATGCCTATTGGTCGTAACGTAGGTTTCTTTTTCGGCTCATTGCGGTATCTGAATATTTATACTTTTCTTCACTTTATGTGTTTTTTTGTTGTTGCCATATATTGAAAACAAACGGCTTTATCCCTTGCGCTAAGTACACCTTGTATGAGTACATATGGACATTGTTTTGTATTTGCTGTAAGGACGTTCTGATGATGTCAAGCTGGCGTAAACTGCGTCCAGTGGATGTTCTTGCATATTGCTGAATACTTTGCTCAGCTCGATTCGCCTTGTCCCGTGGTCTCCCATCCCATAGCATTTACAACCTCAGATAAATGTTGCTGGAAACGATGAATGAAGTAAATAATTGCCGAATTAGGGGACGGATTCCTCATTTTTGAGTCGACCTATCCACATCACTCGCTATTTCCGTCTTGTCAAACGATAGAGCATACTTACTTCCCTTGTCACAGGCACTGCATCACGCATCATGTGACAAGATTTCAGCCACATAAATAGCCCTTGCGTTGTCACTCAGTAGGTCGGGGACGGCATGGGCTAGTGGTTAAGTGACACGGCTCACAACAACAGGTGCTGGGTTCGATCCCCATCACAGCACCGGCCGTTACACCGGGGAAGCAACCCTTAGAAAATGCAGGAGGAAGCGGACCCTTACATAAAATGCATGCTGAAATCGGATGCACTGGGCCGACAGGCGCAAAATAAAGACCAAAGTGCAACGCACACCGCCTTGGGGAATAGATAAATAAGGCGAACGAAAAAAAAACAACAAACAAACAAAATTAGGACGTCCATACTGCAAGTCTCCGGGAGGTTTGTGCATATCCACAGCTGGTCTTGGTCATGTGTTGCTCCACATTTTCCTGTTTCATCATCCCTGTATTTATATCTTTTTAATTTGTTCCCTGCATCGTGATACGCCAGGTCGTAGTCTATTTAGTGACTTCCATGTTGCGCAAGGCAGATGATGTCCAGGCGCAGGTTCCTTCCGTAACTCGATCCAGGAGACCTGCAGCAGCTGCTTCCATCTTTTGATACAGCATTTTCCAGGACTAGTATGTAGGGGCCTGGTTGACTGTGAGAAACTTCACTTTGATTTTTGTTTTGTGCACTGCCCTGATGTCCAAACATAAGTTATCTTGGGCCGGTTACATATTTCTCACTTTCTATCTCTAATGTGCACTTTACCTGATGTACAAACATATGTTATCTTGGGCCGGTTACATATTTCTCACTTTCTATCTCTGATACGACAATTCGTCGTCTCTGAGATGGGGGCTACGTCGATTGTGGCTGTTTGTGTAGGTCTTAGACGCCCAGTGACCATCCGACCTGTCTTATTCTATTGATGTATCGATACGTTTGACATGTGCTTTCGTCAGACGATAGTATGTTGGGCAATTACAGTCCATGACGATAAATAATGTCTCATAAGATCAATCCTAGCAGTGAAGCGTCTCCCAGAGTGTGTGGAATATTTTTTTTGTATTTGCGTACGCATTATTTCTCGATTTCTCATGGCGGTTTGCGTTGCATTGCGGTTTTTATTTTGCGCTTGTCGGCCCAGTGCATATGACTTCGGAATGCATTTTATGTAAGGGTCTGCTTCCTCCTGCATTTTTCTAAGGATTTGCTTTCCCGGGGTAACGGCCGGTGCTGTGATGGGGATCAAACCGAGCACCTTCGGGTTGTGAGCCGTGTCACTTAACCACTAGCCCACGCCGTCCCCGAGTGTGTGCAATGGATATCAAGACCGTTTGCGGCATCACATGGTGTGGCGTGTCTTCTCAAACTTTGAGTCCTTAGCCTATCCTCAATCAGTATCTCCCTTGTCTGTATTCCATGCTCAATCCTGCCCCTTCATGCAACACGATCCATGGCGTCCTGTCCGCATGATTCCAAATCAATGCCCGCATCATTCTTATACCGCGTGCATAGTTCCTTGTACACGAACTAGTGGTCGGCACCAAGACCTTTTTCTCCCTTCTCTAATTCCCCATAGAGAAGATCCTTTGGTTTTTGTCCGTCACCCATCCGCCGAGTGTGTCCCAGCCACCGGAGCCTTCCAAGACTAAGCACGGAAAAGACCGTCGCAATGCCTCTTCTCTCTAATACCTCTACGTTGGTGTTCTTGTCTGCGCTATGCTACTAATTAACATGACATCTCCCCTTTCTCCTATCCTTGAGGTGAACTGAAACGCTAGTTCAGTCAGACGCAACATACTGATCAGAGCTTCACTACAAGGTCAGGCACAATACACGGACCAAGACCACGATCTCTCTCCCATGTAGCGTTCACTGGAGACATGCTATTTTCAAGGCAGTCTGGCTGACTAGATGTTGAAAGACATGATCCCCGTGGTGGTAGTAGTACGCATCACGCAGATGGAGCCAAGCATAGCACAACCGTCTTCTTCTTCTTCGTCGATCGTTCTCAATCTCCCACTACCAAACCCTGAAAGGGCTTAAGTAGCAGAATGTAGTCCAGAGAACGGAATGCGTTGTGTCGTAGTTTACAGCTTGACTGCGATATTTGCACCTTTCGGTCCAACACATCCGACTTCAGGAAGTATTTTTTGAGTACCGGGTTAGCATTCCCTCTTCGATCCCTTCCCTTAGCCAGTCTGCCCTGCTGCAGCCTGTTATCCAGGATCACCGTGTGGAGGTGTAGAAGGGTCTTGGCAGCTATGGTTCGCTGGCCCTGACGCTAGCAGTCAGCTATGGGTCACTGACCGCTGCAGCTCATGCGCTGCTCAGCTGCTGAAGAACCGCAGTCCACCTTCATCAGCACGCTCGGGATGTGGGGAAAGCTACTACAACCCGTCATTTAACGCCCTTATCATGGCGCACAATAGAGTAAACTTAGTCATTGTTGGCATTAAACAACAACAACAACAACAACCTAACATTTAGACACATATTTATTCTCCAATAATCTGTACGGCGCATTGTTCCTCTAGTTTCATAATGAGGTCAGACCACAACTGCACACTTACCAATTTGAACGGGTGTGAATGTCGGGATGTTCACAGCCATAAATCTGATATCATTCTGCTCTATAATAGTTAGACCGCTCTGCCAGTCGACCCCTAAACTTTATTTCAGTATGGCAGTGGACATATTTTCGTCTCAGTCACACATATATCCCTACATGAAACAAATAGAGCAATCAAATAACTCCAAATAGACCGGAAACTCATTTCTCGCCGCTTGAGTACTTTGAAACATTTTTTAAACAAATGTTCTCAATTACCCCCTAAGCAGGTTAGGGCGACACCTACGTTGTGTTATAGCGCTATAATCCACTCGGATAAACACGACGAATAGCTTTCCATTAACCCCGCATCGCCACTGTTCCACCGTTCAACCTAAACCGTTAAACCATCATTGGTGAGTAACTTATATCGCCTGGTTGGGGTGTTTGTTGTCTTGCTTCGTTAAAAAACAAAACGCTCAATTTCTGTTTATATCCTTATTGCCGAAGTCTACTTGATGAGTAATAAGGCCAGGAGATAGCGGTTTCTTGACCTTAAAGAAAAACAACGTACTCCACACCATGTATTTGTATCTTCTTAGTCGTTCGTTTGCATTTGATGAGTACATCCTTAGCGATATGAGACGAAATGATGTTGTTAGCGATTTTAATCGCGAATTTTTTCTCTATTTCGTCATTCGTTCTCAAACTTCCGATACCATGCCATAAGAAGAGCTTTGCAAGTAGCAGAATGTTATACGGAGAACGGAATTAGCTGTATCGCAGTTTACAGTTTGACTGTGATAGTTGCACTCTTTTGGTCCAACACATCCTTTTTCAGCTGGCATATTTTGGGTGCCAGGTTAGCCTTCCCTCTTCTATTCCTTCTTCTTAGACAGTCTGCTCTGTTGCATCCTGTTATCCAGGATCACCACGTGGAGATGTAGAAGGGTCTTGGCGGCTCGGGGTAGCTAGTGCTGACGTCAGATTTGGGTCGCTGATCGCTGCAGCTCATGCGCTGCTCGTAACGTCAAGTGAAACCGTTTTCCCTGTCCATCAGGCCGAAATGAACACCTGACTGGTGATCTGTTGATCAGCAGGCGGCTTTCTTGAAGTTCAGCCCTTGCAAGCGCTAATTGAGTTCTACCTCTACTCGAGTTCAGGACTACTTAACGTCTTCTCAATACTGGTTTAGAAGATTGCAGAGTATGTAAACAACCAGTTTATTTTACATCCACTTAATCTAAAAATAAATATGTGCATCCAATATATTTTTGAATGCATCAGTGTACCTTGTCTCCACTATTTCCTGCGGTAATTCATTCCAAGCATTCACCACTCTCCGACTAAACAAAAATATTCTCTGCTATCTAACCTGTTTTTTTTTCTGAATCTGTCTTCCTTACTATAATTCTGTAATCCCGCTATCAGTTTTATCGCTCCTCTTTGTATCAATAATAATAATAATGTTCGGTTAGTCGTCTGAGGCCCGTTGCATCGGTCGGCCATATACATGACCCACTGCCACGGCGTGGTTCAAGGGCGGAAGTGGATATCTGCTGGAGCCATACTGTACAGGAACGGCCTCTTCTACCCCTCCATCCGGTCGGGGGAAGACTTTTGGCGCCGACGAACGACTTGTGTAATATCTTGTGGGTCGAGGTTTCCTGGTCCAGCGGTACAACATGACAGAACAAAGAAACTCGCCAGCGGTCAAGTGTTTAAAGTGTATCCTTTCTAGCATGTTTGTATCCCATTTACGATAAGGACACCACACGTGTACACAGTATTCCAATCTAGATTTAACTGATGCTTTATACAGTTTGACTACCACTAGATGGCGATTCTGTTTAGATGGCCAACTAGCGTGCCGTGGTATAATCAAAATGAATAATTACCCAACGCGTAATAAATCCTGGTCGCCATGGCGCCTATACATTTTGCCGGGGCGCCTAGAAATTGTACTTTGACATCCAACAAATAAGGTTCGGTGTTATATTTCCTCACACGTTTCCCTTTCGCGTGTATTCAGCACTTTGCCTGGATCTTAGATTGTGGACCTGGCTCCTAGACCTTAAACACATGTGTCACCCAATGTCACCTATTACACTCTAACACGCCCAATATGTTTTGTAAATAAACCCTATAATTATTTCTCAAATGCGCGTCTGTCTGTCTATCCAACGTTTCTGTAGGAAATTTGATTGGTTGTCGAATCACGACGATGTCATCATAAGTAGATCAAAATAACGCTTGACAGGAAGCACTACATAGATGACCCATGCCCGGAGAACTTGTGTAATTTTTGAAGACCTGTGCTCCATAAGCAACTGATAGGTTTTGACTGATTGAGGGATAGGTGTTCAGGAATCAAACCATGGGATTCAAGTGACCCGTATAACTGGCCAAATTCTCCAACTCACGTCTTTCTTGCAGCGAGGCATCATCGCCACCTTGAGGTCTAAGGTTCGATTCTGATCTATATGTAACTTTGTTATCCTTCCTGTTAGCTGGTGCGTATATTGGTCTTGTGGTTGCAATATGCTTGCCATTTCGATCGTGTCGCTTCTTGGCTAAACCGTATAATCTAACTAGGACAGAAGACCCTACACGCACGTGGCATTGCACAACTTGTTAAACTGATAGCCTAAAAGTAATGACTTGTGTTTCTTTTATTTATTGCGTTCGCCTTATTTCTCTGTGGTTTTTTTAATTTTGCGCCTGTTGGCTCAATGCATCCGACTTAGCATGCATTTTATGTAAGGGTCTGCTTCCCCGGGGTAACGACCTGTGCTGTGATGGGATCGAACCCAACACCTTTGTGTTGTGAGCCGTGTCACTTAACCACCAGTCGACGCCGTCCCCAAAGCAATTATTAAGATAGCATAAACTTCTCTCGGTGAAAAAAATAGTAAAAGACACTTGATTGCACTAAGTACACGCTTTCTAATAGAAATGATGACCAGTTCTCTTCCTCACTGTATTTCATTCACTAACAGTGTCCCATGTACCCATTTTACAGCTGGGTAGACTGGGACAAATATAAATTAGTGATCTAACCTGGTATTTTTTTATAGTAGCTTGCTGAGCTTTGAAATCGGCTTTAGAACAACTTTCCATAATATGAATTTATACCAGGAATACAATAGCGGATTTCTGACGTGACCCGTGAGTTGATGAAAGGCCACGCAATGATCGTTTCTTCTATCATGCTTAAAGAAACTCACTGATTGGCGTATTGAAGCGATGATGTACCATCGGCGCACATAGCATATAGTAATTTCTCAAAACATCCTCATCTCCTTCTGTGGAAAATGGATAATCTGCCGCAGGTGGTAAAGCAGAATTCATCAGGGTACCAAAGGGAATTAACGCTTTTAAATACCTGGACACATACATAACATCAGATGGAAGATGCAATTACGAAATAAAATGCAGAATAGCACAAGCACAATCTGGCTGCAAACCATGAAGGGAATATTGTGTAACAAAACCTTGTCGCTGGAACTATGAAAGAGACTCTGTGGATGCTACGTGACTAGTATGACATACGAAGAGTCAAAACGGTTTATTAGAGCTAGATACATGACCAAATGGGTAACCGAAAAAAAATACTGGATACACAAAAAGCAATGCCTATTACCAGTTGAACAGAAGAGAGCAGGTCGTGGTCTTCAGACTTCGCACAGGCCACAATAGACTGAGTTACCACCTATTCAACAAATTGAAGATATGTGGCACTGACGAATGCCCGCGTGGTACCGGGAAAATGACCGCTGAGCATTTGCTGCAAAACTGCCCGACATACGAAGATCAGAGAGAGCAGATGTGGCCATCACCAGTGGCAACACTAGACAAGCTCTATGGCAGTGTCGACAGCCTCAGGATGACCGCTGCTTTTTTTCGAAAAAATAAAGGTTGATGTCTGACTGCGTACGAAGAAGAAGAAGGATGCTACGTGGAACCAGTACTGAAATATGGCAGTGAATCATAGACAATTAGCAAGCAAGCGCTTAGATCTTTTGAAGCAGCGGAGATGTGGTTTTACAGATGAATGATGCGGATCCCGTGGACTGCAAGGGAGACTAATGATACAGAACTCGAAGAGGCACAAACATAAAGTCAACTTATTGCAAGAATCTGAACAAGGCAGTCATCCGTTTCCAGGTATGTTATCAAAAAAGATAGATTGGAGCACGTAGTAACAATGGGAAAGATAGCAGCAAATAGAGAGAGAGGAAGGCAGAGAGAGAGACGATGTTGGACATCCTGAGAGAATGGCATGGGCGACAATCAACAACATAGTTTGTAAACGACACACGTGATATAAATGGATGTAGGTCCATGATAGCCAACGCCAACCGGCAATGTACCTGATGATGATTATGATCAAAGGAAATATTCACCCTAAGTACCAGGGGAAGAATCCATCGGCGTAGCAAAGAAAGAGTTCACCCCTGCCTACTAAGTGATCAATTCAACCCGGGAAGAATCCGTCCTTGTGCCCTAAAGGAAATAATTCCCTCTTGACACCAAAGCTAGAATTCACTCCGGGGACGGAAGGAAGAATTCGCCGCAGTGTCAAAGGAAGAACCCACCCCAGTTACCAACTGAAGAGTTCACCGCAGTGTCAAAGGAAGAACCCACCCCAGCTACCAACTGAAGAGTTCACCGCAGGTACCAAAACAAGAATCCATCGCTGTCACTAAGCAAAAATTCGCTCTGCGCACAAAAGGAAGAACCCGCCCCTGGGGTCAAATGCTTTATCGACGCCACTGAACTATCGACGCCACTGAACTCTTCTCCAGGGTCGTTATCAGGGTCGTTGTAAACATTTCATCGCGATTAATGTGATCCACGTTTTATTTTTGTTTTTATTTTGTGTTTATGGGCGCACATTATCCACGCCACTCGCCGTTTTATCTGGTCACAAATTGTCGGCCCGTCGAGTCAATAGGCTGTCACGCAGTATTGATTGGGACTGGAGCTGATCAGATCGTTCTTGGCCTGGTATCGAATGTTCGCTCACATGATGGGCCACTCTTGATGACGATATAGAGAAAAACTGGATAAGGAAGGAGAATTGTAGGCGTGGTGTTGATACAGGGACCCTGTATTAGAGGGAAAACACGGTCAACGGTACTGTACTATCCCCTGCGTGGAACAAGGGCAAAAACAGAATAGTATTTTTGCATTATTTCCAGATTGGAATAATGACGAGTAAGGAATAACGGCATTGTATTATTTGCGGAGTGCAGCCAAGACGAGGAAGGGATAACGGCATTGTATTATTTGCGGAGTGCAGCCAAGACGAGGAAGGGATAAATGCATTGTATTATTTGCGGAGTGCAGCCAAGACGAGGAAGGGATAAATGCATTGTATTATTTGCGGAGTGCAGCCAAGACGAGGAAGGGATAAATGCATTGTATTTTTTGCGGAGTGCAGCCAAGACGAGGAAGGGATAACGGCATTGTATTATTTCTGGAGTGCAGCCTGGACGAGAAAGGAATAACCATATTTCATTACTTCCAAGTGCAATATGGACGAAGAAGGAATAACGTTATAGCATTATTTCCCAAGTGGAACAAGGGCATTATAACGTAATTAGATTATTTCTCGAGTTAAATAAGGACGGTGACGGAATAAGGGCATTGCATTATTTACTGAGTGGAATAAGGATGAGGAAGGAATAATGGTATATTATTATTTCCCAAGTAAAATATGAGCAGAATAACGTTTTAGCATAATTTACCAAGTACAGCTCGGAAAAGGAAGGAATAACGTTATTGCATTATTTCCTAAGTGGAATAAGGATGAGAAAGGAATTACGTTTTTGCATTATTTGCCAAGTCGAATAAAAACGAGGAAGGAATAACGTTATTGCATTATTTCCTAAGTGGAATAAGGATGAGAAAGGAATGACGTTTTTGCATTATTTGCCAAGTCGAATAAAAACGAGGAAGGAATAATGTTATTGCATTATTTCCTAAGTGGAATAAGGATGAGAAAGGAATGACGTTTTTGCATTATTTGCCAAGTCGAATAAAAACGAGGAAGGAATAACGTTATTGCATTATTTCCTAAGTGGAATAAGGATGAGAAAGGAATGACGTTTTTGCATTATTTGCCAAGTCGAATAAAAACGAGGAAGGAATAAAGTTATTGCATTATTTCCTAAGTGGAATAAGGATGAGAAAGGAATGACGTTTTTGCATTATTTGCCAAGTCGAATAAAAACGAGGAAGGAATAATGTTATTGCATTATTTACCGAGTGGAATAAGGACGGGAAAGAAATAACTTTAAAGCGTTTTTTCCCGAGTGTAATAAAGACATAGTAACGTTGTTGCATTATTCCCCATGTGCAGCACGGACGTGGAAGTAAGAACTATATTGCATTATTTCTCAAACTGAACAAGGACGAGGAAGGAATAACGTTATTGCATTCTTTATTTCCCAGATGGAATAAGAACATAAAAACCCTATTCCATTATTTCCCGATTGGAATAAGACAGAATAACGTTATTGCATTATTTCCTGAGTGGAATAATGACATAAAAACGTTATTGCATTACTTCCCGAGTCTAGCTTATATAAATATATGTATATATAAATGTGTATGTATATATCTATATACATATATGTATACATATATAAATATATATATATATATATATATATATATATATATATAATGAAATAGTAAACAAAAAGAAAGTATTGCAAATGTAAAATATAATACATTATTGGAAATTTGAAGGCCGAATTACAGACCTGGCAAAATGAAAAGGAAGGCGATAAGTTGAAAGAAATAACACAAATGATGGTTGAAGGGACGAACATTGTTGATGAGAAACGGTTGTCCCAGCCATTTTTCATTGCGAAACTCTCTTCTTGGTATCAGTGATCCCTTAGCCAAGATTTCAAGCGTACATCGGCATTGCATTTTTTCTCCGGTAATGTTATTCGTGGTTTTTCCATCGGGACTCCCAGCAGTGGCGTATTTATTACGTTAGGGCCCTCCCACCCCGTGGTACAAATTACAGGGATTGCTGATTACACAATGGGCTCATCAAGCACTGACAGGACACTCTGTGTAGAGAGTGTGCTAGAGGAGGCTATATGATCGTTTGAAGGAGTTCTCTCTGTTTTGGCACTTCAGATTATTGACATTCTAAGGATGGCTGCTTCTCTTAGGTCAAGTCTTGCAGCTGCCATCCTACTGTTGCGCTGTTTGTTCACGGGATTTGGCCTTTTCCAGGCTTTAAATCAAAGCTTTAGACATGTTAGTTAGTTTTCCAGAAAAACACTGAGCTTAATGACTTAAGAGCAGCACTCTGCAAACTGTGCCAGCAGTCCGCACCAAAAAGGGTTGTGGTACAGTGGGTTCCGTCACACTGCAACATCCAAGGCAACGAGGAGGCAGACAGACTGGCAAAAGAAGGTGCAAGGCTACCACAAACAGATACCAGTATGACGTACGAAGAGTCAAAACGGCTTATCAAAGCCAGATACATGACCAAATGGGAAACCGAACATACTGGTTACACCAAAAACGATGCCTATTACCAGTTGAACCGAAGAGAGCAGGTCGTTGTCTTCAGACTCCGCACTGGCCACAACAGACTGAGGTACCACCTATTCAACAAATTGAAGATAGGGTGTACCGACGAATGCCCGTGCGGTACTGGTAAAATGACCACTGAACATCTGCTGCAGAACTGCCCGACATACGAGGATCAGAGAGAGCAGATGTGGCCATTGCCAGTGGAACTGCAAGACAAGCTCTATAGTAGTGGTGAGAGTCTCAGGATGACCGCCGCTTTTTTCGAAAAAATAATGGTTACTGTCTGACTGTGTACGCAGAAGAAGAAGAAGAAGAAGTTAGTTTTCTTTCCACTTGTGCCGTGTAGCGTCGTGTGGAGCTTGAGTCGTCTATCCTGCGCCAAGTGCGTTGCGTCGGTCAATGTCAGACCTTGTCGTTGCATAATCACTCTAATGTCGTCTATCCACCTACCTCGCGGCCGCCCCCTGCCCTGTAGCCAGATCTACCAGCAATGTAAGCCATCAGTGGAAGATGATGAGGGTGCATTCTCATGAGATGACCAAACCAACTTATTTTATGCCTGGAAATATATTCGGCACAAGACGTAGTGCCGACCATACTTCGAATGTCGTCGTTCCACATTCTGTCTCTTCTGGTAACAACGATGATTTTCATCAAATACTTCATTTCACAAGTCGAAATTCTGCTCTCGCACGCCCTTGACAGAGGCCATGTTTGGCACTGGTAGCACAAAATCGGCATAAATGTACTGTTTATCAGCTGTTGCTTTGTTGCCAAACTAATGCTCGGGTGTCTAAGCAATGGGGACAGCTGATAAGTCACCGCAAAGGCTTTTTGGCACCTTGTCTCGATTTCCCTGTCGGTCCTAGCGTCTGCCGAAAACACGTTGGCTACAATATATTTGTTGCATCCGTTCAACCAGTTTGAGGCATTGCTGAAGCTAATACTTTTGCTGTATACAAACCAATATCAGCAATTAGGCCATCAATGGCTTTAACATTTGTTTTTAATCAACGAAACACCAACGCGAAAATAATGTGTTATTGCACTTACATTGTACATTATTTCTCAACCTAATGTCCACGAATATTGGTTGGTACAGTTACCCCTTTGCTTTATCGGATTGTGTCTGTTGTGCCAGCCACATTTTCCCGTCGTTATTCCCGAAACGTCTTCTGTCAAGGTGGGATGATGCATTATGATGTAGGCTAAACCATGCGAACACCCTATTCCAGTTGCAACAGTATTTATCGTTGCTCGTCGGTCAGCTCAAATCATCTCCCCTACCCACCGCACACTGCTTCCACTGTAATCTGAATAGAACGACCGTGTCGAGCTTCATCGGCAATTTTTGAACGTCCTTGAGAAAATCTAATGACCCAGTTATGCACCGTGTTTTGTGAAAAAACACTTCTAATCGTCAACAGGAAGGTCTTTCTTATGAATACACTTTGCAGAAAGTTATATTCCCAAATAAAAAAAACAAAAAAACATAGCCAGCACACGACGTGGCGACAGCAATGTTGAAGCAGCCTGTAGTTATTAGCCTTCAAATCCCCTCGACTACCCCAGCAATGGGAAAAATGTCGTATGACAGTTTTTTGTTGTCTTGTTTTTAAATTCTCAAAAGAAAACGCACAATATCGCGCTGTTCTTTCATTGTACACTCTGTGAGCAATGAAAAGAAAATAATAAATAGGTGTTGTCAGATACCGCACTGAGATGAAAACACAAACGAAACCTACGTTACCACCAATAGGTCTTCACCAGGGACAGCGAACAACAACATTAAAGAACTAATAAATCATAGAAGGATGGAAGAATACATAAATGGGGGGAATGTCAATATATGAGGCGAAAACAGGGTACCTAACTAAGAAAAACTTTCTCTTCTCAGGTCTGATGCCAAATTCCAAATACGAACTTTATGTTTTATTTGATCTGGGAGAATGCGGAGAGAGAAAATAAGAGAAACATAAAAAACGATACCAAGACTCTGAGAGTTATTTCTAAACTGTTTTCTCATTGATGTGGCCTTCTGGAGCTGCTTACACCGAACCGCTCCGACCAGCGCATTGCCATCACACACGATGCTTGCATTGCCGAGATGAGAGTCATCCTTGCTTCACAGAGAAAAACGAGCGGCGCTATAGGAAACGTGCACGTCGTATCCACGTGCGGTACAGTTTCTTGCGTTCCAATAAGATTTCATAGGGATATACGATCACATCTGAATGCATGTGTCTGACGCAGACGCCTTCTCTATTTTGCGATGGGCAGATATTATTTTTCACAGTGTGTTCAATTTTGTTGCTGTTGTTTGTATTTGCATTCGTCTTATTTCCCTAATCCCCAAAGCGTTGCACTGTGGATTTTATTTTGCGCCTGTAGGCCCAGTGCGTCCGACTTCAGCATGCATTTTATGTAAGGATCTGCTTCCTCCTGCATTTTCTAAGGGTTTACTTCCCGGACTAATGGCCGGTGCTGTGATGGGGATCGAACCCAGCACCTTCTGGTTGTGAGCCGTGTCACTTAAACACTAGCCCACGCCGTCCCCGCTGTTGGTATTATTATCATCATTAATGGTCTATTCGTGAAAGATCTTCTTTTTCGTCTTCTTCTTCATCTTCTTCTTCTTCTTCTGCTGCTGCTTCTTCTTCTTCTTCTTCTTCTTCTTCTTCTTCTTCTTCTTCTTCTTCTTCGTTCGTTCGTTCGTTCTGAATCTCCCGCTACAATTCGCTCCAATAGATTGGAATAATGTGTACAGGTGTGGAGTCCTTATCATAGAGGGGATATAAACATACTGGAAAGGATACAAAAAAGAGCAACAAAGATGATAGTGGGATTCCAGAATAACAGTGATGAGGAAAGACTCATAAAAGCCGACGTACAGTGTCTAGAATAGACAAGAATTCGAGGTGACAATACAGGTTCGTAAGATAATCAAAAGGACGGATAAATTAGACTATAACACGTTTTTCAAAACACAACCGCCTACAAGAACAAGATGACATAGCTACAAATTAACTAAAGAAAGGTCCAGATTGGAAATAAAAAAATATTTTTTTTAGTCAGAGAGCGGTGACTGGTTGGAATGCATTGCCACAGGAAGTATTAAAGACAGGGACAATTAATGCATTTAAGAATAGATTGGATGCGCTTTGCTTTTAGAGCAAGGTAATGTAAATGATACTGGTTGTATACAGACTCTGCGGTCTTATAAACCATTATAAAGACGTTAAGTTAAGTATAAGTTAAGCCGTGGGGCTTCGCAAGTAACAGAATGTTGTCCTGAGATATGTATAGCTGTTTTACAGCTTGACTGCGATATTTGCACCCTTCGATTCTTCTTCTTCTTCCTCATCGTACGCAGTCAGACAGTAACCATTATTTTTTCGAAAAAAGCGGCGGTCATCCTGAGGCTGTCGACACTGCCATAGAGCTTGTCTTGTGTTGCCACTGGTGATGGCCAGATCTGCTCTCTCTGATCCTCGTATGTCGGACAGTTCTGCAGCAGATGCTCAGCGGTCATTTTCCCGGTACCACACGGGCATTCGTCGGTACCACCTATCTTCAATTTGTTGAATAGGTGGTACCTCAGTCTATTGTGGCCAGTGCGAAGTCTGAAGACAACGACCTGCTCTCTTCTGTTCAACTGGTAATAGGCATCGTTTTTGCACCCTTCGATTCGACACATCCGACTTCAGCAGACATTTTTTAAGTACCGGGTTAGCCTTCCCTCTCCGATCCCTTCTCCTTAGCCAGTCATCTCTGTTTACAGCCTGTTATCCAGGATCACCACGGTGAGGTATAGAAGGGTATTGGCAGCTCTGGTTCGTCTGCCCATGCAGCTGATGCACTGCTCAGTACCGTGATCGATGTTCGTAGTACTGACCGCCGTCCTCAGTCAGCAAACACACACACCTGCATGTAGTTACGCCACTGGAGAACTTCATGACTGTCACATAAGCCACTCTCGATCGCGATCCGTAACCGGAAGAAGCATTTTAGCTCTGCATTCTCCAACTGCAGCGTCTTCTAGAATTACTTCCTCCAACCGTACCGTGGTCTCTACGGGATATGCGAGAGGCACTAAAGTCAGAAGCAATACCAATAATGGACGAGATTCGGTCAAGATAAACTGCAGCTGCACATGAAAAATCAATCAATGTAGTGAATGCTTGGAATGCATTTACAGTATATAGTGGAGACAGAGTCGATTAATGGATTCAAGAAGAGATTATATGCGCCTACGTATTTTTAGGTCAACTGAATGTAAAAGAGACTAATTGTATAGATACTCTGCAGAGTATCCTAATGCAACATAAAGACGTTAAGTTACTTAAAGTAATGTAGTTTTACATGAAGACTCAATCAATTTAATGTAGAGGTACATGAAGAAATAAATCAATGTAATGCAGTTGTACATGAAACATCCGATAAATGTAATGTATTTTTTAATCAAGAAGTTAATCAATGTAATGTAGTTGAACATGTAGAAATCAATTAATGTAATGTAGGTTTTTAATAAGGGTGATCCCTTGATCCAATGTAATGTAGTTGAACACGGAAATCAATCAATGTAATGTAGTTGTTAATCAAGGGATCAATCAATGTAATGTAGGTGTACATGAGAACGATAAAATGATTGTACCGACGTTTCAATCAAATAAATGTCCTTATCCACGGCAAGGCAATGGAAAACACTCACTTCATTTATTCACCCCTCTTCTATCTCATGCATATGTAGAGGTTTATTTATTTACTTTGACTGGCTTGGCTTGGCTTGGCTTTGTTCGTTCTCACTCTCCCACTACCATACCCTGAAAGGGCTTAAGTAGTAGAATGTAGTCCAGAGAACGGAATGCGTTGTGTCGTACTTTACAGCTTGACTGCGATAGTTGCACCTTTTGGTCCAACATATCCGACTTCAGCAAACATTTTTTGAGTACCGGGTTAGCATTCCCTCTTCGATTCCTTCTGCTTAGCCAGTCTGCCCTGCTGCAGCCTGTTACAAATGATCACCGTGTGGAGGTGTAGCAGGGTCTTGGCAGTTCTGGTTCGCTGGCCCTGACGTTAGCAGTCAGCTAAGGGTCGCTGACCACTGCAGCTCATGCGCTGACTGATGCAGGAATTACCTTATGATGACCTTCAAGCCGACCATGATTGGCTAGATGTTTTGTTATCTTTTAAAATGTTGACGTTACACCACCAAGGGTTCTTTTACGTTCACATTATCTGCACTGGCCCACTGCGTTTATCGTCCATCTCCGACAGGACAGACGCCGGTCTCACCTCCCTTCAGACCAATTGAAACTGGGAAGCGGTATATTTGAACATCTCACGGTCTCGCGCTTTTATTCGTCTCTGGATAGGAGATCGCGTTACCTCTCAACTTGAGCGACCTCTACCAATGAGAAGTACCCAATTTCAAATGTCTAATTGATCTAAATCAAACACATCGGAGTGAGTGTAGAGTATTTCTTCTTCTTCTTCTTCTTCTTCTTCTTCTTCTTCTTCTTCTTCTTCTTCTTCTTCTTCTTCTTCTCCCTCTTCTTCTTCTTCAAATCGTCATACCTCAACGATTAGCTTTTGGGGATTCTAGAAATGCGCTGTGGTCCCTTAACTTTTTCACGCGAGACAAAATGGAAAATATATATGGTCTCTTCACAGGCTCAGGGGAAATCAAGGAGCCCCGACACCACTCGGACGCTTCTTTTCTGTTGTCTGGTGCATATGTTTTCCAAGTGCTTATAACATGTGTCCTTGAAATTATTATTTGCGCTGAAATAATGTTTTTTTTTATTAGACTCTGAAAGTCCTTTAATTCGTAACGCAGTTTCCGTTTGTCCTTTCTGCTCATATCATGCTCTGAAACTACTTTAATTCGTAACGCAGTTTCCGTTTGTCCTTTCTGCTCATATCATGCTCTGAAACTATTTTAATTCGTAACTCAGTTTTCGTTCGTCCTTTCTGCTCCAAATCATGCTCCAAAACTCATTTAATTCGTAACGCAGTTTCTGTTTGTCCTTTCTGCCCTATTATCATGCTATGAAAGTACTTTAATTCGTAACGTAGTATGCCAATTTCCTTTGTGCTGATTCTTGTTAGTGTAAAAGTACCGCTTTATTGTAACTTTCAGTATGCACAAACGGATCCCATGATCGTGTACTGGGGACACAAGAAAAAGACCGCTGCTGCTCAAAGCATGTCGGAAACAGCTACATAATATAGTTGTGCATGGAGCTAGCAACTTTATCGTGTAATACAAAAAAATAGCAGAAATTAATACTTCAAATGCACGCATGATGCATTGGCACGTGATTAATAAGGGCCAGTTTTAGTTGTTGTGCTATACGCCAGCTGTAGCGAAAGGCTGACAGGAAGTAGAGATCACCCAGAGCCGCCTTCAAGAGTGAATTCTTCATATGTTTTAATGTGTCTTTCGTGTATAGAAAACTGCAGGATAGCTCAATACCAACAACAGCTGGAACACAAGAAGGAATAAAACATAGATTTGCATGAGTACAGCAACATACATAGTTGAACACAGCGGAAATCCAACAAAGATGCATCAAGGCAAATCCGTTCATTGGAGATTTAACATCAATACTTAATGCCAAGCTCGTGATGATATCTACCGAACGAGCTTTATACAACACGAAGGTCGTCTCGATACTTTGCTACCAATGTTAAAACTGGACAATAACATCCATTTAAAAGCGACAAATCGTAACAACAGAAATACATGCCTGCAAAAATTATTTGGTGTAACAAGGAGAGACATGATTAGAGACGATGACATCAGGAGCCTGGTGGAAACAACACCAGTGTTAGACTACATCAAAAGAAAGTCACTAAAATGGTTTGCCAGCTGAGAAGACTACCACCACACAGCACACACCACCACAATGTGCCCCTCTGCCCCCCCCCCGCCCCCGCAAGGCAAAGGCCGCCGTCCATCGTAGACGATGATGGCATAATTTATTTTGCTAGCGATATTTTTTTAGTAAGGATTAACTGCGCTACTTGTTACCCTCACTCTCTCTCGTCTCGAGCCGACCGACCCCAGTGGCAAGTCAAGGACTAGGGGGCGACTACGAGATGTAGGGGACTCCGCATCAAGTACCCGTGAAAACGACTGCGGAGTCTGGAGCCGAACCCACACCACCTGATCACGAGGCTGGCGGCTTAACCACTTCGCCACGGAATCCTCTCTCACACACACGCACACACAAAGCCGAACAAAATGCTAAATAGATACAACTGTTTCAATGTCAAAGGTCAACCGAGAAAAATGTGCTTTTCGGAAATCTATGAGGCGGGGAATGCCGCTGTGCATGAGGCAGACAGTAGAACTCGTTCTAAAGATCTCTGCATAGCCTGACGCATAACATGATTAGTGGGACAAGAAAAAGAAGAAGACATAGTTGTACCTGCCGCAATCGCGGTGGCCTCGCTGCCATAGCTCAAAGAACCGATAAAATGTTAAGGTGTGAGTCGTACTGAGTTTAACTCGAGGCCTTCTTTTTCGTGTCCATTAGCAGTATCAACAAAGGGTTAAAAGACACTGTCGTACGACCATATTCCCATTGCTGTGGAAGTCGAAGGGTTAGGACTACAGGTCGCTTTGCGAATGCTGTCACAACGTGGTGTACTGGCTGTGTTTTTTTATTTCACCCCTAACAGAAAAACGATATTTATATATTCGTTCCGCTTCTTGTATTGTCGGCAGGCATGCATAGAAACTATTCGTTCACACCCTCCCCACAGGCTTAAATAAATGTGATTATATGGGATTCCGTGGCGAAGTCGTTAAGCCGTCCGCCTCGTGATCTGGTGATGTGGGTTCGACTCCGGACTCCCCCGATTATTTCACGGGTGCTTTATGCGGAGTCCCTTGCATCTCGTAGTCGCCCCCTAGTCGGCTTGTCCTTGACTTGCCACTGGGGTCGGGCGGCTCGAGACGAGAGAGTGAGGATAAACAGTATCGCCTTACTAAAAATAGCGCAGGCAAATAAATTACGCCATCATCGTCTACAATTGGCGACGGCCTTTGCCTTATATATATAAAAGTATCTTCTGCCTGTCCGGAAAACAAAATCTGTCCGCCAGAAAAACTGTACAGTATGAAAGAAATAAGAATATCCTGTGTTACAATTAAAGCAGCTGTATATTTATGAACATCAATCATTATCAATGGCATTTCTTACATCCCCACACGTATGTATGATGATGGATCGCTGTTCTTCTGGCTGAAATGCAATGGAATATTCCTAATTAAGCTTTTAACTATGGGGATTAGAATGTTGATCCCCTCTTCATTGGCCAGACTGCTATAATACATCATGTTTCCAGGAAAACATGTCATGCAGGTTCTACATTCGTGTCTTCTTGTCTCTTTTCTCCGCTCCAGTCGGAGTATAGAGCCACCGCTATAATTCTCTTCGTTCAAGTTATGGCATAGACAGGTTGTGCAAAGGGTAGACTAACCCATCCTGTTGGAACTAAATGTAAACCACAGGTACTGCTTTTTCTTCTTCTTATTGGAAAGATAGGAAAACCAACAGTGAGGTCCTGGAACTATATATAAACCACAGTTACTGGTTTTTCTTTTTCTTATTGGAAAGATAGGAAAATCAAAAGTGAGGTCCTGGGGTACTCAATGTAGAGAAGACGCTTCCGATGAAATTAAAAAAATCGAAGAACAAAATATGTTGATAATGTCAAGAGGCATGTCGTTTTGCTGAAGGTTATATTGGAGGGAAGAGTGAAGAATGGGAGAGGTAGAGATGCTCAGACAACATCAAGATGTGGTTGGGGCACAGGCTGACACAGTGTACCGACCTTTCATGGGACAAAGACACCTGGAGATTTATTACGCCGACCTCCCATGTGGAGATGCGACTTGATGATGATGATGATGATGATGATACGCCACCAAAAAAAAAAAAAGACTTGAAAACCTCTAGATACCATGTTAGAAAAGAAACAACTAGGTCGTCAGTCACTCTATCCCTATCGGCAATAGTTAGTCTTCTCTTGCCTCGCCCTTAGCACCTTAGGTGCACATATATCATCAACCAATCCGCTCCAGGCAGACCGGTCTTGGTGCTATTTTATCTAGTTCTTTCCAGCTTCTCCATTATTCTCTCATGTCGCCATGTGTCTCTTCCCCGTGTGTTCTTTGATCCCACTCCGCATCTTTTTCTCTGGGGGTTCCATGACAAAGATTGCCCGATGATACTAGCTTGGGGCTATCATACCGTCACCTCATTCCTAGGATTTCCTGCTCCATCTGTTTTTTTATACGATATGGAACTACATTTACCTTGAATTGTGAAGATTTTTGCAAAGTTTTTATGATGGTCTACAACACATTGATAACTTCGTTAGTTACCCATCCCAAGCGATGATGGTGACACCATCAGACGGTTTTGTCTTGATGATGTAACTTGCGCTGTACTTGAATTATAGTGAGGAAGAAACTGCAGTGGTAATCAACCTCACGCTCTGGTCCCGAGCTACCTTGGATCAGTGGCAAACAAGTCAGAACGATTGGAGGTAACTCAGGATGCAGGCACTCTGGTCCCATCTCCCTTGGGACCAGAGGTCGCTTGACCTACGTTTTTATGTTGTTAAGAAGGAACAAGTTAGCATCTGAGACTTTCCAAGCGTAGTAGAAGAGCATCAAAACTCATTAAATAGCGTCTACGTGGATTGACTGTCACCGTGTTCATTGCCACATGTTTGTCATTTATTCTGCACGAACGACTAGGTAACCTGTCTGACTGTGACATGTTTGTGTCCTTCCCCCTTCTCCTAAATTCCTGTTTGCTTTTCATCTGTAATTAACGATCCACAAAGTCCACTTGATTTGGTTAGCTGCTTTGTTTGTGTTTTCTATTTAGAAACCCGCAACCGTTTATTATTTTCTAGCATCGCTTTTGTTGATTGCGAAATCATGAAAACACGGAATACAAACAAAGAGATGTGACAGATTAGGTTGTCCACTAACCTGCTTCCCTATTGACAATTCTGTTAAACGCAACTATCAAAAACTGAAATGTGGTTCATTTTTGTTTTGTTATAGTATCGTTGCTGGATCTAAGCTGTAGATTGTTGTTGTTGTTATGAATTCTGCCATACCTACGGAGACCAAAGGGAGGTATTCTGGCCTGGAAGTGACCATTCTCGAAATGCTGTGTAGGACCGGCGAAGACCTTAAACACAGTTTCCTTCGTGAACCTCACCAGACTAGAATCAGAGCTTCAGTTAATGGATGAAGAAGAAGAAGAAGAATAAAAAGGAGAAGAAGAAGAAGTGAATGCCCACAATGAGAAATGTTACTAATTTGTGCGCTATAAAGATGGCATTAAATGGTTGGTTGTAGGAACTTTCGCCACATCCCGAGCGTGCTGTTGAAGGTGATCCGGGGTAATCCAATCGGTTGTACTGGGCTTGGCTTCATCTGCCTGTCGCTCACTACTACGGGGATCACGCTGAACATTCCGTTTCCAGTAAGAACTGCGAGGAATTCTAGCTAGGGCTCTTCAGTTCAGTTCATCCCGTAACCCATCAGGTGGTTGGGGCACACATGAAGACTCCCAAAATCCCACGCCATCCCTCTCTGTCTGTCGCCGCCTGTCGTATCTCACCGGGACGAAGGCCTGACCACTCAGTGATGTTGTCCACTCTTCTCTTCCTTGGACGTCCTCGTCCTCTCTGTCCCGGTACGGAACCAAAGAGTATCGAGTTGGTAATTCCGTTGGGCCTCCCGACGTGCCCGCACCAGGCCATCTTTCGTCTTTTGATAGCTGTGAATAGATCTTCAAAAGGACCAATGGCGTCTTCAACTCTCTGACGAATTTCTACGTTCGTGACACGATCTTTATATGTAACATTTAGGAGTTTTCTATAGCACCTCATTTCCATTGCATGTATTCTGCCCTGGATATCGGTTGTAATGGTCCAGGTCTCGCAGGCATACAGAAATATCGATAGCAACAAAGAGCGCATTAGTCCAACTTTTATGCCGAGGGCGAGCCGCTTGTCTTGCCATATAGGTTTCAGCCGAGTCAGCGCTGCTGTTGTTTGTTCTATTCTTGCAATTACCTCTGGCTTCGATCCCTCTTCACTGATCAACGATCCCAGATATTTGAGCTAGGGCTCTTGGCCAACGTATTATGCCTGGCCTTGACTGACATGTATGAGCAGTATGTTTTCCCTGACCAGACTTTAAGTCCCCTCTCCCGAGACAAACGGAGTTAAAGTGATCTAGCTTTGTGCTTCCTCATTGTGCATTCAAAATGTCCGCTTTTGCGCTATTATAATGTTTTTATTATTATTACGATGAATGCTTCAATTATCGTTCACGCCAGCGAAGAACATCGAAATCCCGTCCGAAACCGGCCATTATAGATAGTTTAATATATGATATACGTTCGCGGGTTTGTCAGAAGGCAGTAAACATGGCATGATCACAGAAACAGAGTGGTACCCGGGTTTGCATGCGACTGCAGAGGATTGTGTACGAAGATAGTAGCCTCATCATCTAATAAAAATATTTATATTTCTTGTCTTTATTTCTAGCGTTTGTCCTAAAAATGACGTGACGGTTTGTCGTAGCTTACAACGAGGCTGCGATACCTGCTCTTCTTGGTCGGACGCATTGCTGACAGGAGCGGTGCGTGCTTGATAACGTTCAGTATAACAATGAAGATTGTGACAGTGACTTTGACGCGGTTGACTATTTGGGATCTCTTTAATGGGGCCATAAGCGTTATCTTGAGACACATACAGACAATTCCAGGAATATCATTAGGCAGACAGAACATTAACAATCTACAATATGCTGATGATATTGTATTGAAAGCCCAGAATGAAACTGACTTGCATGAAATGGTAGACATGATAGTTCAGCAAAGTGAAAACAAAAGCCTCAGTTTAAATAAAAAGAAAGAGGAGATGATGGCAGTGACTAAGAACCCCGACTCTCTAAAATGCTGCGTCAAAGCGAAGGGGACCGAATTGAGACGAGTTAAGACGTTTAAATACCTGGGCACATACGTAACATCGGATGGAAGATGTAATTTTGAAATAAAATGCAGAATAGCCCAAGAAAAATCGGTCTTCCAGACCATGAAGGGAAATTGTGCAATATAATCTTGTCGCTGAAACTGAGAAAGAGAGTCTTTGGATGCTACATGGAACCAGTACTGACATATAGCAGTGATCATGGACAATCAGCAACCAACCGCATATATCTTTAGAAGCAACGGCTTTCTGGTTTTACAGAAGAGTACTTGGAAACCATGTACGGGTTCAGCAGAGAGGGGCGCCTGAAAGGACGAAAGGTGTGTATAACTACACTCGTCACCATTTTTACTGAGAAGGACTTTTTCTTCGTTCGTTCATTCACTCTCTCACTCCCGCTACCAAGTCCTGAACGTTCTCAAACTCTCGCTACCAAGTCCTGAACATTCTCAAACTCCCGCTACCAAGTCCTGAACATTCTCAAACTCCCGCTACCAAGTCCTGAACGTTCTCAAACTCTCGCTACGAAGTCCTGAACATTCTTAAACTCCCGCTACCAAGTCCTGAACATTCTCAAACTCCCGCTACCAAGTCCTGAACATTCTCAAACTCCCGCTACCAAGTCCTGAACATTCTCAAACTCCCGCTACCAAGTCCTTAACGTTCTCAAACTCTCGCTACGAAGTCCTGAACATTCTCAAACTCCCGCTACCAAGTCCTGAACGATCTCAAACTCCCGCTACCAAGTCCTGAACGTTCTCAAACTCCCTGTACCAAGTGTCCTGAACGTTCTCAAACTCCCGCTGCCAAGTCCTGAACGTTCGCAAACTCCCGCTACCAAGTGTCCTGAACGTTCTCAAACTCCCGCTACTAAGTCCTCAAACTCCCGCTACCAAGTCCTGAACGTTCTGAAACTCCCGCTACCAAGTTTCCTGAACGTTCTCAAACTCCCGCTACCAAGTCCTAAACGTTCTCAAACTCCCGCTACCAAGTCCTGCACGTTCTCAAACTCCCGCTACCAAGTGTCCTGAACGTTCTCAAACTCCCGCTACCAAGTGTCCTGAACGTTCTCAAACTCCCGCTACCAAGTCCTGAACGTTCTCAAACTCTCGCTACCAAGTCCTAAACGTTCTCAAACTCCCGCTACCAAGTCCTGAACGTTCTCAAACTCCCGCTACCAAGTATTGAACGTTCTCAAACTCCCGCTACCAAGTCCTAAACGTTCTCAAACTCCCGGTACCAAGTGTCCTGAACGTTCTCAAACTCTCGCTACCAAGTCCTCAAACTCCCGCTACCAAGTCCTGAACGTTCTCAAACTCCCGCTACCAAGTCCTAAACGTTCTCAAACTCCCGCTACCAAGTCCTGAACGTTCTCAAACTCCCGCTACCAAGTGTCCTGAACGTTCTCAAACTCCCGCTACCAAGTCCTGAACGTTCTCCAACTCTCGCTACCAAGTCCTAAACGTTCTCAAACTCCCGCTACCAAGTCCTGAACGTTCTCAAACTCCCGCTACCAAGTATTGAACGTTCTCAAACTCCCGCTACCAAGTCCTGAACGTTCTCAAACTCCCGCTACCAAGTCCTGGACATTCTCAAACTCCCGCTACCAAGTCCTTAACGTTCTCAAACTCTCGCTACGAAGTCCTGAACATTCTCAAACTCCCGCTACCAAGTCCTGAACGATCTCAAACTCCCGCTACCAAGTCCTGAACGTTCTCAAACTCCCTGTACCAAGTGTCCTGAACGTTCTCAAACTCCCGCTGCCAAGTCCTGAACGTTCGCAAACTCCCGCTACCAAGTGTCCTGAACGTTCTCAAACTCCCGCTACTACGTCCTCAATCTCCCGCTACCAAGTCCTGAACGTTCTGAAACTCCCTCTACCAAGTTTCCTGAACGTTCTCAAACTCCCGCTACCAAGTCCTAAACGTTCTCAAACTCCCGCTACCAAGTCCTGAACGTTCTCAAACTCCCGCTACCAAGTCCTAAACGTTCTCAAACTCCGGCTACCAAGTCCTGAACGTTCTCAAACTCCCGCTACCAAGTCCTGAACGTTCTCAAACTCTCGCTACCAAGTCCTAAACGTTCTCAAACTCCCGCTACCAAGTCCTGAACGTTTTCAAACTCCCGCTACCAAGTATTGAACGTTCTCAAACTCCCGCTACCAAGTCCTAAACATTCTCAAACTCCCGCTACCAAGTGTCCTGAACGTTCTCAAACTCTCGCTACCAAGTCCTAAACGTTCTCAAACTCCCGCTACCAATTCCTCAAACTCCCGCTACCAAGTCCTGAACGTTCTCAAACTCCCGCTACCAAGTCCTGGAAATTCTAAAACTCCCGCTACCAAGTCCTTAACGTTCTCAAACTCTCGCTACGAAGTCCTGAACATTCTCAAACTCCCGCTACCAAGTCCTGAACGATCTCAAACTCCCGCTACCAAGTCCTGAACGTTCTCAAACTCCCTGTACCAAGTTTCCTGAACGTTCTCAAACTCCCGCTGCCAAGTCCTGAACGTTCGCAAACTCCCGCTACCAAGTGTCCTGAACGTTCTCAAACTCCCGCTACTAAGTCCTCAAACTCCCGCTACCAAGTCCTGAACGTTCTGAAACTCCCGCTACCAAGTGTCCTGAACGTTCTCAAACTCCCGCTACCAAGTCCTAAACGTTCTCAAACTCCCGCTACCAAGTCCTGAACGTTCTCAAACTCCCGCTACCAAGTGTCCTGAACGTTCTCAAACTCCCGCTACCAAGTGTCCTGAACGTTCTCAAACTCCCGCTACCAAGTCCTAAACGTTCTCAAACTCCCGCTACCAAGTCCTGAACGTTCTCAAACTCCCGCTACCAAGTATTGAACGTTCTCAAACTCCCGCTACCAAGTCCTAAACGTTCTCAAACTACCGCTACCAAGTGTCCTGAACGTTCTCAAACTCTCGCTACCAAGTCCTAAACGTTCTAAAACTCCCGCTACCAATTCCTCAAACTCCCGCTACCAAGTCCTGAACTTTCTCAAACTCCCGCTACCAATTCCTCAAACTCCCGCTACCAAGTATTGAACGTTCTCAAACTCCCGCTACCAAGTCCTAAACGTTCTCAAACTCCCGCTACCAAGTGTCCTGAACGTTCTCAAACTCCCGCTACCAAGTGTCCTGAACGTTCTCAAACTCCCGCTACCAAGTCCTGAACGTTCTCAAACTCTCGCTACCAAGTCCTAAACGTTCTCAAACTCCCGCTACCAAGTCCTGAACGTTCTCAAACTCCCGCTACCAAGTATTGAACGTTCTCAAACTCCCGCTACCAAGTCCTAAACGTTCTCAAACTCCCGGTACCAAGTGTCCTGAACGTTCTCAAACTCTCGCTACCAAGTCCTCAAACTCCCGCTACCAAGTCCTGAACGTTCTCAAACTCCCGCTACCAAGTCCTAAACGTTCTCAAACTCCCGCTACCAAGTCCTGAACGTTCTCAAACTCCCGCTACCAAGTGTCCTGAACGTTCTCAAACTCCCGCTACCAAGTCCTGAACGTTCTCAAACTCTCGCTACCAAGTCCTAAACGTTCTCAAACTCCCGCTACCAAGTCCTGAACGTTCTCAAACTCCCGCTACCAAGTATTGAACGTTCTCAAACTCCCGCTACCAAGTCCTGAACGTTCTCAAACTCCCGCTACCAAGTCCTGGACATTCTCAAACTCCCGCTACCAAGTCCTTAACGTTCTCAAACTCTCGCTACGAAGTCCTGAACATTCTCAAACTCCCGCTACCAAGTCCTGAACGATCTCAAACTCCCGCTACCAAGTCCTGAACGTTCTCAAACTCCCTGTACCAAGTGTCCTGAACGTTCTCAAACTCCCGCTGCCAAGTCCTGAACGTTCGCAAACTCCCGCTACCAAGTGTCCTGAACGTTCTCAAACTCCCGCTACTAAGTCCTCAAACTCCCGCTACCAAGTCCTGAACGTTCTGAAACTCCCGCTACCAAGTTTCCTGAACGTTCTCAAACTCCCGCTACCAAGTCCTAAACGTTCTCAAACTCCCGCTACCAAGTCCTGCACGTTCTCAAACTCCCGCTACCAAGTGTCCTGAACGTTCTCAAACTCCCGCTACCAAGTGTCCTGAACGTTCTCAAACTCCCGCTACCAAGTCCTGAACGTTCTCAAACTCTCGCTACCAAGTCCTAAACGTTCTCAAACTCCCGCTACCAAGTCCTGAACGTTCTCAAACTCCCGCTACCAAGTATTGAACGTTCTCAAACTCCCGCTACCAAGTCCTAAACGTTCTCAAACTCCCGGTACCAAGTGTCCTGAACGTTCTCAAACTCTCGCTACCAAGTCCTCAAACTCCCGCTACCAAGTCCTGAACGTTCTCAAACTCCCGCTACCAAGTCCTAAACGTTCTCAAACTCCCGCTACCAAGTCCTGAACGTTCTCAAACTCCCGCTACCAAGTGTCCTGAACGTTCTCAAACTCCCGCTACCAAGTCCTGAACGTTCTCCAACTCTCGCTACCAAGTCCTAAACGTTCTCAAACTCCCGCTACCAAGTCCTGAACGTTCTCAAACTCCCGCTACCAAGTATTGAACGTTCTCAAACTCCCGCTACCAAGTCCTGAACGTTCTCAAACTCCCGCTACCAAGTCCTGGACATTCTCAAACTCCCGCTACCAAGTCCTTAACGTTCTCAAACTCTCGCTACGAAGTCCTGAACATTCTCAAACTCCCGCTACCAAGTCCTGAACGATCTCAAACTCCCGCTACCAAGTCCTGAACGTTCTCAAACTCCCTGTACCAAGTGTCCTGAACGTTCTCAAACTCCCGCTGCCAAGTCCTGAACGTTCGCAAACTCCCGCTACCAAGTGTCCTGAACGTTCTCAAACTCCCGCTACTACGTCCTCAATCTCCCGCTACCAAGTCCTGAACGTTCTGAAACTCCCTCTACCAAGTTTCCTGAACGTTCTCAAACTCCCGCTACCAAGTCCTAAACGTTCTCAAACTCCCGCTACCAAGTCCTGAACGTTCTCAAACTCCCGCTACCAAGTCCTAAACGTTCTCAAACTCCGGCTACCAAGTCCTGAACGTTCTCAAACTCCCGCTACCAAGTCCTGAACGTTCTCAAACTCTCGCTACCAAGTCCTAAACGTTCTCAAACTCCCGCTACCAAGTCCTGAACGTTTTCAAACTCCCGCTACCAAGTATTGAACGTTCTCAAACTCCCGCTACCAAGTCCTAAACATTCTCAAACTCCCGCTACCAAGTGTCCTGAACGTTCTCAAACTCTCGCTACCAAGTCCTAAACGTTCTCAAACTCCCGCTACCAATTCCTCAAACTCCCGCTACCAAGTCCTGAACGTTCTCAAACTCCCGCTACCAAGTCCTGGAAATTCTAAAACTCCCGCTACCAAGTCCTTAACGTTCTCAAACTCTCGCTACGAAGTCCTGAACATTCTCAAACTCCCGCTACCAAGTCCTGAACGATCTCAAACTCCCGCTACCAAGTCCTGAACGTTCTCAAACTCCCTGTACCAAGTTTCCTGAACGTTCTCAAACTCCCGCTGCCAAGTCCTGAACGTTCGCAAACTCCCGCTACCAAGTGTCCTGAACGTTCTCAAACTCCCGCTACTAAGTCCTCAAACTCCCGCTACCAAGTCCTGAACGTTCTGAAACTCCCGCTACCAAGTGTCCTGAACGTTCTCAAACTCCCGCTACCAAGTCCTAAACGTTCTCAAACTCCCGCTACCAAGTCCTGAACGTTCTCAAACTCCCGCTACCAAGTGTCCTGAACGTTCTCAAACTCCCGCTACCAAGTGTCCTGAACGTTCTCAAACTCCCGCTACCAAGTCCTAAACGTTCTCAAACTCCCGCTACCAAGTCCTGAACGTTCTCAAACTCCCGCTACCAAGTATTGAACGTTCTCAAACTCCCGCTACCAAGTCCTAAACGTTCTCAAACTACCGCTACCAAGTGTCCTGAACGTTCTCAAACTCTCGCTACCAAGTCCTAAACGTTCTAAAACTCCCGCTACCAATTCCTCAAACTCCCGCTACCAAGTCCTGAACTTTCTCAAACTCCCGCTACCAATTCCTCAAACTCCCGCTACCAAGTATTGAACGTTCTCAAACTCCCGCTACCAAGTCCTAAACGTTCTCAAACTCCCGCTACCAAGTGTCCTGAACGTTCTCAAACTCCCGCTACCAAGTGTCCTGAACGTTCTCAAACTCCCGCTACCAAGTCCTGAACGTTCTCAAACTCTCGCTACCAAGTCCTAAACGTTCTCAAACTCCCGCTACCAAGTCCTGAACGTTCTCAAACTCCCGCTACCAAGTATTGAACGTTCTCAAACTCCCGCTACCAAGTCCTAAACGTTCTCAAACTCCCGGTACCAAGTGTCCTGAACGTTCTCAAACTCTCGCTACCAAGTCCTCAAACTCCCGCTACCAAGTCCTGAACGTTCTCAAACTCCCGCTACCAAGTCCTAAACGTTCTCAAACTCCCGCTACCAAGTCCTGAACGTTCTCAAACTCCCGCTACCAAGTGTCCTGAACGTTCTCAAACTCCCGCTACCAAGTCCTGAACGTTCTCAAACTCTCGCTACCAAGTCCTAAACGTTCTCAAACTCCCGCTACCAAGTCCTGAACGTTCTCAAACTCCCGCTACCAAGTATTGAACGTTCTCAAACTCCCGCTACCAAGTCCTGAACGTTCTCAAACTCCCGCTACCAAGTCCTGGACATTCTCAAACTCCCGCTACCAAGTCCTTAACGTTCTCAAACTCTCGCTACGAAGTCCTGAACATTCTCAAACTCCCGCTACCAAGTCCTGAACGATCTCAAACTCCCGCTACCAAGTCCTGAACGTTCTCAAACTCCCTGTACCAAGTGTCCTGAACGTTCTCAAACTCCCGCTGCCAAGTCCTGAACGTTCGCAAACTCCCGCTACCAAGTGTCCTGAACGTTCTCAAACTCCCGCTACTACGTCCTCAAACTCCCGCTACCAAGTCCTGAACGTTCTGAAACTCCCTCTACCAAGTTTCCTGAACGTTCTCAAACTCCCGCTACCAAGTCCTAAACGTTCTCAAACTCCCGCTACCAAGTCCTGAACGTTCTCAAACTCCCGCTACCAAGTATTGAACGTTCTCAAACTCCCGCTACCAAGTCCTGAACGTTCTCAAACTCCCGCTACCAAGTCCTGGACATTCTCAAACTCCCGCTACCAAGTCCTTAACGTTCTCAAACTCTCGCTACGAAGTCCTGAACATTCTCAAACTCCCGCTACCAAGTCCTGAACGATCTCAAACTCCCGCTACCAAGTCCTGAACGTTCTCAAACTCCCTGTACCAAGTGTCCTGAACGTTCTCAAACTCCCGCTGCCAAGTCCTGAACGTTCGCAAACTCCCGCTACCAAGTGTCCTGAACGTTCTCAAACTCCCGCTACTACGTCCTCAAACTCCCGCTACCAAGTCCTGAACGTTCTGAAACTCCCTCTACCAAGTTTCCTGAACGTTCTCAAACTCCCGCTACCAAGTCCTAAAAGTTCTCAAACTCCCGCTACCAAGTCCTGAACGTTCTCAAACTCCCGCTACCAAGTCCTAAACGTTCTCAAACTCCCGCTACCAAGTCCTGAACGTTCTCAAACTCCCGCTACCAAGTCCTGAACGTTCTCAAACTCTCGCTACCAAGTCCTAAACGTTCTCAAACTCCCGCTACCAAGTCCTGAACGTTTTCAAACTCCCGCTACCAAGTATTGAACGTTCTCAAACTCCCGCTACCAAGTCCTAAACATTCTCAAACTCCCGGTACCAAGTGTCCTGAACGTTCTCAAACTCTCGCTACCAAGTCCTAAACGTTCTCAAACTCCCGCTACCAATTCCTCAAACTCCCGCTACCAAGTCCTAAACGTTCTCAAACTCCCGCTACCAAGTCCTGAACGTTCTCAAACTCCCGCTACCAAGTCCTAAACGTTCTCAAACTCCCGCTACCAAGTCCTGAACGTTCTCAAACTCCCGCTACCAAGTCCTGAACGTTCTCAAACTCTCGCTACCAAGTCCTAAACGTTCTCAAACTCCCGCTACCAAGTCCTGAACGTTTTCAAACTCCCGCTACCAAGTATTGAACGTTCTCAAACTCCCGCTACCAAGTCCTAAACATTCTCAAACTCCCGCTACCAAGTGTCCTGAACGTTCTCAAACTCTCGCTACCAAGTCCTAAACGTTCTCAAACTCCCGCTACCAATTCCTCAAACTCCCGCTACCAAGTCCTGAACGTTCTCAAACTCCCGCTACCAAGTCCTGGAAATTCTCAAACTCCCGCTACCAAGTCCT
Organism: Ariolimax columbianus; assembly: GCA_036924085.1. NCBI lineage: Eukaryota > Metazoa > Mollusca > Gastropoda > Stylommatophora > Arionidae > Ariolimax > Ariolimax columbianus. Next base: position 21,425,203 of record JAVGWX010000018.1, read on the forward strand.
TAACGTTCTCAAACTCTCGCTACGAAGTCCTGAACATTCTCAAACTCCCGCTACCAAGTCCTGAACGATCTCAAACTCCCGCTACCAAGTCCTGAACGTTCTCAAACTCCCTGTACCAAGTTTCCTGAACGTTCTCAAACTCCCGCTGCCAAGTCCTGAACGTTCGCAAACTCCCGCTACCAAGTGTCCTGAACGTTCTCAAACTCCCGCTACTAAGTCCTCAAACTCCCGCTACCAAGTCCTGAACGTTCTGAAACTCCCGCTACCAAGTGTCCTGAACGTTCTCAAACTCCCGCTACCAAGTCCTAAACGTTCTCAAACTCCCGCTACCAAGTCCTGAACGTTCTCAAACTCCCGCTACCAAGTGTCCTGAACGTTCTCAAACTCCCGCTACCAAGTGTCCTGAACGTTCTCAAACTCCCGCTACCAAGTCCTAAACGTTCTCAAACTCCCGCTACCAAGTCCTGAACGTTCTCAAACTCCCGCTACCAAGTATTGAACGTTCTCAAACTCCCGCTACCAAGTCCTAAACGTTCTCAAACTACCGCTACCAAGTGTCCTGAACGTTCTCAAACTCTCGCTACCAAGTCCTAAACGTTCTAAAACTCCCGCTACCATTTCCTCAAACTCCCGCTACCAAGTCCTGAACTTTCTCAAACTCCCGCTACCAAGTCCTCAAACTCCCGCTACCAAGTCCTGAACGTTCTCAAACTCTCGCTACCAAGTCCTAAACGTTCTCAAACTCCCGCTACCAAGTCCTGAACGTTCTCAAACTCCCGCTACCAAGTATTGAACGTTCTCAAACTCCCGCTACCAAGTCCTAAACGTTCTCAAACTCCCGCTACCAAGTGTCCTGAACGTTCTCAAACTCCCGCTACCAAGTGTCCTGAACGTTCTCAAACTCCCGCTACCAAGTCCTGAACGTTCTCAAACTCTCGCTACCAAGTCCTAAACGTTCTCAAACTCCCGCTACCAAGTCCTGAACGTTCTCAAACTCCCGCTACCAAGTATTGAACGTTCTCAAACTCCCGCTACCAAGTCCTAAACGTTCTCAAACTCCCGGTACCAAGTGTCCTGAACGTTCTCAAACTCTCGCTACCAAGTCCTCAAACTCCCGCTACCAAGTCCTGAACGTTCTCAAACTCCCGCTACCAAGTCCTAAACGTTCTCAAACTCCCGCTACCAAGTCCTGAACGTTCTCAAACTCCCGCTACCAAGTGTCCTGAACGTTCTCAAACTCCCGCTACCAAGTCCTGAACGTTCTCAAACTCTCGCTACCAAGTCCTAAACGTTCTCAAACTCCCGCTACCAAGTCCTGAACGTTCTCAAACTCCCGCTACCAAGTATTGAACGTTCTCAAACTCCCGCTACCAAGTCCTGAACGTTCTCAAACTCCCGCTACCAAGTCCTGGACATTCTCAAACTCCCGCTACCAAGTCCTTAACGTTCTCAAACTCTCGCTACGAAGTCCTGAACATTCTCAAACTCCCGCTACCAAGTCCTGAACGATCTCAAACTCCCGCTACCAAGTCCTGAACGTTCTCAAACTCCCTGTACCAAGTGTCCTGAACGTTCTCAAACTCCCGCTGCCAAGTCCTGAACGTTCGCAAACTCCCGCTACCAAGTGTCCTGAACGTTCTCAAACTCCCGCTACTACGTCCTCAAACTCCCGCTACCAAGTCCTGAACGTTCTGAAACTCCCTCTACCAAGTTTCCTGAACGTTCTCAAACTCCCGCTACCAAGTCCTAAACGTTCTCAAACTCCCGCTACCAAGTCCTGAACGTTCTCAAACTCCCGCTACCAAGTGTCCTGAACGTTCTCAAACTCCCGCTACCAAGTGTCCTGAACGTTCTCAAACTCCCGCTACCAAGTCCTAAACGTTCTCAAACTCCCGCTACCAAGTCCTGAACGTTCTCAAACTCCCGCTACCAAGTATTGAACGTTCTCAAACTCCCGCTACCAAGTCCTAAACGTTCTCAAACTACCGCTACCAAGTGTCCTGAACGTTCTCAAACTCTCGCTACCAAGTCCTAAACGTTCTAAAACTCCCGCTACCAATTCCTCAAACTCCCGCTACCAAGTCCTGAACTTTCTCAAACTCCCGCTACCAAGTCCTCAAACTCCCGCTACCAAGTCCTGAACGTTCTCAAACTCTCGCTACCAAGTCCTAAACGTTCTCAAACTGCCGCTACCAAGTCCTGAACGTTCTCAAACTCCCGCTACCAAGTATTGAACGTTCTCAAACTCCCGCTACCAAGTCCTAAACGTTCTCAAACTCCCGCTACCAAGTGTCCTGAACGTTCTCAAACTCCCGCTACCAAGTGTCCTGAACGTTCTCAAACTCCCGCTACCAAGTCCTGAACGTTCTCAAACTCTCGCTACCAAGTCCTAAACGTTCTCAAACTCCCGCTACCAAGTCCTGAACGTTCTCAAACTCCCGCTACCAAGTATTGAACGTTCTCAAACTCCCGCTACCAAGTCCTAAACGTTCTCAAACTCCCGGTACCAAGTGTCCTGAACGTTCTCAAACTCTCGCTACCAAGTCCTCAAACTCCCGCTACCAAGTCCTGAACGTTCTCAAACTCCCGCTACCAAGTCCTAAACGTTCTCAAACTCCCGCTACCAAGTCCTGAACGTTCTCAAACTCCCGCTACCAAGTGTCCTGAACGTTCTCAAACTCCCGCTACCAAGTCCTGAACGTTCTCAAACTCTCGCTACCAAGTCCTAAACGTTCTCAAACTCCCGCTACCAAGTCCTGAACGTTCTCAAACTCCCGCTACCAAGTATTGAACGTTCTCAAACTCCCGCTACCAAGTCCTGAACGTTCTCAAACTCCCGCTACCAAGTCCTGGACATTCTCAAACTCCCGCTACCAAGTCCTTAACGTTCTCAAACTCTCGCTACGAAGTCCTGAACATTCTCAAACTCCCGCTACCAAGTCCTGAACGATCTCAAACTCCCGCTACCAAGTCCTGAACGTTCTCAAACTCCCTGTACCAAGTGTCCTGAACGTTCTCAAACTCCCGCTGCCAAGTCCTGAACGTTCGCAAACTCCCGCTACCAAGTGTCCTGAACGTTCTCAAACTCCCGCTACTACGTCCTCAAACTCCCGCTACCAAGTCCTGAACGTTCTGAAACTCCCTCTACCAAGTTTCCTGAACGTTCTCAAACTCCCGCTACCAAGTCCTAAACGTTCTCAAACTCCCGCTACCAAGTCCTGAACGTTCTCAAACTCCCGCTACCAAGTCCTAAACGTTCTCAAACTCCCGCTACCAAGTCCTGAACGTTCTCAAACTCCCGCTACCAAGTCCTGAACGTTCTCAAACTCTCGCTACCAAGTCCTAAACGTTCTCAAACTCCCGCTACCAAGTCCTGAACGTTTTCAAACTCCCGCTACCAAGTATTGAACGTTCTCAAACTCCCGCTACCAAGTCCTAAACATTCTCAAACTCCCGCTACCAAGTGTCCTGAACGTTCTCAAACTCTCGCTACCAAGTCCTAAACGTTCTCAAACTCCCGCTACCAATTCCTCAAACTCCCGCTACCAAGTCCTGAACGTTCTCAAACTCCCGCTACCAAGTCCTGGAAATTCTCAAACTCCCGCTACCAAGTCCTTAACGTTCTCAAACTCTCGCTACGAAGTCCTGAACATTCTCAAACTCCCGCTACCAAGTCCTGAACGATCTCAAACTCCCGCTACCAAGTCCTGAACGTTCTCAAACTCCCTGTACCAAGTTTCCTGAACGTTCTCAAACTCCCGCTGCCAAGTCCTGAACGTTCGCAAACTCCCGCTACCAAGTGTCCTGAACGTTCTCAAACTCCCGCTACTAAGTCCTCAAACTCCCGCTACCAAGTCCTGAACGTTCTGAAACTCCCGCTACCAAGTGTCCTGAACGTTCTCAAACTCCCGCTACCAAGTCCTAAACGTTCTCAAACTCCCGCTACCAAGTCCTGAACGTTCTCAAACTCCCGCTACCAAGTGTCCTGAACGCTCTCAAACTCCCGCTACCAAGTGTCCTGAACGTTCTCAAACTCCCGCTACCAAGTCCTAAACGTTCTCAAACTCCCGCTACCAAGTCCTGAACGTTCTCAAACTCCCGCTACCAAGTATTGAACGTTCTCAAACTCCCGCTACCAAGTCCTAAACGTTCTCAAACTACCGCTACCAAGTGTCCTGAACGTTCTCAAACTCTCGCTACCAAGTCCTAAACGTTCTAAAACTCCCGCTACCAATTCCTCAAACTCCCGCTACCAAGTCCTGAACTTTCTCAAACTCCCGCTACCAAGTCCTCAAACTCCCGCTACCAAGTCCTGAACGTTCTCAAACTCTCGCTACCAAGTCCTAAACGTTCTCAAACTCCCGCTACCAAGTCCTGAACGTTCTCAAACTCCCGCTACCAAGTATTGAACGTTCTCAAACTCCCGCTACCAAGTCCTAAACGTTCTCAAACTCCCGCTACCAAGTGTCCTGAACGTTCTCAAACTCCCGCTACCAAGTGTCCTGAACGTTCTCAAACTCCCGCTACCAAGTCCTGAACGTTCTCAAACTCTCGCTACCAAGTCCTAAACGTTCTCAAACTCCCGCTACCAAGTCCTGAACGTTCTCAAACTCCCGCTACCAAGTATTGAACGTTCTCAAACTCCCGCTACCAAGTCCTAAACGTTCTCAAACTCCCGGTACCAAGTGTCCTGAACGTTCTCAAACTCTCGCTACCAAGTCCTCAAACTCCCGCTACCAAGTCCTGAACGTTCTCAAACTCCCGCTACCAAGTCCTAAACGTTCTCAAACTCCCGCTACCAAGTCCTGAACGTTCTCAAACTCCCGCTACCAAGTGTCCTGAACGTTCTCAAACTCCCGCTACCAAGTCCTGAACGTTCTCAAACTCTCGCTACCAAGTCCTAAACGTTCTCAAACTCCCGCTACCAAGTCCTGAACGTTCTCAAACTCCCGCTACCAAGTATTGAACGTTCTCAAACTCCCGCTACCAAGTCCTGAACGTTCTCAAACTCCCGCTACCAAGTCCTGGACATTCTCAAACTCCCGCTACCAAGTCCTTAACGTTCTCAAACTCTCGCTACGAAGTCCTGAACATTCTCAAACTCCCGCTACCAAGTCCTGAACGATCTCAAACTCCCGCTACCAAGTCCTGAACGTTCTCAAACTCCCTGTACCAAGTGTCCTGAACGTTCTCAAACTCCCGCTGCCAAGTCCTGAACGTTCGCAAACTCCCGCTACCAAGTGTCCTGAACGTTCTCAAACTCCCGCTACTACGTCCTCAAACTCCCGCTACCAAGTCCTGAACGTTCTGAAACTCCCTCTACCAAGTTTCCTGAACGTTCTCAAACTCCCGCTACCAAGTCCTAAACGTTCTCAAACTCCCGCTACCAAGTCCTGAACGTTCTCAAACTCCCGCTACCAAGTGTCCTGAACGTTCTCAAACTCCCGCTACCAAGTGTCCTGAACGTTCTCAAACTCCCGCTACCAAGTCCTAAACGTTCTCAAACTCCCGCTACCAAGTCCTGAACGTTCTCAAACTCCCGCTACCAAGTATTGAACGTTCTCAAACTCCCGCTACCAAGTCCTAAACGTTCTCAAACTACCGCTACCAAGTGTCCTGAACGTTCTCAAACTCTCGCTACCAAGTCCTAAACGTTCTAAAACTCCCGCTACCAATTCCTCAAACTCCCGCTACCAAGTCCTGAACTTTCTCAAACTCCCGCTACCAAGTCCTCAAACTCCCGCTACCAAGTCCTGAACGTTCTCAAACTCTCGCTACCAAGTCCTAAACGTTCTCAAACTCCCGCTACCAAGTCCTGAACGTTCTCAAACTCCCGCTACCAAGTATTGAACGTTCTCAAACTCCCGCTACCAAGTCCTAAACGTTCTCAAACTCCCGCTACCAAGTGTCCTGAACGTTCTCAAACTCTCGCTACCAAGTCCTAAACGTTCTCAAACTCCCGCTACCAATTCCTCAAACTCGCGCTACCAAGTCCTGAACGTTGTCAAACTCCCGCTACCAAGTCCTCAAACTCCCGCTACCAAGTCCTGAACGTTCTCAAACACCCGCTACCAAGTCCTCAAACTCCCGCTACCAAGCCCTGAACGTTCTCAAACTCCCGCTACCAAGCCCTGAACGTTCTCAAACTCCCGCTACCAAGTCCTGAACGTTCTCAAACTCCCGCTACCAAGTCCTCAAACTCCCGCTACCAAGTCCTGAACGTTCTCAAACTCCCGCTACCAAGTCCTCAAACTCCCGCTACCAAGCCCTGAACGTTCTCAAACTCCCGCTACCAAGCCCTGAACGTTCTCAAACTCCCACTACCAAGCCCTGAACGTTCTCAAACTCCCACTACCAAGCCCTGAACGTTCTCAAACTCCCGCTACCAAGCCCTGAACGTTCTCAAACTCCCGCTATCAAATTATGAAAATGGCTTTTCAAGTAGCAAGTTGGTGTCCGGTGAATGGACTGCATTGTGTCGTAGTTTACATCTTGATTGCGATATTTGCATCTTTCGGTCTGACACATTCAACTCCAGTTTGACATTTTTGAGTACTGGGTTAGCCATCCCTCTTCGATCCCTCCTCCATAGCCAGTTTACCCTGTTGCAGACTGTTACCCAGGATTACTACGAGGAGGTGCATAAGGGCGTTTGTAGCTCTGGGTTGTTGGCCCTTACGCTAGTAGTCAGCATTGAGTCAGTGACCGCTAGAGTTCTTTGCAGTGCTCAGTGTCTTCATTCTCCTTAGAAGGACTGACCTATGGGTCTGTCTAGAGGACAATGGCATCCATTCTTAACAGAACAGAACGTCCAGTTTCAGAACTGCAATTGTTGGGACGGAGTTTGCCTTCACTCTGGAATCCCTATTCTTATAGCCAGACCACGCTGGTGCAGTCTGTTTCCAGGGCCGTCACTTAGAGGCTGAATAGGGTTTTGGTCAGCTATGGCTTACTGACCGTGATGCAAGCAGCCAGCTATGGCTCACTGACCCTGATGGAAGCAGCCAGCTATGAGTCTCTGCCTACTGTCATTGCAGCCACTGTGCTCCATCCTCGACCCCTCCCATTGATATTTGTGACCGCCACTGCAAATGCATTAATACAGACTTCCTGCCATTTGATCGAATGTATGCGTTGCTTCGTGTTTTACTTGGAGCAAAGAAGCTCAATCGATCATAAAACGTATGAACTGGTTAAATTGAAAATGAAACATAATTATAATTTTTTAATTTTCTCATTACATCAAGGAACCGTTTGTGTTTGTGAGTTAGTCCGTTTGTGTGCGCGTGTGTGTTATCATGTGTGTTTGTTTGTCTGCGTGTGTGCTATTCTGTTTGTGTTTGTTTGTGTGTGGGTCAATCTGTCTATTTGTTTTCGCAGACTAGCTCACAGCTGCAAAAATAAAAGGAACTGACTTCGGTAAATATTGCCAATCCCTAGCCAGAATATCCAATAAGGCAGCATGCCAGAATATCCAACAGTACAACAGGGCCTAACAAAATTATGGGAAATGCCCAATATCAAAAGGATTGCTCAGGCATTCATTTCCAAATGAAAATGAAAAACCTAAAAATGGGTTTTAAAAGAGAAAGCCGAACCTTACAACGTATACATTTTCCCCCTCTGGAATTAGTATTTGACAGCTTTTCTGTCGTTCGTTCTCCCTACTCTTCTTATGTAATGTTATGCAACAGCGACATCACTGCTCTCTGAGGGGACACACGGGTGTCAAGTGAATTTTACAAGTGATGTTTAATATAGCCATCCACTTAGCGATAACAAGAAATCTACGCACCCCACCTCTCTGCGACGCCGTTTGGCAAGGACAATAGGACAAAAGAAGAAGAAGTTTAATATCTCCCTGTTTGTTGTTCGGTCGTTATGATTTTGACGTCCTTTTGGCGAAGGTGCGATCCTTTTATCCTATGGTTTACAGGTATGTGGCTGCTAGTTCTATGTATGCATGCATGTTTCAAAGCAATCCCAAAAATAGCAACAGTAATTTGAGTCGAAGAGACGAGATTACAAATGTCAGATTGTGAACTGGTCACATACACCGGAAAATGCACATATACTGCGGTTAGGCCAAGGGTAAGAAGTGAGTTAGGTCGAGAGAAAGAAGTGAGTTAGGTCGAGAGAAAGAAGTGAGTTAGGTCGAGAGAAAGAAGTGAGTTAGGTCGAGAGAAAGAAGTGAGTTAGGTCGAGAGAAAGAAGTGAGTTAATCCGAGAGAAAGAAATGAGTTAGGCCCAGAGAATAAACTCTGTAATGATAGTGTATTAATTGTATTCGGAGATGATTCGTCTGAAGGAAGAGCTAAATGCCAATGGCAAGGACCTGAGAAGTATTCAGTACGTATACTGTGGGCAGTGTACAGCTATACGAATAGATAACACATTAGGGAACTTCAGGCAGATAAAAAAAATGGAATGAGGCAGGGGTGTTTGCTGTCTCCTGACCTGTTCTCTGTGAACAGCGAATTGATATCGTGATCTCTAGGGGCAATATCTGGGATATCAATTGGTGGACAGAACATAACAACTTGCGTTACGCTGATGACACTGTGTTGATATGGCGGAATTAGTCAGATTTATAAGAAATGGTCTACATGGTTCTTATCTTCAAAGTGAAAATAACAACTTTGGACCAAGATGCTGAGCAGCGCATGAGCTGCAGTGGTCAGCAACCCATAGCTGACTGCTAGCATCAGGGCCAGCGAACCAGAGCTGTCAAGACCCTTCTACACCTCCACTCGGTGATCCTGGATAACAGACTACAGCAGGGCAGACTGGCTAAGGAGAAGGGATCGAAGAGGGAATGCTAACCCGGTACTAAAAAAATGCGTGCTGAAGTCGGATGTGTTGGACCGAAAGGTGCAAATATTGCAGTCAAGCTGTAAACTACGACACAACGCATCCCGTTCTCTGGACTACATTCTGCTACTTAAGCCCTTTCAGAATTTGGTAGCGGGAGATTGAGAACGAACGAAGCCAAGCCAAGATAAAAACTTCAGCTGAATTTTAAAAAAAAATCTGAAGCAATGGTAGTAACTAAAAGCACACATCTCCTAAATGCTGAATAAAGGTGAACGAGGCGGAGTAAAACAAAAAGTAAGTGACATGTCGATACTCTTTGGTTCCGTACCGGGACAGAGAGGGCGAAGACGTCCAAGGAAGAGGTGGGTGGACAACATCACTGAGTGATCACGCCTTCGTCCCGGTGAGATACGACAGGCGGCGGCAGACAGAGAAAAATGGCGTGAGATTTTGGGAGTGTCTTCAAGTGTGCCCCAACGACCTGATGGGTTACGGGATGAACTGAACTGAACTGAAATGACTGATGTCCTTTGTAGAAGGTCGTTTCTTACAACAGCTAAACTATATGGCTATTATTATAAGCATATTGGCAAGTGTGCAGAACGGAAGGCTGCCATCACTTTCCGTACGTGGAGGAGCCGGAAAGAAAACCATGTATGACAAACTGAACACGAGTGTGACTCGAGCCGGGTGCGTTGAGATTGTGAAACAGACGCCTCACCCCTAGGCCACACAGCTTCCCTAGCTAGGCGGAACTAAAACAAATACACAGATTTCAATACTTGGGCACCCACACCAGTTCTGATGGGAGATGCAATAATGAAATAAAGAACAGAATAGCCAATGCGAAATCAGTCTTCCAGAGTTTGAGAGAAATCTTGTGCAACAAAAGCCTGTTACTGGATTTAAGGAACATAGTTCTCTGATGCTACGTGGAAGCAGTACTGACCAATGTCAACGAGTCATTGAACGTTGGAGGCAACGGAGATGTGGTTTTACAGAAGAATGTTGAAAATTCCATGGGCTGGAAATAAAGCTTATAACGTGGTTCTTGATGAGGCACAGAAACAAAAACAGATGATGGCACCAATCAGAAGAAGCCAGTCGTCCTTTTTCGGGCATATAAGAAGAAGAGGCAGGTTGGAACACAGGATGACAGCGGGCAGAATCGCAGGTTAGAGGCACAGAGGGAGACAGAAAGAATATATTGGACAGTTTGAAGAAAGGACGTGGGAGGCGATCAACACCGGAACTGATAACAGTGATTCCTGATAAGAGGGAATGGAAGTTCAAGGTCTTCAAAGCCAACCAGCAGCGCAAGTAATGATGATGATGAATTATAGTTGTTCTATTTACTCTGAGAGGAGATGGTGGCCAAGCGGCTTGAATACCTATCTCCTGGTATGGTGACACGGTTCTAATCTCCAGTAATGAATAGGTTGTTTTTTTCTATTTGGGTTTTTATAAATACCTAGCTTTCACATTGACGGGCAATGCACAGGTAAGCGGCAAAAACAAGTTAGCATCATCATCATGTAGCATGTCCTTGACAGAAGCTCGCTCTCATCACAGTCATTCAACAGTAATCTCAATCAGCAGTCTACCGGCTGCTCCATGTTCATAGTGTCATTGATGTCTTGTGTCCTTCTACGCCTTGGTCGGCCTCTGCCTCGTCTTCCTGGAACAATGTCCTCCAGAACTGCTTATCCCAGTCCGTCGTGGCGCTTGATGTGGCCGAAGAACGTCAGTTTCCGAGACATAATTTATAGGCGGCCAGTTCTTTTCGACACTCAGATCTTGCAGGATGACTGTATTTGTTATTGTTTTCTTCACTCAAGGTATTTTTCTGATGCTTCTGTAGTATTTCGTCTCCAAAGCCTCGGTTCTCTTAATTGTTGTGTGATTGTCCATGTCTCGAATCTGTACATTGCCACCGACCGGGAACACGCGTGTTCTGGGGATCTTCAATTGTAATTCTTTGTTAGCATTGTGTCACCCATTTTGTAGACTTTTCAGTTTCTGCTAAGCTAAGGATAACCTTCTCCTTATTTCCATCGCACATTCCCCATCGTTTGTTATCAGAGATCCAAGCTGTTCAAACTAACCCACGTGTTCAATTTCTTCATTACAGATAGTGACCTTTGGGTCGTGGTCTGTGTGTGCTAATGGACAGTGTCTTTATAAAACCAAGTAAATATTAAAATACGCTGACCTCATCACGAGGTCTCATCTTTCACTTCCGAACAGGACATTCCAGCCAATAGCCACTTGAACCGCATCAATCCCCAGCCCCTGCCCTTGTGCAGACATTGCTCTCATCCTGATGAAACAGTTCGACATCAACTCTTTGGGTGCAAGGCGCTTGCGGGCATGGGGACAAGATTCTTACAACCACTAGCGACAATTACCAACACACGGAGCAGCGACACACCTGAAGAACACCTGTATATATATTTTAGAATGGCGTCGGGCTGCCAAGAGCAGGCTTGCTCAGCAGCTATGGGATGATAACAACACCAATCACAACGATGAAAAGGCGGAAACTCACTTGGTTTGGCAACGTCTCGATGTGCAAGGGCCTTGCAAATACCTTATTGCATTTGTTTCTTATATATACGCCTCTGTAAATTTTTCTGGCATAGCACGGCTATTTCCACCCCCACTGCCCGCAGTCTTTTGTGTGATATCATGACGTATTAACCAGTGTTTGAATGCGTGTGTGTATATTACAAGGCAAGCGAACGCAGGGACGCCCGAGAAAACGATATAAAGACAACATACATGGGGGTGGGGGGGGGGGTATAAATTTGGAGGTATCAACAAAGGTGCCGCCCCAACCATTCCAAAATGTCACGGGATGAACTGAAATTTAAAAAAAAAATTATTTCCAAACTACGATCTACGATGCAAACCTATAGGTCAAGATGGCTGCCAGGGGCTGCGTCTAGAATCCTGATTCATTCACAATGGCTTCACACGGATATACGCGTGTAGCTACCAAATTGTGGCGTAAATAGGTTAATCCGCACCTCTTTCCACTATTTATATTGACATATTTTGTGTTTTGGGGGACTAAGTAAGTAGCATGCCCTTTGCAGAACGTCGCTTCGGTACTTGCTTCTTAATTCATCCCAAACAAAAAATATACTTTTTAGCACCGTATGTATGTATATATATATATATATATATATATATATATATATATATATATATATATATATATATATATATATATATATATATTTAGAGAGAGAGAGAAAGAGAGAGAAAATTAGAACCGGTTTGGAGTCACAGAATAGTCAACTTTTTAACTGTTGGGGTGTCAAAAATCTCGCCTATAAATGGATTGCCAACAAACCTAGATGTAATAACCAAACAGTAAATGACTGTCAACTTTGATAATCCTACCACAGCTGCACATACTCTATGCATCGACCATTCTTAGAAAATGGCACACGAGAGAAGCAAGCGCTTAAATGGCACACACATGCATATGATTGATTCGAACATGTACGAGTTCACGTGGCGTTGATGCATCAAAGTAAACGGTTTGGGCGTTTCCAGCGCCACTCTTGCGGACATTGTTCAATTCTGGCCACCTCAATAATGAAAACTGTGGTGTTTGGTCGTCTAATTATTTCAATTTGCCCGCCAAGAAATTTCCTTCTGCTCCTTTTTAGGGTCCTACGTTCTTCCAGACGTTTGGTCACAAAACGGAATATAACCACCTTTTCTACACATCTTTCTACACAGTTTTGCTTATTTATTTAAAATAAAATTATTTTGACTTGTCCTCACATTAACCCGAAATGGAATGCCCCGTGACAGTAATCAGCTGTCAATTACATGTGATAAGAACCCAAGGAACTCTGTTTGGGGTGAATTAAGACCCAAGTACCGTCGCTTCTTAACTCAACTTAACGTCGTCATACTGTTTTAGAAGACTCTGCAGTCTGTCTACAACCAGTTTCATTTACATTATCTTGCTCTAAAAGCTATTCGCATCAAATGTATTCTTAAATGCATTAATTGTCCCTGCTTCCACTACCTCCTGTGGCAACGCATTCCAAGCATTCTCCACTCTCTGACTAAACAAATATTTCCTAATATATAATCTGAACTTCTCTTTAGTTCATTTTAGCTATGCCCTTTTGTTCTTGTGGGTGGTTGTGTTTTGAAAAACATGTTAAAGAATTATGTATCCATTCCTCTGATCATCTTATAAACCTGTATTAACTCACCTCGAATTATTCTCTCTTCGAAACACTGTAGGCCGGTTTTACCGAGTCTTACCTCATAACTGTAGTTCTGGAATCCCACTATCAGCTTTGTCGCTCTTTTTTATATTCTTTCAGCATGTTTATATCCCCTCTACGATAAGAACTCCACACCTGTACACAGTACTCCAATCTAGGTCTAACTAATGCTTTATACAGTTTGATTATCACTTCCTTGCTCCTATGTTTAATATTTCTTTTTATCAAACCTAACATTGCATTTGCCGTTTTCATGGCTACCTGGACTTGCTGACTCACTTACACCTGCCAACATATTTGCCTGTTATAAGTGTCATGGTAGATTGCCATTACTTTCTGTACGCTGAGATCAAAAAAATAAATGTCCTGTCAAACTGGACACTGCGGAATTCGAACCCTGTGAGTTTGGATTGGGAAACGGACGTTTCATCCCTAGGCCGAGCCGCTTCACTGTTTCTGGGACTATAAGATGGCATTGTTATTTTTTTATTGTGCTGTTTTGGTGAGTTGGTGTTTTGGCGTTTTTTCTGTCTGTTTGCATTTGACGATCCGTTAAAATTTGATAGATTAACAGGTCGCACTAGTAGAGGAAGTGTATACACTTTTAGCTTTCAATGTTATGTGGAAGTCGGTTAAAATAGGAGAAATAGAAGTCCACTCAAACATACAACGGTCAGGACAAGATAATCAGCAGCTTGTCCTGGACAGGTCATGAAAGAATCAGTCAAAACGTGATAGATTAAAAGGGCGCAGTAGTAGAGGCTGTATACAAAATGGCAGCTCTTTAGGTTCGGGGAAGTTGGTTAAAATAGGAGAAATAGAAGTCCATTCAAACATACAAGGGTCAAGACAAGATAATTAGCAGCTTGTCCCGGACAGGTCATTGAAGGATCCGTCAACATTTGATAGGTTAACAGGTCGCAGTAGTAGAGGCTGTGTACAAAATGGCAGCGCTTTATGTTTGGGCGAATTTGGTTAAAATATGAGAAATAGAAGTCCACGCAAACAGACAGCGGTCAGGTCGAGTTAAATGACAGGTTGTTAAGAAAATAAAAGGTCTTTGTTGTGAGTTAAGAGGTGAACTGACGATAATAGTTCATTATTCTAAACGATAAAGATGATGACGGATAGAGCAATGTACTTGTCTAAACACTCTTTGACCCACACACAATGAAGTAAGACCGGAAGTTCGACAAAAGCGAAGAGAACTAGCTTTTGTGTATTAAACCGCTTGAAGATATTTCAATAATGTGCAACCTTTCTTCTCAGCAATGGAGAGGCTATTGCTGGATTCGTTTAAACAATATAATCCCATCATCCTTAAATTTGCATGAGACGACTGACCTGTCTAACCCCTTGATATTAGCTGGGAGGTTTAATCCATTCATCCATGATTTGCATTTGTGAAGTTTAAACCCTTTGTACGTGATCTGCCTGCCAATTGTAGCCTCGCTTTCCATTTCGTTAACTTGTGTTAATACGCGTTTGATATTGTCGAACGAGGATATATCAGTTTGATACCGTTTCTTTGAAATTGAAAAATTGAAAATAATAAATATTCATGATAAATGCTAACTTTTTATTTGCAAATCTGTTCCAAATTAGGTACTTGATTAAAGTCTGTTTCTTGTTCTTGTTCTTCTTGTTCTTCTTCTTCTTCTTCCTCCTTCTTGTTCTTGTTCTTGTTCTTCTTCTTCCTCCTCCTCCTTCTTCTTCCTCCTCCTCCTTCTTCTTCTTCCTTTCATATTTTTTTCTGTCTCTCCTTTTTCTTCATTTTCGTTTCGACTTTTCTTTTTCGCCTTGCTTTACTTTTGTTATCATCTTTTCCTCTTCTTCTTCTACTTCTTCTTCTTCTTCTTCTTCTTCTCTTCTCTTCTTCTTCTTCGCCTTCTTCTACCTTAACTACTTCTTCCTTTTCTTCTCATTTTCCATAATTTCTTAATCTTTCTCACCTTCTTCCTGTCCTTCATCTCCATCTCTGATTTTGTCCATATCTTCGTCTTCTTCTTTTTCTTAATCTTTCTCACCTTCTCCGTCCTTCATCTCCATCTCTGATTTTGTCTATATCTTCGTCTTCTTCTTTTTCGTCTTCTCCTCACAACTTCTTTTGACCTCTTCATCTTCTCCTTCAACATCTCTTCCTCCGCCCTCTTCTTCTCCTTTTTTTCATCTTCATCATCTCTCCCTTTTCCTATTAATTCTTCTTTGTGTCCTCCTTATCTACAAGAGGAAATTATTCATTAAGGAGAAATAAATAGATCGGAGCTGATGCGGTACTGAAGGATAAAAGTCGATCAAACATATACAGGTAACGGCTCAGTGACCGCATCAAGACAAAAAAAAAACGGATACTAACGTTATAGCAACAAGGTCTTCGTCGAGGAGCGAAATAACTAAATATTTAAAAACAAAACAAAACACGTCTTGTAATGCCTCCGAATCTAAACCGCTTATTTTGCATCGTGTCTCGTTTTTGTTGTTGTTATGTAACGTAACTTAACCTAACGTCTTTATGCTGGTTTAGAAGACTCTTCAGAGTATATATACAACCAGATCGTTAATGTTTTCCGTTCCTGACTAAGTTCTTGTCAACCATTGCGGTCACTGAGCCATTACTAACATGCGTTTAGTGTACTATACTTTGCAGCGATTATTTTATTTTGTTAATGTCTTTTGAACGTGGTATTTCAAACCATATAGGCGGCAAATCACACATGGAAAGGGAATATGGTAAAGAAGCTTTATATCAAATCTCACTTTGATAGTCCTGTTAAGCAGTCACTGCATTAATTCGCTTGTCTTCAAATCATTTGTGGGATCAAGATACTGAACAGCGCATGAGCTGCAGTGGTCAGCGACCCATAGCTGACTGCTACCGTCAGGGCCAGCTGAGCAGCGCATGAGCTGCAGTGGTCAGCGACCCATAGCCGACTGCTAGCGTCAGGGCCAGCTGAGCAGCGCATGAGCTGCAGTGGTCAGCGACTCAAAGCCGACTGCTAGCGTCTGGGCCAGCTGAGCAGCGCATGAGCTGCAGTGGTCAGCGACTCATAGCCGACTGCTAGCGTCAGGGCCAGCGAACCAGAGCTGCCAAGACCCTTCTACACCTCCACGCGGTGATCCTGGATAACAGGCTGCAGCAGGGCAGACTGGCTAAGGAGAAGGGATCGAAGAGGGAATGCTAACCCGGTACTCAAAAAATGCTTGCTGAAGTCGGATGTGTTGGACCGAAAGGTGCAAATATCGCAGTCAAGCTGTAAACTACGACACAACGCATTCCGTTCTCTGGATTACATTTTGCTACTTAAGCCCTTTTCAGGGTTTGGTAGCGGGAGATTGAGAACGAAAGAAGCCAAACCAAGCCAATACTTGTGTATTTATCTTACAAACAATCTTTTCCCACAACAATGTATCAACGTATAGTGGGGGAAGTCATCCTAACCATGTTGCTCTCTTTTTATCGATTAAGGCCTCTCACCGGCCATGCACTTGTTCAGTCAATGCACATTCTAACATTGCTCATTGTAACAGACCACATATTCATGATTCTGAAACCTATCATTTCTCCTTGTATCTGGCCACCGATTTATATATCTACAGCAACACATGTCTCCTTGTATCTGGCCACCAATTTATATATCTAGAACCAAACATTTCTCCTTGTATCTGGTCACCGATTTATATATCTACAGCAACACATTTCTCCTTGTATCTGGTCACCGATTTATATATCTACAGCAACACATGTCTCCTTGTATCTGGCCACCGATTTATATATCTAGAACCAAACATTTCTCCTTGTATCTGGCTACCTGTTTATATATCTACCTGCGGAAGTCGGATGTGTTGGACCGTAAGGTGCAAATATCGCAGCCAAGCTGTAAACTAGCGACACAGCGCATTCTGTTCTCTGGACATCGTTTTGCTACTTGCAAAGTCCTATTCGGGGTTTGGTAGTGGGAGATTGAGAACAAACGCAGCAGCAGCATATATCTACAGCAACACATTTCTCCTTGTATGTGGCCACCGATTAATATATCTACAGCAACACATTTCTCCTTGTATGTGGCCACCGATTTATATATCTACAGCAACACATTTCTCCTTGTATGTGGCCACCGATTAATATATCTACAGCAACACATTTCTCCTCGTATTTGGCCACCTATTTACATATTTACAGCAACACATTTCTCCTCGTATCTGGCCACCTATTTATATATCTAGAACCAAACATTTCTCCTTGTTTCTGGCCACCTATTTACATATCTAGAACCAAACATTTCTACTTGTATCTGGTCACCAATTTATATATCTAGAACCAAACATTTCTTCTTGTATCTGGTCACCAATTTATATATCTAGAACCAAACATTTCTCCTTGCATCTGGCCACCAATTTATATATCTAGAACCAAACATTTCTCCTTGTATCTAGTCACCAATTTATATATCTAGAACCAAACATTTCTCCTTGCATCTGGCCACCTATTTATATATCTAGAACCAAATATTTCTCCTTGCATCTGGCCACCTATTTATATATCTAGAACCAAATATTTCTCCTTGTATCTAGTCACCAATTTATATATCTAGAACCAAACATTTCTCCTTGTATCTGGCCACCTATTTATATATCTACAACCTAATATTTCTCCTTGTATCTAGTCACCAATTTATATATCTAGAACCAAACATTTCTCCTTATATCTGGCCACCTATTTATATATCTACAACCTACTATTTCTCCTTGTATCTGGTCACCAATTTGTATCTACAACCTAACATTTATCCTTGTTTATGATCATACATTTATATCTACAAAATAACATGTATCCTTGTATCAGGTCACAAATTTATATCTACAACAACGTGTATCCGTGTATCTGGCCAGGTATTTATATATATTATTAACCAAACATGTCTCTTAGTATCTGGCCAACTATTCCTTTTGCTACAAACTATCATGCCTTCTTGTATTTGACCAAGGGATCGTGTATCTACATTCTAACAATATCCTCTTGTATCTCGCGACGTATTTCATGTGTCCTCCCATGGGAAATAACTGCAGCGAAATTGTGAAATAGCAATGTATGTGATTCGAGTAGCCATTTCATGCTGTATACATTTCTTGTTCCTGAAATTTTCATTCTGACAGGCGTAGGGAACCTCCAGTGTAGGTTGGCTTCTTGCAGGAAAGGCTATTGTGTTCTTGCAGTGAAGTTTATGTAGCACTATATTTACATAATGAAGTTGCCAGTTCAACGCATTACGGTCCTAAGTCGCTCGTGGGGCTTAGTGGGGGGGGGGGGGGGGGCCTCCAGTTGTATGCGAAAATGAAAGATTGCGGCCACTGTAACGTACTCGTGTTTGATAAGTGTAGTGGTAGAGCACTCGTTTTTCAGTCATGGTACGGGTTTGTTGTTATTTTTTTGGAAATCACTCATAGCTGAGTTGATTCAGCGCTTTACCACATGTATTTGGGGGATGGGTTACAGTGGTTCTATTACATCCCAAAGTGTACTAGGAAAGGTGGACCAGGGTCCTCCGGGCTGTAGTACAATAAACGACTTCTCAGAAAGCTAAATACTATGGCGATAACAGTGTCAATAGTTGGCGAGACTGCTTTGACACAGCCTGTTTCCAGGGAGCACGGTTGCGGACGCGAGATCGAGTCTTCATCAGTATGCTTCACCTGGCCCTGGTTGCTCATATCTACCCGTTATTCGGTTCAACTTTCCTTGAAGGCACGCCCCATTCGACCCAGCTATCCATGTATACCTGACTTACTGCTAGAGAGAAAAGGCAACAGAGAAAAGAATTGGACACGCCACCTCAAAAACAAGATGTGGTCTCGTACAATGAAGAATATAATCCCCGACAGCAGTGTCTGCTATGGAACACCTTTCTATCGTAAAAGGTATTTTTTTTTAAAATATATAGGTATCAGGAATCCATGCCTTTTATATGAGTAACCAGCGACGCATCCTCGGCATCCAGTGGTTCGATCTTGTCCGTAATGTCGAGGTGTCTGCAAAGACGAATCTTCCCTTCATCTCGGACACTCTGGTCCGCCGCCGCCTGTCTGTGTTTGGTCACGTGGTTCGGCTGGACCGGGAAGTTCCGGCTTACTAGATATTGTCCAAGTCAGCTAAGTGTAACAACGGTATCCCACCTGCTGGTGGGAGGTGCCGTCCCCGTTCTACATGGCTCCGATAGATAGCAGTCTCTCCTTCAGCATTGGACGAGGTTTGGCTACAAGCCTCAGCAGTCGTACATGGTAGTGGTCGATCGACGCAACAGGCCCTTGATGCCTAGAACAAACATTATTATTATTATTATTATATATAGGTATAATCAGATACTTCGCTAAGACGAAAATAGAGACGAATCCTACGTTACGACCAAACGGCCTTCATCGGGACAACGGACAACAAAAAGTCTGAGCCTATGACTCATAGAGGAAGGGTTGAATACATAACATAGAGTTATGGACTCGTAAAGGTGTATCGTAAAAGGAGACAAAGGTTGTTGTGCGAGCTAGCAACATAATTATGCACGCCATTGCTACAATAACCTCCACAGCAGTGCCCACATAACGGTCAGTTGTAGTGGTGACCATTTACTGCACGGTGAACTCTGCCTTGTTAAATTGTCCCTAAAGGGTTCGACTGTGACCGTGTTCAAGGGCACTCCAGATGTGTGATTATCGAAACAAATTACAAATCTATCAGAGTGGTATCAGTGATCACAAGGAAAGGGCCCGTATCACATACAACGTATTTATAAAATGGCAACTAAATAGAGTTGCGCATGGGGCTAGTAACCTCATCATGTAAAAATCATTGAACTGAAGCCATGACTGCAATTGATTTGTCGACGCAGGCTTCTTTAAAAGTGGGTAGGTTAGGGAGGTTAGAGAGCTGGTTACGGTGCCGGGGCTATGCTTGAATAATTGGGACGAAAGAGGAGCCACATGCAGTGTCGGACAACAGGCTACATTAAATGGGGTGAAAGAAGGGTCAGTTACGGTGTCGGACAACACAGTTACGGTGTCGGACAACAGGCTACATTACATGGGGTAAAAGAGGGGTTAGTTACGGTGTCGGACAACAGGCTACATTACATGGGGTAAAAGAGGGGTCAGTTACGGTGTCGGTCAACGGGCTATATTAAATGGGGTAAAAGAGGGGTCAGTTACGGTGTCGGACAACAGGCTATATTAAATGGGGTAAAAGAGGGGTCAGTTACGGTGTCGGACAACAGGCTACATTACATGGGGTAAAAGAATGGTCAGTTACGTTTTTGAACAACAGGCTACATTAAATGGGGTAAAAGAGGGGTCAGTTACGGTGTCGGACAACAGGCTACATTACATGGGGTAAAAGAATGGTCAGTTACGTTTTTGAACAACAGGCTACATTAAATGGGGTAAAAGAATGGTCAGATACGTTTTTGAACAACAGGCTACATTAAATTGGGTAAAAGAAGGGTCACTTACGGTGTCGAGCCCCAGATTGTAATACCTCGCGCGAAATGTGAGTCACATGCAGTGTCAGGCAGCCTACTTCAATAACTGGGGTGACGTAAGGGCCAATGACGGTGTCGTACCCCAGGCTATAATGGCTGTGGCGAAAACAATATTTCAGCATAGAACATTCAGTTTATAAACGTTCTGAAATTGAGCAATCAAATTCACTTCTTCAGTAATCGTTTTCAAGATTCATTTTTCAAACGCGAAAGAAAAATAAGTTCAGCACCAGCCGGATTCGAACATCAACGGTTTCACAATCTTCTATTACGACGCTCTAACCAAATACTAAGAAAGTTATGGAAATAATTATTGTGTAGATAAGTTGAAGTGATATTTTTAGTAAGCTGACCGACAACCCAACAAACAGGGGGGACTTATGATAGAGGATAAGAACAATTATCACTGTCACCGGCTAGTCATCTACAAGTTCTTATGGATATCACTCTCTTGTACATAAGGAATGAACAAGACAAGGTAGCTGTCATAAAGCGAATGCCAACCGTAAGTGGATACCATCCCTCTATGGCGTACTGAGGAACGATAGTACAGATAGACTTCCGAAAAGGGGAGAAGATTTTGAATACGAAGCCATTGAAATCGCAAACAGAAGGGAGCAGCACCAAACAAAAGACGACTAACACACCATTGACTGACAGGGACACACCACTAATCCTCGCTTCGAGACGGGGCACAGCATAATGCTTCAACACTGTGTACATGTAGACTAAACGAACAACTGCTAGGCATGCATAACATAATAGTCCACTGAATGCCCAGGGAAGGAATATACACTGGTCCAACGATTTCAAATTAGGCTCAAAACTGTACGGAGCTGAATTGCAGGAGCGATCTACTTGTTTAAAAGGAATTGTTGTGGTTTTTTTTTGGTTTTTTTTTTGCGTTCGCCTTATTTCACTAATCCCCAAGGCGGTGTGCGTTGCACTGCGTTTTTATTTTGCGTCTGTCGGCCCAGTGCATCCGACTTCAGCATGCATTTTATGTAAGGGTCTGCTTCCTCCTGCATTTTCTAAGGGTTTGCTTCCCCGGGGTAACGGCCGTTGCTGTGATGGGGATCGAACCCAGCACCTTCTGGTTGTGAGCCGTGTCACTTAACCACTAGGCCACGCCGTCCCCTTAAAAGGGGTTACAACCCTTCCAGCAAATTATAGACCGGTGAGTTTAACGAGCATAGTCTGTAAATTGTTAGAGTCAATAATCAAAGAAAACATTATCATGCATTTAGATAAATCTAAGCAAATCAGGAATAGTCAGCATGGATTTACTAAAGAAAGGTCGTGCATAACATATTTATTAGAATTATGGAGAAAGTTACTAAAATCTCGGACTTCCGTGTTCAGTGTCGAGCACGTTAACAATCTCTTGGCAGTTTGAAATCGAAAAGAGTAGGCTTAACGGCCATTGCCCGGACAAAATAACAGAATTCTAGTTCAAAATATACCCAAAGTGTGTGAATCTTCCCCCAGGCCTAGTAAGTTTTAAAAATACCCACTATGTATAGCCAAAGCATTCGCCTACCTGGCAACAGACAGTACCATGCCTGTATGAATACCAGGATTCAAAGTGTTCCAAGTGTATATATATATATATATACGAGGCGTGTTCAAATGAAACCGAACCAAACTGCACCAAGTGAACATACTTATGATGCGCATGACGACGTCACTTCAGGTGTAAACAGCACATACCAACCGTCAAGTTTGCAAAATTAAAGTATCCTTCGACTCATAGTTTCCTCAACAAACCGTTTAAAACATGGCGGATGTGATATGGAATCCGTCCAGAGTTGATCAGCGAGAGGTGATTCGGTTTCTAACAGCTAAAGGGTGTCGACCAGTTGACATTCATCGAAGAATGCAGGCAGTGCATGGTGACAAAAAGTGTGTCGAAGACAACAGGATTTAAAGAAGGACGTGAGTTAACGAAAGATCTTCTGCGACCACGTCAGGCGCATGTTGTTCCGTCAGAAGATGACATCGCCAAAATTGATGCAGCAATTCCGGTGGACCGTCGCCGGAACTTATGTTCGCTAGCAGAGGAATTCGCTGTGTCGCTAGGGACAGTTGAAATGGTGGTTAGCAAGTAACTGAATTATCGGACGATGTTCACAATGGGTATATAATAATATATATTAAATATTTTATTGTATATATATATATATATATATATATATATATATATATATATATATATATATATATATATATATATAGATATATATATATAAACCATTTGAACAATTATATTAGTTCCGTGATTACTAAATTCGCGGATGACACAAAACTGTGCAGAAGTATATCTTCTAAAGCAGAGGTGGATATATTGAGATCGAATTAAGATAAAAAAATCCGGGAATGGTTTGAGAGCTGGTAAATAGAGTTTAATGTAGATAAATGTACAGTCATACACATGAGCAGATCCAATATGGAACATAATTGCAGAATGGGAGAGAACAATATTAGAATGATAGAAAAGGAAAGGGACCAAGAGGTTATAATAGATCAAACATATAAAATGAGTGAGCAAGTCCAAGTCGGTGTGGAAAATGCGAACGCACTGTTAAGTATGATAAAAAGAAATATTAAATATAGGAGCAACAAAGTTATAGTCAAACTGTATAGAGCATTAGTTAAACCTAGATTGGAGTACTGTGTTGATGTGCGTGGAGTCCGTATCATAGAGGGAATTTAAACATGCTGGAAAGGATACAAGGAAGAGCGACAAAACTGATAGTGGGATTCCAGAATTAAATTCTCAAGAAAGACTCAGAAAAACCGGCCTGCAGTGTCTAGAAAAGAGACGAATTCTAGTTGATATATTATAGGTTTATAAGATTATTAAGGGAAATAGTCAATTAAACTGCACGTATAACATGATTGTGAAGGTACAACCGCCTACAAAAACAAGAGGGCACAGCTAGAAATGAATTTCTAAAAAGGTACATATTAGATACTAGGAAATATTTTTTGAGGCGGAGAGTGGTGAATGCTTGGAATGCATTGCCACATGAGATAGTGGAAGCAGAGTTAATTAATGCATTCAAGAATATATTGGATGCACATAGTTTTTAGATCAAGTGAAGTAACATAAACTAGTTGTTCTTCAGAGTCGTCTAAGCCAGTATCAAGACGTTAAGTTAAGCTAAGATTACGTTAAACAAACATCAAAGATACGATTACAAGAAAAAGATTTATTTTCATGTGTACTTCTCTTTGTCACTGACGAAGGCATTTTGGTTGTAACGTTGGTTTCGTGTATCCTCTTGTCCCGACGCTGCATCTGGGCTTCTTTTGGTTTGATTAAACGTTTTTTTTTCTGGATTGTACTGGCGAAGGCACGGCCCTTTCAACCCAGACCGTAGTTCTTCGGACGATATCTGGACGTATTAACCAGTTGGTGTCTTTTCTATTATCCTGTCTTGCTTTTCAGCGTCAAGTCACGAAGAGATCTCTAGAACGAGCAGGTCTGTGTGCCTCATGCACATTCACCGCCTCAAATATTTTCTTAGCTAATATTTTTGGGGTCGGACTTTGACCTTGAATACGTTTTTATCTAAATAGCATTGCTTGTTTACAGGGGGAGGGGGGGGTGTGATGGTAGCCTTATTACGTGGCCAAACCATTTTAGTTGCTATCTTTCGATGTAGTCTAATACTGGTGTTGTTCCCTCTAGTCTCCTGATGTCATCGTTTCTGATCATGTCTGTCCTCGTTACACCAAATATTGTTCGCAGGCATTTCATTTCTGCTGTAACGATACGTCGTTTTTCAATTGATGTTAGTGTCGAGTTTTGACATTGATAGCATAGTGTTGGGACGGAAAATCGTGTTGTATAAAGCTCTTTTGGTAGTTATTGTTACGTGATTGCAATTAAGTTTTGGAGTTAATTGTCCCATGATCTGATGTTGCCTTAATGCATCTTTGTTGGATTTTCACTGTAATTCTTCCGTCTGCTGATAATGTGCTCCCTAAAATATGTGAAATCGTTCACCTGTTTTATTTTATTTAATTTTTCAAGAAAGATATTGGCTTGGCTTCGTTCATTCTCAATCTCCTACTACCAAACACCGAAATGGCTTAAGTAGCAGAATGTAGTCCAGAGAATGGAATGCGTTGTGTCGTAGTTTACAGATTGACTGCGATATTTGAACTTTTCGGTCCAGCACATCCGACTTCAGCAAGCATTTTTTGAGAGTACCGGGTTAGCATTCTATCTTCGATCCCTTCTCCTTAGCGAGTCTGCCCTGCTGCAGCCTGGTTCGCTGGCCCTGACGCTAGCAGTCAGCTATGAGTTGCTGACCACTGCAGCTCATGCGCTGCTCAGCATCTTGATCCAAAGAAAGATATTGATTTATCAAGATATCGCTAAAGAATACACTATCTAAAAAGTTTCTACACCTTTGGCATAAAACAAAATTGTTTTCCATGGCATTTCCTACTTCTTATTTGATAGAATCAAGTCTCAGTCGTGTGACCTATTAACTCATTCAAACGCAGAATTGTCGGAACAAAATGGCCATCAGTGGTCCTCTGTTATCCCTCACAACGATAGAACCGGATATCAACAAGGCTGTTCCTGGTCATCAAACACAAGCGGTCACATTGATCGACTATATATTTTTATGTAATTCTATTTATGGGGTGGAATTTTGGGAGTGTCTTCAAGTGTGCCCCAACGACCTGGTTGGTTACGAGATGAACTGAACTGAACAGACTGAACTGAACAGACTGAACTGAACTGACTGAATTGTATTTTGTATATATTATAAATAAAAAAAATTACTATTTACAAACAACACATTTAAACAGCTACCTTTCTCCCGGTAATTGGGGGGGGGGGGGGGGGGGCGCCGCAGGATAGCAAGTTCGGGGGGAAGCCACGGTCTGAAAAAGGTTGCGAAATGTTGGTCTAGTAGAAGATATTGACCGAAAGAAGGTTATATTTCGCATTTGCAAGTTGAGCGTTAAGTCTATTTTGGTCTAGTCCAAGGTATTGACCGAAAGAAGGTTATATTTCGCATTTGCAAGGTGAGCGTTAAGTTTATTTTGTTCTTGTTCATCGTTAGCTCTCAAATAACCACACATTTACCATTTACCCCTTATATTATGTTGTATTTGGTTATGAATCAACGCCCGGCAAACACATAGGCTCCCAGTTCCTTTCATTAATTGGCAAAACGTGTAGATACTGATGGTGCATGTAGCTCACTGATTGTGCACATTCCTACTCCATCCTCTCAGAGACTCAACCCTTGACCATGAGATATGTCCGCACACCAGGCGAACACCATCTCCGTGCCGTGACCAGGCTTGTCCCCTGGTCAAATGCACTCCTTCGAGAGAAATCACAGGTCGCTGCTCTTAACAAACCACCCGGGGACAGGTACAAATAACTTGGGTAGATTTTTAACTTGAATTTTGTCTGGGCAGCGGCCGTTAAGCCTACTCTTCTCGATTTCCAACTGCCAAGATATTTTTAACATATACATATTTTTAACGTGCTCAACACTGAACACGGGAGTCCGATCTCATTACCCAGAAATCGATCTCACTACCCAGAAAGCCGCGTAGCGCAGTGGTTAGCACGCTGGCTTCGCATCTGAGTCGCCCTGGGTTCATTCCCCAGTTGAGGCGGTAATGTTTTTTTCAGACCGCAATGGATCCCGGGTCGACCCAGCCTTAAATGGGTACCGGTTCAGTCCGGGAAGTAAAAGCGGCGAGGGAGAGGAGATGGCTACCGCCCTCATATAGCCGAGCCTTTGAAATTTGAGATCTCTAATACCTCACACCCCTACGGCAGTAATGCTATGGGATACTTTACTTTACTTTCCTTTACCCAGAAATCAGGGGTATTTTTACCAGAAGATCCTCGTGGAAAAAAAATCCCGGTCTACGCCGTGATTCGAACCAGCGACCTCCTGCACCCAAAAGCGGACACTTTACCACTAAGTCCCTTTAGATGGACTCGCACATCGGTTAACCACCCTCTGCGGCACATCCCAACACAGTAGTGCAATAAGCTTTTTGAGCATAGGACAATCCTTATCTTGGCTACATCCAGCACATGCCAGAGACGGAACCTGCGCGGATGAATGAGACCTGCGCGGATGAATGAGACCTGCGCGGATGAATGAGACCTGCGCGGATGAATGAGACCTGCGCGGATGAATCTTCCCCTGTAGAAGTACATGTCGACTAAGACTATCTCATTTATTTTAATTTTTGAGCCATGTGTAACCTATTTACTGACTTGCCCTCCCATATAAGTAAATCATAAGCAAGTGAGTCAAATAATTAAGTAAGTCAATAGCTAAGTAAATCAATAACTGAGTAATCTCGGCCAGTAGCTTGTCGTGTACGATTGACACAGTATTTTCACTCACAGAGAACATTACGCAACAAAGTTAGTGCGTAAGCTTAGACCACGGGTAAACTAACTCGGCAATCACCATTTGAAGGATCACTGCGCATTATAACATAAAGATGCGTTAATGCGATGATCTTCCGCCCGAATATTAGTCAATTGAATGATTCCATCACGTTCACTGCGAACTTAAAATGGGAGGAAATCACGTGATTTAGTCATCGGACGTATCGATTGCGTTTGTCCGTGTATTTTGAAATTTAATGTAGCGCTCAGTGCGATGTCCGAAGTCAACATACACGGAGAACCAGGGTCGGATTAAGACCTTTTGGGGCCCAACGGCACGGCCTATACAGGGACCCAAAAGCTGTCTTTCTGCGCATTGCCGAAGATGCCCGCAAGGATAAGGAAAATAAGACAAGATTTGCATAGGCAACGAATGACTTCAGAGAAAAACATAAATTGTTAACCTTGAAGATTGTCAATACAGAACTAAGGAAAATAATAATCATTGCTCAATGTATGGTACGTAGGGTATGTATGGTATGTAAGGTATGACAGAATGCAGGAGGGCCCAATTCGTGATGTTGTCTATATGTTCCTCATCTGTGGGCAAAAGCTTGTTGCGCGTGTGTCGAGCTGTACAGTCTTATGTTCACAACTGAATATACCGCATGTATTCTGTTTGTAGTCAGTTTCTGTCTCATAAATCTCTCGTCACTGTACAGTTTATACACCTGGCGATCTGTCTCATACATCTCTTGTCACCGTGCAGTTTATACACCTGGCGATCTGTCGCATACATCTCTCGTCACTGTAGTTTATAAACCTAGTGATCTGTCTTATACATCTCTTGTCACCGTTCAGTTTATAAACCTGGTGATCTGTCTCAGATATCTCTCATCGCCGTTCAGTTTATAAACCTAGTGATCTGTCTTAAACATCTCTTGTCACTGTGCAGTTTATACACATGGCGATCTGTCTCATACATCTCTCGTCACTGTACAGTTTATACACCTGGCGATCTGTCTCATACATCTCTTGTCACTGTACAGTTTATCCCACATCTTGTATTGTTGGTGAGGGACGTACTGTCACTGCTGATATATGTTGTTGTAACGATGAAGATGTTTCAGATCACCATCTAACATCTATACTTTCTTCTGTCGTTCTGTTTCTCTATGTTTGTATAATGATAACCGTATCATAAATGTATATGTGCCAACTATACTTTCTTCTGTCGTTCTGTTTCTCTATGTTTGTATAATGATAACCGTATCATAAATGTATCTGTGCCAACTATACTTTCTTCTGTCGTTCTGTTTCTCTATGTTTGTATAATGATAACCGTATCATAAATGTATATGTGCCAACTATACTTTCTTCTGTCGTTCTGTTTCTCTATGTTTGTATAATGATAACCGTATCATAAATGTATCTGTGCCAACTACACTTTCTTCTGTCGTTCTGTTTCTCAATGTTTGTATAATGATAACCGTATCATAAATGTATCTGTGCCAACTACACTTTCTTCTGTCACTCTATTCCTCTCTGTTGGTTATAATGATCACGATATTATAAAGCTCACAGAGTCATCTATAAGTGTTTCTCTGTCATTCTGCAGAGCTCAGGGTCCGCTGACTCCATTCCATCCACTCCAAGCAGTGTGGCATCCAGCACAGAGCGCCACCTAACGGAGTTTGAAGGGCATGCACTCCAGTACGCTGCCAAGTCCTTGCAGACATTGTAAGTAATGTGTTTATGTGCGTCATGTCACCAGAACATATTCGATCAGTGCTACTCGGACCATCCTATCAGACTTTGACTAATCGTATGTAGAACTATAATTTCTTCTGGGGAACTGATACGCTAGTTCTGTCAGGCACAAAATCCTGACCAGGACGTGGCTTCATGGTCAGGCATAATATACTGACCAAGACGACTATCTCTCTTCCATGTAGCGTTCCTTAGAAACAGGCTGTTTTCAAGACAGTCTGGCTCACTAGATGTGATCGACATGATCCTCGTAGTAGTGAGTGTTACGCTGATAGATGCAAGAATATCACAACAGCCTGAAGGACTGCGGACCACCTTTATCAGCTAGCTCGGGTTTGGGGAAACCTTCTAAAAACCCGTCACGTAACACCCTTTTGGGAAGGAAGACTAACGTCTGGTCAGGCACAACATACTGATCAGACATGTTAGTCAGGGTCAGGTACAACATACTGATCAGACATGTTAGTCAGGGTCAGGTACAACATACTGATCAGACATGTTAGTCAGGGTCAGGCACAACATACTGATCAGACATGTTAGTCAGGGTCAGGTACAACATACTGGTCAGACATGTTAGTCAGGGTCAGGTACAACATACTGATCAGATATGTTAGTCAGGGTCAGGCACAACATACTGATCAGACATGTTAGTCAGGGTCAGGCACAACATACTGATCAGACATGTTAGTCTGGGTCAGGCACAACATACTGATCAGTCATGTTACTCAGGGTCAGGCGCAACATACTGATCAGACATGTTAGTCAGGGTCAGGTACAACATACTGATCAGACATGTTAGTCAGGGTCAGGCACAACATACTGATCAGACATGTTAGTCAGGGTCAGGTACAACATACTGATCAAACATGTTAGTCAGGGTCAGGTACAACATACTGATCAGACATGTTAGTCAGGGTCAGGCACAACACACTGATCAGATATATTAGTCAGTGTCAGGTACAACATACTGATCAGACATGTTAGTCAGGGTCAGGTACAACATACTGATCAGACATGTTAGTCAGGGTCAGGCACAACATACTGATCAGACATGTTAGTCAGGGTCAGGCACAACATACTGATCAGACATGTTAGTCTGGTTCAGGCAAAACGAACTGGCCAAGACACTCACCTCGGCTTCCTCGTAGCCTTCCCTGGATATGGGCTGTTTTAATGGCAGCCTGGATAACGAGATGAGGGATCGATGTGATCCATGTAGTAGTGAACGACACGCAGATGAAGCCAATCATAGCACAACCGCATGGAAGAGCTCAGTCCACCTTCATCAGCATGCTCGGGATGTGAGAAAAGTTACTGCAACCCGCCACTTACCGTATTTTTCATGACCCACAAAAGAGTAAACTACTCATTGTGGGCATTCGAAACAACAACAACAACAACAACAACGCCCTTTTCACGGCGCATAAAAGAGTAAACGTACTCATTGTTGGCAATAAACAGCAACAATATCGCGTTTTCTTCTTCAAATTCCTCAGATCCAGTCGGAGCATATGAATGCAGTATTGACCTTCTAAAGTTCCTATTTCATTGATCCTCATTGAGCTCTGCACTTGAACTTCCTTTTGCCTTGACTTTCTCTTCTACTGCTCTTCATCAGATTTTCTTTGGCTCTACGACTGTGTCCTTTTGTTTCTGGTTTCCGTTGATCGTTATTTTTGATCAATGTTTGTTCGTGATTTTGTTTCTTCTGCTCCTTCACTCTTTTCTTCTTCCTGAATTTCTTCTTTATTCTCAACATCTTTCACTTTCACCTTCTTTCTCTTTATCTTTATCTTTAGCTATGTCTTAATAACATCATTCTTCTTCTTCTTCTTCTTCTTCTTCTTCTTCTTCTTCTTCTTCTTTCTTCTTTACTTATATCTTCTATTTCTTCGTTTTCTGCTTGTTCTTCTTCTTTACCTTTACATTTTCTTCTTCTTTTCTTCTTTACCTTTACTTCTTCTTCTTCTTCTTCTTCTTCTTCACTTACTTCTTCTTCTATTTCATCTTTTTCTTTCTGTCTTCTTATTCTTCTTCTTTACTTATATCTTCTAGTTCGTCGTTTTCTTCTTCTTCTTTTCTTCTTCACCTTTCCTTATTCTTTTCTTCTTCTTCTTCTTCTTTTCGCCTTCTTGTTCTTCTTTACTTACTTCTTCTTCTTCTATTTCTTTTCTTCTTCATTCTTCTTCCTACTTCGTTTTTTTTCTCTTATTCATTCTTCTTCTTCATTATCTTATTCTCCATTTTCCTCCAATTCTTCCTTCTAGATATCATGATCTGTTTCTTGCTCTACACAATAACAAAACTCATTCATTTTAGAATGAAAATAAAAGAATCCTGGCAATTCTAAACAATCCATGATTCACTTCCTTGTAATAGAGATAAAAGGAATGGCCACCTCTGACATCATTTTGACATAAAAGGATTTAAAACAAAATGGAGTCGGAGGGGGCAGAGAGTAAAATTCAGATATTTTTTTATACAGACGGCATAACGGAATTTGAACTGAAGCATTAGCGATGCTGGGGAAATGTCACGGAAGTTCAGGATGGGAATTCTGGGAGAAGGAGCCGGGAATGTGAGAGTAGATGCCACTGGCGAAAGTCGGATTGTGTTGGGAGATGCACCTCCGCACGATATGGAGTCAATTGTGTGCTCGGTGGCAGCTTAGACAAAGTGGGAGGTGCAGATAGGGATATCAAAATGAGAATAGAAAGGGGCGGGGGGGGGGGGGGGGGGGCGGCTTTGATTTGATTGGGAAAAAATATCGAAATCGAAAGAGATTGGGTCCGACACAGAAATACATCCTTCGACTGTAGTGTGGAGTCTGTTCTTTTGTGTGGCTCTGGGGTATCGTATCGGCAGTGGCAAAACCAAGGCGAAAAAGGTACAGGCTTTCGTGAGTGTTTGCCAGTGCAGAACAGAGAGTGAAATGGTACGATACGATCACGGATGTGAGGAGAGGACGACGTAGACTAGTGGGTAAGTGACAACCCGTAGGTGCTGGGTTCGCTCCCAAATCACAGTACCGGCCGTTACCCCGGGGAAGCAAACCCTTAGAAAATGCAGGAGGAAGCAGGCCCTTGCATAAAATGCATGCCGAAGTCGGAAGCGCTGGGCTGACAGGCGCTAAATAACCATCTAATGCAACACACTGCCTGAAGGATAGAGATACCGGGCGAACGCAAAATAAAAACAAACAACAAAAAAATGGTGGGGAGAGGTTGGAAGGAGTCCGAGATTTGCAAGGGAGCGCGTTGTGGGAGACACTTTGGGAAAACCAACTGATGGCGATGCAAGACGATCCCTGTTATGGAATAACCCGGGCTGGGAAGGACGAGGTGGATCAGGAGACGCACAGAGGGCTGCCATGGGAGAAGATGGCCCTGGACGAGAACTTGTATGTGTTGGAGACCTATCCTCCACATGAAGTACAACGGTCCCAATTGATTGAATTGCAATTTTGGTAAAGGTTGTCATATACTTTCTTCCTTTTCCTTTCACCTTCTTGCACACCACCCCCCCCCCCCTCCCCCCCCCCCCCCCCAATAGGAAGCCTGTATCCTAGCATTTGCAGTAGTGGTTTTATTAGCAGTGGTTTTACATTACGAGTTTGCTAGACCAATTTACAACTCTCTTTAGCCACCTTCATTGGCGTGATTGGAGAGTTAGTTATTCTTTCAGCCGTGGGTACCATTCACGTACTCATAATATTTGACACAAATGTTACATCATCATCTTCTTCATCCTCAGCCTCCTTTTTATCCTCAACCTCATCTTCATCATCAGCCTCATATTCATCCTCAGCCCCATCCTCTTCAATCTTGTCTTCATCATCATCATCATCGTCAGCTGCCTTCTCCTCCTCAGCCTCTCCCTCCTCCTTATCATCATCCTCCTCATCATCATCTTCCTATTCCTCCTCAGCCTCCTCATCATCATCATTCACTTCATACTCAGCCTCATTCTCCTCCTCGGCATCATTATCTGCCTCATCATCATCTTCATCCTTATCATCATTATCTTCCTCATTATCCTCAGCCTCCTCTTCATGATCATCATCAGCCTCCTCCTCATGAGTCTCCTCCTCACCATCCTCATCATCATCCCCATCTTCATCCTCATCATCATCAGCCTCTTCATCATCATCCTCAGCTTTCTCCTCATCGCCATCATAAGCACTAGCTTATCACAGGGACAGTGGTACAGAGTTCAACTCCCGCTACCAATACTCTCCATTCTACCAAGCTGTTAAGAGTTTAATTTATAAATGGGTATCTCCCAGAGATTGCCAGGCACCGACGAGCAGACTGAGCCGCCTTCAACTCGATAAAGACCGCAACAGACTCCATGCAAGACACCAGACTACAAGCATACCCATTCAATTCAGTTGTCTTTCCAGTGCTTTGCTATGGAAGCGAAACCTGGTCCCTGACAAAAGCCGCGGGGAATCAGCTAAGGATAACACATGCCTTGCTTGAGCGCCATCTCGTGGGCCTGTCACTTAGTCAACAGCGCCAGATGGGCTTACACAACACCAACATCCAGGCATTGTCACTCATCACAGATGTGCCAACAACTCCAAGCACTCCTGGGCTGACTATGTAGTCAGAAGACAAGACGAACGGTGAAGCACAACCGCTCTGTGGTACCAGCGTGTCAAAAAAAGATCTTCTGTTGACCAGGTGACATTCGTCACAGAATGCAGGCAGTGTATGGTGACAAAAGTGTGCCGAAGACAACAGTAAAGAACTGGACAGCCATGTTTAAAGAAGGACTTGAGTTAACGAAAGATCTTTCGAGACCAGGTGAGGCGCATATTGTTGCATCAGAAGATGCCATCGCCAAAATTGATGCAGCAATTCGGGTCACCGTGCACAACCTGCAATCTGCGATGAATGTCAAATGATCGACATCCTTCAGCTGTTAGAAACAGAATCACCGCTCGCTGATCAACTCTGGACGGAATCCATATCACACCCGCCATGTTTTTAATGATCTGCTGAGGAAACTATGAGTCGGAGGATAATGAAACTTTGCAAACTTGACAGTTGGTATGTGCTGTTTACACCAGAATTGATGTCATCATACGCATTGTACGTAAGTTCACTTGGTGCAGTTAGGTCCAGTTTCATTTGAACACGCCTCGTATATATTGCTCATCAAGATTAAAGGGAATACCTGAAAATTGTCAATATATTCATATAACTTGGTAGTACACTGTCTAAGAACGTAGTCATGGATATTGAGATGAACACCAGAATCGTCCAGCCGAGTGCTACATTTGGCAGACTACACTCAAAACATATGGCATTGAAATGGCATTAACCTCCAGACGAAGCTGAACTTACACAGAGCAGTGGTGGTCCCAGTGTTGCTGTATGCAAGTGAAACATGGATTGTATACAGGCATCATGTGAAGAAGCTGAATCATTTTCACACACTTTGTCTCAGGAGGGATATGAATCTCAAATGGCAAGACAGGTTTCCGGACACTTCTTTTCTTAAGAGAGCTGGTATACCTAGCATTGATACCATCATGATGCAATCACAGATTCGCTGGGTGGGTCTTGGGATTTGCACCTAAGACTATCGGCTACCAAACATAATCATTTATGGCGAGATGCAGAAGGGCAAACACATCCTGGGGACAAAAAGGCCAGTTAAAGACACGCTTAAAATGTCTTTAAAGGCTTTCAGCATAAACTTTAGAACATGGGAGGATGATGCACAAGACAGCACAACCTAGCGCACCACTTTCCGCAGAAGAGCAGTATCATGCAAGGCATCCAAACAGGCTGCAGCAGAACAAGTGAGACAACAGAAAAGCCTATGAACTATCACATCTTGTTAAGCAAACATTCCATTACCTCACTGCCTGCAAGTATGCAGATCCAATATTGGACTCGTCAGTCATCTTCGCACCCATCCACGGCCTCGACTCACAGAATACTCAACTGAAATGACTGACTAACGAAAATAGAAATTGTCTTCCTCACCCTGATGAACGAACAACTTACATATTATTTTATCCACTTCTACCTTCAATGTTTTCTGTAGCTTTGTTTTAATTCAAAAAAAGAATATGGAGTCCTTGATAGGGACACCTTACTGTGCAAGATGAGCGACTAAAGCAAATTGGTCCTTGATAGGGACACCTTATTGTGCAAGATGAGCGACTAAAGCAAATTGGTCCTTGATAGGGACACCTTATTGTGCAAGATGAGCGACTAAAGCAAATTGGTCCTTGATAGGGACACCTTACTGTGCAAGATGAGCGACTAAAGCAAATTGGTCCTTGATAGGGACACCTTATTGTGCAAGATGAGCGACTAAAGCAAATTGGTCCTTGATAGGGACACCTTACTGTGCAAGATGAGCGACTAAAGCAAATTGGTCCTTGATAGGGACACCTTATTGTGCAAGATGAGCGACTAAAGCAAATTGCAATCAAGTCATAGACAAGTCATATTTGAACTCACAGATACAACAGGAAAAATTGGAGGTCTTTGTGACATGAGCTAGATTGAAACTTCCCTACATGGGACGCAAATGTTGTAGGAGAATGGTACGTGAAAGAACACTGTTGAAGGACAATGGAAGACAGAGCCAAGATAATTGGATTCTCACCAGGTGGATCTGAAAAAAGAAGATGGCATCAATTATGTAGCTTTATCATTGCAACTTTATGCTCCCGTGGCATCTGAAATGCAGAATATATGTTGTTAATTGTGTTGAGTCTGGTGTTTCCTTGTCAGTAAGTGTTAAATGTATAAATTATGTTAAGTTTTTTAAGTTTCCTTGTCATTTATATGTTACATTTATGTTGTTGAATTTTATGAAGTCTTAAGTTTCATTGTAAGTGCATGTTCAATTTCTGTTGTTAAATTTTAATTAAGTCGTGAGTTTTTGTTGTTGTGTATGTTAACTTAAAAAAAACAACAACACATTTGTAAGTCTGTTAAGTTTCAATTTTGGCATTTGTTAATTTTCTGTTAAGTTTTCTGTTGTTTAATGTTCTTAAGTTTCCTTGACAGTATGTGTTAAATTAATGTTGTTAACTTTTCATATGTCTGTTAAACCTCTTTGTTGTGTATGTTAACTTTATGTTGTAAAATTGTTGTAGATCTGTTAAGTTTCAATGTATGTTAATGTACTGTGTTAAATTTTCTCAAGTTTTCTTGAAAGTCTGTTGAAATTCTGTTGTTAAATTGTCTTAAACCCTGTTTACGTTTTCTATGTAAGTTGTATGTTAAATTTCTTTGTTTTTCTATTCCACATGTGATGCTTGGGGACATATTAGATCAACATTTCCAGAGAAAAAGGCAGCACCATTGCAAAATGCCAGTTCTGAGAAGGCTGTCCGATTCGCTGTCCGATCTCTTGGCTGGGTAAAAATTGCAGAGGAAGACTTGACCCCAGATCGAAGCAACAAGGCTGTCAACAAGTGTATTGTTGACCTTTCTCTAGGCCGCAATGACATCAACGATGCTGTGGGACGCTGGGGAGATGTAAGAAATCTGTTTAATTTCTTTTTCATTATAATGCTTGAATTTCGCAGAGGAAATTCAAATTCTTCATCCAAAATTTACCACTTGTGAGCTGTAATTGTGTTTCCAGGACTTGTCAGCTATTCTGAGATCATTTTGTGTGCATGTTTTCTATCAGATTTGACAGAACAAATGCTTCTGAACTTGTCAAGCTGTTTGTGTTGTTTTCTGTTGTTAGCTGGTTGTATTGGGAGATCATTACTATTCAAGTTTAGTCATTTTGTGTTGTTTTTTGTAGTTTTCTATTTTCTTCTGAGATTATTCTTATTTTTTTGACAATTCTCTATTCTATGAGAAATAAAATTTTGTTCGATGTTGCACCGTTCTTCTTCTTTTTCTTCTTCTTCTTCGTTCGTTCTCAATCTCCCACTACCAGACCCTGAAAGGGCTTAAGTAGCAGAATGTAGTCCAGAGAACGGAATGCATTGTGTCATAGTTTACAGCTTGGCTGTGATATTTGCACCTTTCGGTCCAACACATCCGACTTCAGCAAGCATTTTTTTAGTACCGGGCTAGCATTCCCTCTTCGATCCCTTCTCCTTAGCCAGTCTGCCCTGCTGCAGCCTCTTATCCACAATCACCGCGTGGAGGTGTAGAAGGGTCTTGGCAGCTATGGTTCACTGGCCTTGACGCTAGCAGTCAGCTATGGGTCGCTGACCACTACAGCTCATGTGCTGCTCAGCATCTTGATCCCGTTGCACCGTTCGATATCGCAGGGATACATTTCCAAATTTCTTCAGTGCTATAAATACACTCACCACCCCAAGAAAATACCAACAATGAGAAAGACTGTTATGATATTTGTTTTTTCTATTAGTTAGTTGCCCCTCGCAAGCGATGATGACAACACCATCAAATGGTTTTTTCTTGATGATGTAACTCGCACTGTAATTGGATTATAGTGAGAAAGAAACTGCGCTTGTCATCAACCTCACTCTCCAGTCCCGGGCTACCTTGGACCAGTGGCTTGACTAGACATAAGTCAAGATGACTAGACATAAGTCAAGATGACTAGACGTAAGTCAAGATGACTGGACATAACTCAGGATGCAGGCACTCTGGTCCCACCTCCCTTGAGTTTTAGACCAGGATCTCTTGAAACTTGCATGATTTAATCGACCATCGTTATTGTTCATGGTTTTGAGAAATGAATGCCTTACCTCTCTCACTACACTTTTCTACCAAAAGCCCAAAGCATCTAATCTTTCAGACTCATTATCTGCCCTTCAAGCTCTGGAGGATTGGGGTCAATGTAGGCCTGAACTGACCCAAATATCCCTAGATGCCAACCAACTTCTCACATCCAATGAAGTCAGAATAGTTATGCAATGGATCCCTGGTAACTCAAATAAACCTGGCAATGACAAGGCAGACAGACTGCTAAGAAAGGATCATGTCGAGAACAACAAATCACACCAACAACCCTACAGACAGCCAAACAACTACTGAAGACTACGAACAAAGAGGACTGGCTGAATAGATGGGTAATGGGAGATACTGGAAAAGAAATCTACAAACATATGGCCATTCCAAATTCCAAAGACAACATCAACCTCCTGAAAAGGAGAGACCAAGGCACCATTTTCCGACTTTGCACTCAACACATTCAACTTAACAGCCAGTTGAACAGAATTCAACCAGAACATACTCCAGAGTGCCAGCTGTGCACACATTTCTATGAAACTGTTGAACATCATATTTTTTAATGTTCGGCGCTTGCCAGTGTTAGGAAAGAGCTTCTTCCTCCGAGGCCAGACAAATGGAACACTTTGTACGGAACTAAACAACAGCTTACAAACACTTGCAGATACTACTGTATGGCATTGGGCCAAAGAGCAGGAGCCCATAGGCCGCTGGATCAATAACCAACCAACCAACCCACGATACGCCCATGTTTTTCTATAAATCAATTGTGATACAGCGGGATCCACGGGTGAAATGTTCATTTCACAATCCCAGCAGACCGGGTTCGAATCCCGCTATATCCAGTTTTGCAGACACATGGTTTTTTTATGGTGTGATTGCTCCGCCACATACAGAAAGTAATGGCACCTATTGTACTGCACACATGCCTAAAAACTTATAACCATCTAATAGGTTGGTGGTTGTAAGAAGCAACATTCTCAAAAGAACCAGACTACTTACATTTACATTACTCCATTATCATTTTCATTATCACATGCCTCTACCATTCCAAGCGAAGCATGAACCCACACGAAACACACAGTAAGTCTTTCTGTCTTCTGCCAGTACCTCCTGCTGGTTCATGTCTGAACCACCTATCCCATGTTTATCGCTATCTCCTTTCACCAATTGCGCCTGGGCTGTCCTGGACAATTTTTGCCCTTTGAGGTCGCCATGACATCTAGAAATGTTGCTGGGACACTGCAGTGCATGAGCTGCAGAAGTCAGCGACGCATGGCTGACCGCTAGCATCAGGGCCCAGAGTTTCCAAGACCCTTCTACACTTCTACGCGGTGATCATGGATAACAGACTGCAACAGGGCAAACTGGTTAAGGAGAAGGGATCAAACAGGGAAGGCTATCCCGATACCAGTCAGGCAAAAAGGTGCAAATATCACAGTCAAGCTGTAAACTAGGTCACACCACATTAAATTCTTCGGACAAGATCCCACTACTTGCTAAGCCTTTTCTAGGACTTGATAGCGGGAGTTTGAGAACGAAGAAGAAGAAGGAGGAGGATGAAGAGAAAGATAAAGAAGAAGAAGAAGACGCTGCTGCTGTGGTACCTAATATTTCAGGGCCATCGATATATGTACTTGCACAATTTTCAGTGTCGTGCAAATTCTCGCTCACATTTAAGAATATAATATAATATTTCCAAGAGTAATTTCTTGCCACTTGTTGACTTTTTTAGTCAGACTGCCAGGTTTTTGTTCCACGATAGCGGAGGCATGCCATAAATAAGGAATAAAAGACTAATAAAATAAGAATTACTTTAAAAATAAACTTAAATTTGCACATTTAGAATTCATATTTTCCAACAAAATAAACTTAAATTTTCACATTAAAAAATTATGGGTCCTACATATTTTTACATGGCGCCTAGATCCTAAACATATTTGTCATCTCCTGTCTAACAAACTCAACCATATTCAGTATTCTCTTCTTCTTTGTCCTATGTTCTGTTCCACCATTGCTTAACTTAACTTAACGTCTCTATACTGGTTTAGAAGACACATCACCTTGCTCTAAAAGCTATGCGCATCCAAGTTATTCTTAAATGCATTAACTGTCCCTGCCTCCACTACCTCCCGTGGCAATGCATTCCAAGCATTCACCACTCTCTGACTAAAAATATATTTCCTAATATCTAATCTGGACATCTCTTGTTATAGTCTAATTTATCAATTCCTCTGATCATCTTATAAACATGTATTAAGTCACCACGAATTATTCTCTCTTCTATACACTGTAGGCCGGTTTTTCTGAGTTGACCTTTAGTTGGGAAGCTTACAACAACCCACTGTGTATTCTTGTTGTCATGGTTTCTGTAGCAAATCGGGCCAGGCCCATGCACAGTCCTCTTTAGCTGCTGTTTTAAAGTTAAACGTGATTGAAAGGATGCAGAAGCTCTAATCTTTCATCGTGGAGATCCTAGATCCACCAAGTGAAGAATCGGTTTGACACAGAGGAAACTCAAGCGATATCTTTTCTCAGAATTAGCATTTGGGATAAGTGATAGTCCTAGGAACTGGGCAGAAAAATGCAGACAAATAATGGTCCACTGAAGATATGTTTTCATGCCCACTCTAGCAGGGTGAGATAATCAGCTCAGCAAACATTCCTGAGTGAAGTTATTTCCCTTTAGTCAGCCATGGTTTCTTGGCTTCGTATCAAATTCATGATATGTTCCTCAGATTTTAGCATCAGATTGGGATTAATTTATTTCAGCTTCATATCAGATTGATTGGACACTTTGTTCAGCAATATATGTGTATGTGTATGTATGAATTTATGTGTGTGTGTGTGTGTGTAGGTATGCGTTCGTGCGTGCGCGCGCATGCGTGTTTGTCTGTCTGTTTGTGAGCATGCGCGTGAGTGTATGTGCGTGTGTGTGTGTGTGTCTGTGTGTGTGGGTGTGTGTGTATGTAGGTGTGTCTATATTTACATAATTCTCTGATCATACAACAGTCTTGCAGAATATGTTTGGATGTCTATACTGCTTGCCCGCACATGCACATTGATGGTGGATCCAACTTTAGCCTGTGTAAGAGGATATTAAACCTGGTATGTCCCAATCTCATGTGGAACAGAATCACTTGCTCTGGTTGATCAACACAGTGATAGTTGTCTTTCGTCTGGTCAACTTTCCTTATGGTTTAGGGTCTTCTTTTCTTAGAAAGTGATTGTTTGTTCGTTGTGTTCCTGTTTTGGTCCTGTCTGCTGTCTCATTTCCTAGTACGCCACAGCGTTATGGTATCCATTGTGGCACTATTATTATTGTGGCTATTAGTTTGCCAAAGACTTTCTGGCAGTTTATCGTCCTTGAGGGCTTGCAGAACTGACATTGCATATGTAAGGAATACAATCTGCTGGCATTGTCTTGCTGTGTTGCTAATCATTTCTTCAGCAATAATTAGTGCATGTACTTCAGCCGAGTAGTTTGTACACAGTTTCCCAGTGGATGAACTAGTGGTTTCATTTTTATTATCTCTGGGTAGATTCCTGAACCTCCATTCTTCACTTGTTCTTTCTTGTTGATGATACATTAATTCATACATGGATCCATGCTTCTCTGGGGTACAGCTCATCAATCATGTCGCACGCTGCTGCTTTCATTTGGAGAGCATTTTGCTCTCCCACGGGTTTGGGGGAGGGGGGGGGGGGGATTGTAGTTATGAAAGTTTGTATGCTGAGGTTTTTGTATTG
Organism: Ariolimax columbianus; assembly: GCA_036924085.1. NCBI lineage: Eukaryota > Metazoa > Mollusca > Gastropoda > Stylommatophora > Arionidae > Ariolimax > Ariolimax columbianus. The sequence continues at coordinate 21,466,403 of JAVGWX010000018.1, forward strand.
TTCATTGTGAGTAAGAAGGGGTATTGGTTTTACCTCATTAGTGGTGTCTGGTTATTCACCCTTATATATTTTGATTAATTGTTTTGGACCAATGTACACAGCTACTTCTCTTCAATCTTTCACTAGCAAGATCTCCGAATCCGATCTTCAGTGGAAGGGCTGTCATGTTTTAGTACTTTTCTGTATGTGTCATTTTCTCCATTTCATTTGCGGGAGTGACCTTCAATGCGCACGTGATCACGCTAAGTTCTTGGTTGTGTAACTTATCTAAGGTTTGTAGGTGTGGCATGGCTGCTGTCTTATTAACCCATGATAGTTTTACTTAAGCATTGTTTCTTTCACTGCAGCCCCCCAAATAAAATTGACCCAGCTATTTTCCTCAGCATCAGAGTTTTTTTCTTGCGTTTTTTCAATGTGAGGCCTCCATGTCATCTTCATATCCAATATGCTGCTCACATATACCAGCCTATTTGGGCCTGTATTTTTCCAAGTCGTATTTGTCCTGCTTTTCCTTTGTTTGAGAGTGTGAAGAGTTTTTTGCAGATTTCTCAGCGTTGATCTGTAGCATTCATTTCTCAGCCCATGCTGCTAAATTGTTTGTTGCACCTTCGCAATTGCTTATTTGCAATTGTTAGATGCTCTTCTACTCACCAAGCACACCACCAAGTCGACTGCTCTCACCCCTTGTTGCAGATTATCGATGATGAACACGAGAAACAATGAGAGAGATAGTACTGAGCCTTGAGGAACTCCTTGTGTTAGGAGGATTTTTTTGCTGTTAAAACCATCCAAGGTAACTCTTGAGCCCAGTTGTTTAGGAATACTTTCATCCATTGTCTCATGTTACCATTGAAGCCATTCCTTTGATAGTTTTGCCATTAGTCCATCGTTCCATACCTTATCAAATGCTTTCTAAAAATCTATCCATGATGTAAGGACCTTTTTTTCTCTTGGAAGGCATCTTCAACAATTTGGAATGAGTATGTGATCTGGTCTTCTGGGCTGCAACACTCTCTAAACTCTGCTTGTTCTGGTACTAATATTTTCTCTTCTTCTAGGTACCATTTCAGTCTTCTGTTACCGTCCTCTCCATAGTCTTACAGATACAGCTGGTTAAGCTTTTTGGCCTGTAGCTGGTGGTCTTTTTCTTATCCTGTCCTCTCTGTATGATGAGGTATATATGTGCCTCTCTCTATGTCTGTGGCACGGTACCTGTCATCCAGCTATACTTGTATATTTACAGCAGTTTGTTCATTGCTACATGTCCAAGGTGTTTGAGCATTTCATTGGTTATGCCATCCGGACCAGGTGATTGTTTTGTCTTTTTAGCTGTTCCACGGTAATAGGTTTGGACATTACATTCGGACTGTTTTCGCAGTTTTGTGTGGGCTATTCCTTGTCAAATGTCTCTTTGTCTGCCTGGGTTGATGGTAATGTTGCTCTCATTCCTGTAGGATTTTGCAAATATATTGGCTGCTTATTTGCTGGTATATAGTTTACCCGCTTTTTCCTGTATATCTGTTTGCTGCTGAGAGTTATTATCGTCGCTTAGTTAGTTTCCACAACTTCCTGCCTTCCTTCTCAAAGTTTTATTTCTGGGTTGTCTCTTTCCAGCTTGTCCTTCTCCATCTGAGCTTCTAGTTTTCCTTTATTGAATTTTGCTTTGGTTTTTTGAAGCATGATGTGCTTATTGCGATGGTTGTATCTCTGCGATGTCTCTTGTCTCGTTCATATTTTTAATTAGTTTTTGTAGTCCAATATGGTACATAATTCTTCCTCGTTCCTCTTGATATTGTCTCTTTTGCTGCTTGGAGCACTCCCTTATTAAACTTCCTGCTGACACTGTCTCTTTTGCTGCTTGGAGCACTCCCTTATTAAACTTCCTGCTGACACTGTCTCTTTTGCTGCTTGGAGCACTCCCTTATTAAACTTCCTGCTGACACTGTTAGTGTCTCTGTCTAGTACCCTAACATCCTGTATGAGCAGGTTTGCACTATGTTGGTATGTGCACTGGGGATTCCGTGGTGAAGTGGTTAAGCCGTCGGCATAGTGATCAGGTGGTGTGGGTTCGACTCCGGACTCCTCCGTCTTTTTCACGGGTGCTTGATGCGGAGTACCCTGCATCTTGTAGTCGCCCCCTAGTCGTCTTGTCCTTGACTTGCCACTGGGGTCGGGTGGCACGAGACGAGAGAGTGAGGATAAAAAGTAGCGCAGTTAATCCTTACTAAACATAGCACTAGCAAAATTAATTATGGCATCATCGTCTACAATGGACGACGGCTTTTGCCTTTAGTATGTGCACTAATTTGCTGTTTTTATAATTTTATCTTAGCTGTCCAAATTAAAATTGATTGTTCTATTTTTCATTAATAAGGTGCGATGATCACTTCCGCCGAGTTGTTTTCCTATTTTTCTTTCCGCTATTCTTGCCACGTCTGGCGTGCAGAATTTCAAGTCTATGTTAGAAGCACTATGCCATTTTCTGGAGTACAAGGTTGGAGAGCCGTTAGGATTGTTTAATATGGTTAGCTTGATGTCATCTTGCCAGTTTTCTACCTCACCTTCTGTCTAGTTGACTTATCCCCAGCTTTGGTAGTAACTGTTGAAGACTCTCACTACTAGAAAGTTGCGACTAAGGACATCTAAACTCGTCATGTTCAGCTGTATGTCGCTGGGGCAGTAGAAGTTCAAGCGGTCTAGCCCCAGAGTGTTCTGTTTGAGATGGATTATTTGCTATTCTGCACCTTCTTTGTAAATCTCGTTTTGTATGGCATTTATATTATTCCTTTTCAAGATTAGAATGCCTCCGTTCTTCTGCTCTTCTCTGTCCAATCTGAAGCATCGATACTCACGTATCTTAAACTGTTTTCCTTCCTGTAGATTGGTTTCTTGTATACAACATATACTGATTTCGTTCCGGTATAGTGTGTTCTCTAATTCAGTATTTTCATTGGTGACTCTACATTCCAATGCAGAACATTCGGAGGGGTTGTTTTGTCAGACTGGACAGTATTTTCCCCCCTTGTGCTTCCTGGCTCCACAAAACATACCACTGAGACCTCCAGTAGCTGTAGGGGGATCTGTCAAGGCTCAGAACTCTGCACTACTCCTGTCTGGGGGGCCTTCACAATTGCGAGCACTTTTGTGTAGACATACCCAAAAAAGGGCTGGGCGAGTTGCATAGTAACATGGTTGCTAGCGCACCTGGTACCTGTCTGCAACACCTGTTATGTGGTAGAGTGTGCTCGGCCTTCTGGCCTGGTACCTCTGTCTTCAGCACCTGATCTGTGGTAGAGTGTGCTCCGCCTCCTGGCCTGGTACCTCTGTTTTCAGCACCTGATCTGTGGTAGAGTGTGCTCCGCCTCCTGGCCTAGTACCTCTGTCTTCAGCACCTGATCTGTGGTAGAGTGTGCTCCGCCTACTGGCCTGGTACCTCTGTCTTCAGCACCTGATCTGTGGTAGAGTGTGCTCCCCCTCCTGGCCTGGTACCTCTGTCGTCAACACCTGTTATGTGGTAGAGTGCGCTCTACCTCGTGGCCTGGTACCTCTGTCTTCACCACCTGATCTGTGGTAGAGTGTGCTCCGCCTCCTGGCCTGGTACCTCTGTCTTCAGCACCTGTTCTGTGGTAGAGTGCGCTCCACCTCCCTCATCTGGCTGGGGGTTTTGACTTAGTCCTAATCTTGTTTGATGTCCTATCTTACCTCCCACTGGGGTTAAACCCCAACCTTTTGCAAGATTTCTGAGTATAACAGTGTCCACCATGGTGTAGGTGAGGTAGACTTGTGCAGGAGGAGCTATGAGATATATGAGTCTTGTATTCCGCAATCACTGCCCAATTTGGATCCACATATTTACAGTAACAACCTAGTTGGTTACTCCATGCTCAGAAGGCATTTGCTCAAAGCCATAACGTGTGAAGTCTTCTACTTAAGCCAAACCCAACCACAGACAAAATATGAAGCATCATTTACTCAATATTTGTATAATGAACGTGAATGAAACCTCCCAGCCGTGATTCTGATTATATCAGAGATAGTTAACGTTATTCAGATGTATTGATTCATATGCAGAGACAAGTTTGTTTTTCTCTCCCTTAGAATTTGAGCTATGGTAATTTTCTTGTTGCTTCCCATTAGGGCATCTTGAATTACAGCCCTTGTGGTTTATGTCTTGTGTTCTATAAGTAATGTTAGGGTAGGCTGTAGCTATCTAAATTTTCTCAAAATGACACTAGATACAAAATTTTGTTTTATCGTTTGTTTGCCTGATCTGCACTCTCCGCTTCTCCTTAGTTCTTGTTTAAGTTTGCGTTTATTCCCCAGGAATGTAAATAATTCACTTTATTCAACTTGTATCATATTTGGAGTATTGTCCCTAAAACAGGGGTCTTCAAACTTTTTTTGTGTGCGTTTTTGAGCAAATGTCAGAATGTGATTCTCCCTTTCCAAGATTGTTGGCATCTTCTTCTTCTTCTTCTTCTTCTTCTTCTTCTTCTTCTTCTTCTTCTTCTTCTTCTTCTTCTTCTTCTTCTTCTTCTTCTTCTTCTTCTTCTTCTTCTTCTTCTTCTACTTCATCATTCTTCTTCTTCTTCTTCTTCTTCTTCCTCGTCCTTCTCCTTCTCCATCTTCTTCTTTTTCTTCCTCTTCTTTCTTTTCTTCCTCCTCCTTCTCATCTTCATCATTCTTCTTCTTCGCCTTCTTCTTCTTCTCCTTCTTCTTCTTCTTATTATTATTATTTTTTAACTTTCATCCTGAAAAGGATGCTATCTTGTAATTTACAGTGATACTGCGATATCTCCACCTTTTGACCAAACACATCCAGTTTTAACTGGCTTTTTTGGGGTACCAGGTATGCCTTCCCACTGTGATTCTTACTCTCTTAGCCAGACTACACTAGTTCAACCTGTACCCTGGGCCGCCTCCTGTAGACGAAATAAGATCTTTGTAAGCACCCAGCTATAAGCCACTGGGTTGTATTTTCAACGCCACACCAAGATTCTCTGACCAAAATTATGCATTTCAATGAATACACCAATAATACTGAAAATCTTTTTAGGTTACAGAAATTGAATAAGAACTGTGAATTTAAAAAAATCTAAACTAATTACTTAACAGACTAAACTGAAACATAATAATCTTTCCATTTCCGAAACGATAACATTTTCTTTTGTCCTTACTTTCCACCCTTCTCTGTACTAGAGCATTAATTAAATACAAAACAGCATATATTCTGAAGGAACCAAAAAGAACATCTGTGATCAAAAAGATAGCGTCAGTTTGCCAAAAACAAAGGTAAACCATTAAGTGGAGTCCTTATCATAGAGGGGATATAAACGTCATAAATGTTTCAGTGGGCTTATTTTTTCCTTTACAAACCACAGAGCTCTTCCAAAATCCTCGCAGACAATGAGACATGCCTGCTCAGAAACGAATAGCTATGACGAAAATCTGATAGGAAAGGAAAATAAAATAAAACAGAGATAAACAGATCTCTAATTTGAAACTTGTTGGGGAATATATTTTCATGTTTGGTTTGTTTATTCTGAAAATAAAATGGACGAAGAGCCGATTGTAAAAACAAAACAGCAGAATAAGACCAGGATTGTAAAATGACACATGTGGGAAATCTCGTTTTTTTATGTTAATGCATGTTCTGAAGGGAAGGATGAGTGGTTGTCAGAGCGGTTATTATATTGAACATAAATAAGGAGTACTCTGAGTGGTATGAAGTTGAAAGTGGAGTGCCACAGGGCTCAGTTTTGGCGCCAATTTTGTTCTTGGTATATATAACCGATTTGAACATTGATATCGGATCCATGATTGTAAAATTTGGGGAGGTAACAAATCTATGCAGTAGTGCCTCATCTTGGCTTCGTTCGTTCTCAATCTCCCGCTACCAAACCCTAAAAGGTCTTAAGTAGCAGAATTTAGTCAAAATAAATGAAGAAAAAACAACATGTACGATATTTTCCCGTTCAAATAAACTGCAGAACACCAAAATAAGTCTTAATGGCAAATATCTGCGGCTAAACGACAACCCAAACTACTTGGGCGTCACATTTGATCGGCGCATGACATGGAAAAGGCAGATCGAGAGAAACCGAATGAGAGCAAGATAAAGAATGGCAATCATGAGGAAACTTGCTGGCACAAGCTGGGGAGCAGACGAAATAATACTGAAGAAACTGTACACTGGAAGAGTGAGACCAGTTCTCGAGTATGGCATTGCGGCATGGGCAACAGCAGCAAAGGCGAACTTTGATAAAATTAGCAAACTTCAAAACCAAGCCATGAGTTATAACGGGAGGCATGAAGTCAACGCCAATTGTAGAACTTGAAAAGATTACAAATCTGCAATCCATGACCGATAGAAGAGACAGCAGAACCCAGCAGGAAGCAGAGAAACTCAGAAGACTGACAGACCACCCAATGCATCAGAGACTAAATAGATTTGGAAAAGGGAAACTGAAGCGGAGAAACTTTGCAGAAATAGCCAAAGCAAAGATTAGCGAAGACCCTATGAATACCATAACAACACTAAAGCCCATCCCTACTGTACGCAAACCCACCTGGAAGCAGCATATCATTCCAGAGGTGGTAGAAAATATACCAGGTATTGGAAACAGGAATAGCCAGACTAAAAAATAAATAAGAGATATAACCCTGAGGCACATAGCGAAAAATTACCCAAGCATGGACTGGACCCATACGTACAGCGACGGTTCTGTAACAAACACAAGACAGAATATAGGGCGGGGGGGGGGGGGGGGGGGGGGGGGGGGTTTATTCCTGAGCCTAACAAATGGTAGAAAATAACATTGTCAGTGGCAACTGGAAAATTCTCAAGAAATTTCAGAGCGGAAGCAGAGGCACTGAAGGCTGCAGTAGAAGCAATGCTGACAGGCGAAAGAAATGAAAGCCAGATAGTCATGTTTACAGATGCCCTGTCCGTGGTTACAGCACTAAAAAGCCAGAAAAATACAGAACTTAATGATTTAAGAACAGTACTCTGTCATCTATGCCAGCAGTCCGCACCAAAAAGAGTAGTGGTACAGTGGGTTCCATCTCACTGTAACATTCCAGGCAACAAGGAGGCAGACAGACTCGCCAGAGAGGGAGGAATTCTGCAGCAGAGTGATACAGAAATCACATACAATGAGACAAAAGCATTCATCGGGGCAACGTACAGTGCAAAATGGGGAAAAGACCATCCTGGCTACATAGAAAACGATGCCTATCATCAACTCTCCAGGCGAGACCAGGTGATAATTCTCCGGCTACGCACAGGTCACAACAGACTTGAATTCAATCAAGTTCTATTAAAGCCAGATACATGACCAAATGGGAAACCGAACATACTGGTTACACCAAATACGATGCCTATTACCAGTTGAACAGAAGAGAGCAGGTCGTTGTCTTCAGACTTCGCACTGGCTACAATAGACTGAGGTACCACCTATTCAACAAATGGAAGATAGGTGGTACCGACGAATGCCCGTGCGGTACCGGTAAAATGACCGCTGAACATCTGCTGCAGAACTGCCCGACATACGAGGATCAGAGAGAGCAGATGTGGCCATCACCAGTGGAACTGCAAGACAAGCTCTATGGCAGTGTCGACAGCCTCAGGATGACCGAAAAAAATAATGGTTACTGTCTGACTGCGTACGCAGAAGAAAATACCATCAAGTTCAAGATTGGCACAGCCACCATGAAGGCAGAACATATTTTGTAGTCCTGTCCACTGTATACCAACAAAAGAAGTGACATTTGGCAACAGCTAGTGTCCTTCCACGAGAAGCTGTACGGAAGCGTACAGAGCCTTGAGTCGACTGCTGCCTTCGCTAGAGTCATTGAAGTTGAGGTCTGAAGATGAACGAGGAAGAAGAAAAAGAAGATTCTGTGTGAAAAGAAACTCTTGCATCGTGGAGAAATGAAACGACAACGCCACAAGGAGAAAGAAAGCCCCAAAATTAAGTAGATAATATATATTCTAAGGTTGCATCATCCTGTAGTCAGCCATGACTCGAAGGGGTGACTACTACTAATACCTTCCTTGATGTTCCGATCGTGTGCTCTCTGTGTTGATCGCTTCTTGTTCCGCTGATGTCAATCATCCACCGTGACTCCGCCTCCTGCAGTCATATCGTTGTTGCTATGGTAACAGACATAACCAGACGCAGACGTTCATAAACAGATGTTTACTCAGGCTTGTGAACAAAATACTGGGCAGACTGTTATCGCAAAGCTGGCCATCTCTCTCTATCTCTCTCTCAGCTCTCTTGCTCTCTCTCTCTCTCTTTCATTGTGTCTCCTTTTCTTCATGTATATCCTCTTTCCCTCTCATTATTTCTGTCCACTTTCTCATTGTGTCGCATTTCTCTCTCTCTCTCTCTCTCTCACACACACACACACACACACACATTGTGTGTCATGTTCTTTCTTTCAACACAATCTCTCTATCATTGTGTCTCCTTGTCTCCATGTAGCATTTTGTTTCTCCACTCTTATATATCTCTCAACTCTTCTACCTCTCTTCACTCTTCTACCTCTCTGCCATCTTTTTTCTCTCTACAATCTTTAATATCTCCCAACACGTCTTCTTCTCTCCACTCTTCTACCTCTCTCCGCTCTTCTTCCTTTCTCAACTCCTCTACCTCTCTCCACTCTTCTACCTCTCTCCCATCTTCCTCTCTCCCATCTTCCTCTCTCCACTCTTCTTCCTCTCTCCCATCTTCCTCTCTCCACTCTTCTACCTCTCTCCGATCTTCTTCCTTTCTCAACTCCTCTACCTCTCTCCACTCTTCTACCTCTCTCCCATCTTCCTCTCTCCCATCTTCCTCTCTCCACTCTTCTTCCTCTCTCCACTCTTCTTCCTCTCTCCACTCTTCTACCTCTCTTCACTCTTCTACTTCTCTTTACTCTTCTACCTCTCTCCACTCTTCTTCCTCTCTCCTCTTCTTCCTCTCTCCTCTTCTTCCTCTCTCCTCTTCTACTTCTCGCCCATCTTCTTCCTCTCTCCTCTTCTACCTCTCTCACATCTTCTTCCTTTCTCCCCTCTTCTTCCTCTCTTCTCCACTTCTTTCTCTTTCCACTCTTTTACCTCTCTCCCTTCTTCCTCGCTCTACTCTTCTACCTCTCTCTACTCTGCTACCTTTCGCCCTCTTCTACCACTCTCTCCCATCATATTATCTCTTCTTTCTACCTCTCTCGTCAATCTTTTTGCTATATATCCCTTCTTCTACCTCTCTATCTCATCTTACTCTCTCTCTCCATCTTTCACTCTCTCCATCTAAATCGTTTCCCCCACTACTATCTCTTTCTCTCATCTTACTCTCTACCCAGTTCTCCCATCGTTCCCCACTTCTACTTCTCTCCCATCTTACTCCCCCCCCCCCCACTTCTACCTGTTTCAACTTACCCTCTCTCTCCCATATTACTCTCTTTCTCCCCTTATTCTCTTTCTCTCATCTTTCTCTCTTTTTCCAATTTTACTCTATTTCTCCCATATCACTCTCTCCCATATTACTCTCTTTTTCCGATCTTACTCTCTTTGTCACATTCTACTCTCTTTCTACCGTATTACTATATTTCTCACATTCTACTCTCTTTCTCCCACCGTACTATCTTTCTCTCGTTCTACTCTCTTTCTCCCATATTACTCTCTTTCTCCTATCATACTATCTTTCTCCCATATTACCCTCTCAATTTCTACTTCTTTCTCCCATCTCATTCCCTCTTTTCGTCAACCTCTCTCTCCCCTCTTCTACATCTTTCCTCTCTATTCTTCTCTCTCCCCGTTTGTCTTTTTCTCAACTCTTAGCCCTCGTTGTATGCTTCTGACTCGTATCTCTCTTCTCATTGCCTCTTTTTTTTCAACGTCTGAATGCCTCTTTCATATTTCCGTTTTTGCATTTTCTCTCATGTCTCTCTAACTCCCATCGCTCTACCTCTCTCTTATTTCTAACGTACCGGTTTCTCTTCTCTCTACCACTCTCGTATATACCCTACTTGTTTCTTATATCTGCCTCTTTCCTTTCTGTTTGCCAAGTTTTTATCTTTAACCTACCTCTTTCTATCTCTACCCTACCTGTTTCTTATATCTGCCTCTTTTTCTTCTCTCTACCACTCTCTTATCTCTACCCTACCTGTTTCTTCTATCTGCCTCTTTATCTTCTCTCTACCACTCTCTTATCTCTAACCTACCTCTTTCTTCTATCTGCCTATTTCTTCTCTCTACCTCCACCTTCTCTCATTATCTTCTCTTCTCTTTACTCTATCAATTTACTCCGTTGTCTCTTCCCTACTTCTGCCCCGTTACTACCTCATTCTCCACTCTTACTCATATGTATCTCCCTAACCACACCTCCTACCCCATTCTACCTCTCTATAAATGTAAATGAAACATCTCTGTTTGCATTTATTCAGCACGAGATACTACAGAAAGAATACATCTGGGCTGAACCAAAATTCAAGAGCGATCACTGTATACATTTCCGTATCATATTGTCTGCTAAAAATAGGACTGACTCGCATTCTCTCCCTTGATATGTGTCCCGCACATTGGCAAGTTCCCGCCACACTTCTCGTATCATCATCGCTCATAGTATATCACCCTGGTGACGCAAGTGATATTATTTGCGCATATTATTTTATACTTTGCAGGTTTCCTCTTCTGTAACTTAGATAAGGAACAAGTTTGACATTGAAGCACAGAGTTGGTGTACACGTATCGTTTAGGTAGTTAACCGATTATACCCTGCATGCCCACAATATTATTTTCAGGAATATTAACTTTTTTTATCGTCCTAATTAACAGTTATTCTCTTGAACGCAATCGTATTGACTTATTTTATACTAGAAAAGCATTAACATATTATTTGTGTGTGTGTGTGTGTGTGTATATATATATATAGGGTTGATTGTCAGTGATGAAGGATCAAAATGTGAGGTGTTGGCCAGAATAGCACAGACAATAGCGGCGCTTGCACGGCTTAACAATATCTGGCAAAATGAACAGTTAGCATTATGCACGAAAATCAGATTAATGCGTACACTGGTCCTGTCAATAGTCCTCTATGCTTGTGCTACATGGACAGTTACAGCTGACCTTTAGCGAAGGATACAAACCTTGGAGATTAGATGTTTCCGAAGACTTTTAATCGTCACGTACAAAGATCGTGTTACAAATGAGGAAATATGAGATAGAATTACAACAGCAATAGGGCCTTTTGAAGACCTCTTGGCAACTGTCAAAAGAAGGAAACTCGCTTGGTATGGTCATATATCGAGATCAAATGGTCTTGCAAATACGATCCTTCACGGAAAGGTGCAAGGCAGACGACGAAGAGGTCGTCCCACAAAGAGGTGGGAGGACAACATAAAAGAATGGACCAATCTCCGGCCAGAAGAGGCACAAGCAGCGGCTGCTGACAGAGAAGGGTAGCGTGGTCTTGTGAGGATGTCTTCATGTGTGCCCCAACAACCTCACCGGTTACGGGATGACCTGATCTAACCTGATATATATATTCAGCATATCTACTTTGTCTTTGTTCGTTGTCAACCTTCCATTAATAAGCCCTGTAAAGGGCATTGCAAGTAGCAGGATGTTGTCCGGAGAACAGAATGCGGTGTGTCGTATTTTACAGCCTGACTGCGATATTTGCATCTTTCAGTCCGACACATCCGGCTTCAGTCGGCTTTTGCGAGCACCATGTTCGCCATCCCTCTTCAGTCCCTTCTCCTTAGCCAGTCTGCTCTGTCACAGCCTGTGTTATCCAGGATTACCACGTGAGGTGGAAAAGGGTCTTGGTCGATCTGGTTCGCTGACCCTGACGCTATCAGTCGCTGATCGCTGCAGCTTATGCACTACTCAGTATCTTGATCCCATGTAGTATATGAATGAGTCGAAGGAATATCTCCCTAGTCTTATTTGCATGTGCTTCATGCCCCAAGGATTAGGGTGCAAAGGGTTAATCAGTTACCGAGCCGGGGAACGGCGTAGGCTAGTCGTTAAGTGACACGGCTCACAACCCGAAGGTGCTGGGTTCGATCCCCATCACAGCACCGTTCGTTACCCCCGGGGAAGCAAACCCTTAGAAAATGCAGGAGGAAGCAAACGCTTACATAAAATGCAGGCTGAAGTAGAATGCACTGGGCCGACAGGTGGAAAATAAAAACAACAGTGCAACGTGGATTAGAGAAATAAGGCGAACACAACAAACAAAACACACACACACACACACACACACACACACAAAATTACCAATCCGATATGTAGGTGTGGTGGTGACAGTTGATAAGTCGTATCCGATACTTTCTGATATCCAGTTTCACACAGGACAGCAACAAAATGACGCTCACAAGCACAACAGAGTCGAACTAGTGGCGATTTTCAGACTCCTCACACGCCACAACAGGTTACCATACCGTCTATTCAACAAATTCAAATTAGTACATACCAATGGATGTGTCTGTGGCACTTATAAAATGACTGCTGAACATTTGCTGCAGAAGTGTCCAACCTACGAGATACATTTGACCATCTCCCGTCCAAATCTAGAGCAAGCTCTATAAAGATACAGATGAACTCATGCGGGCCACTTCTTTCTTTCAGTTGAGTTCAAGTGCCATCTCCACATCGAAGCTTGGCTGCCATAGAGTGTACTCTCTCTCTTGCTGTAAGGGTGAAATCTGACAGGCTTTTTCCAGTCCATCTCCTGATGTTATCCACCCACTTGTAACGTTGTCTGTCTCTTAGACGACTGCCTTCTATCCTAGCCTCTAGTATGGTCTTAAACAAGAAGGTATGTCTTGTTATATGACCAAAAGGGACGGCGTGGCCTAGTGGTTAAGTGACACGGCTCACAACCAGAACGTGCTGGGTTCGATCCCCATCTCAGCACCGGCCGTACCCCGGGGAAGCAAACCCTTAGAAAATGCAGGAGGAAGCAGACCCTTACATAAAATGCATGCTGAAGTCAGATGCACTGGGCCGACAGGCGCAAAATAAAAACGCAGTGCAATGCACACCGCCTTGGAAATTAGAGAAATAAGGCGAACGCAAAAAAAAAAAAAAAAAAAAAAAAAAAAAAATATATGACCAAAATAACGTAACTGTCTAATCTTGATTTCTGTCAGTAATTATTTTTTAACCCCCTATTTCGATATCTCCACATTTGTTATTTTCTGTTTCCAATAAGTGCGACCCAATCTTGTATATAACCACATTTCAAAGGCTTCAAAACATGTCAAACACCAAAGGATAGAACACAAATCACCAAACACTTAAAGTATAAAACACAAACCATCAAACACTAAAGGATAAAACACAAATCACCAAACACTTAAAGTATAAAACACAGACCATCAAACACTAAAGGATAAAACACAAATCACCAAAAGATAAAACACAAATCACCAAACACTAAAGAATAAAACACAAATCATCAAACACACACAAGTCACCAAACACAAAAGTTGGATAGAACATCAAACACTAAAGGATAGAACACAGCTCATCAAACACCAAATGATAAAACATCAAACACAAATGGATAAAACATCAAACATTAAAGGACAGAACACAGCTCATCAGACACCAAAGGATAAAACACAAATCATCAAACACCATAACAAAAATTGAACAGAAATCAGAAGGCAGCACAAGAGAGAACACAAATTAAAAACAACAAAAGCGCTGTCTGTGAACTGAAAAAATAACTAGTCCAAAGTTCAAACAAACAAGGACCAATCTCATATAAATGAAGCCAGAATTCAGCTCCGCCACACGCAACTGATAAAAGAGTACTCTATCAAGAGTAATTGTGACTGGGGCCATGCGATTTGGGCCCCATTCCTTGAGGAGAATGTGAAATGAAGTGGGGCATTCATCACCCAAGGTCCAGGAGAAGTGCAAGCAAATTGACTTATTGCCAGCAAACTGATTCGATTCCAGACCGTTGTCCCAACCAGGAGTTGGTTATCTGGGAACTTTGGGCTAGGACTGGAGGACTTCGTTTCCGAGCAAGGACCAAGAGTGGATGACTTCATTCCATTGCAGATTGACTTTCCCCCCCCCCCCCCAAATATCTGGTCACGCTGATGGAGACTGGACAGGCTATTAACTTTGTCTGTGTGTGAATTTATGTAGCGTCCTCATCTCCGTTGCCTCCCCCCCCCCCCCTATAACTCATTCAAATCCCTATTATTTTCTTTCTCATTGTTCTGTCTTTCGTGTATCTCTACTTCTTCATCTTATTTCTCTTATTCGTTCTTTTCTCTTACCTCTTCATCTGTATTTTCAATTTGCTGTCCTTCTTTCTATTCCTCTTCATCTTTCTTTTCCTTTTCCTTTCCTTCTTACTTTACTTCTCCCTCTCCGAATTTATGTTGCTCTTACCCTCCATCTTCTTCCTCTTTCTCTCTGTCTTACTTTTCATCTTCCTGTCCTATTGTAATATACCTCGTTATCTTCTCACCAGTCTTCCTTTTCTTCATCTACTTTACATCTCTTCTCTTTCCTCTACCTCTTCTTCGTGTTCTTTTTTTAATACATTGACAAAAGGAGTATTTCGCTCTTCTATTTCATGTATGCCAAGCCAATTGGGACTGTGTGCGTATTCTTTAAAGCCCACATGGCTACTCCACACTCAGCAGGGGTGTGGTCAGTCTAAATGATGATGATGTGCCAATCCCATGGGTTGGAGAGACTTCTGCTGTAGCTGGGTTTTAATTAATGTGACTTAAACAGTTATGTGACAAAGCTGGATAGCTAATGTCATAACGTTTGTGCAATTTATCAGTGAATGTTTAAATCATCATCTGGGGGGGACGGCGTGGCCTAGTGGTTAAGTGGCACGACTCACAACCCAAAGGTGCTGGGTTCGATCCCCATCACAGCACCGGCCGTTACCCCGGGGAAGGAACCCTTAGAAAATGCAGGAGGAAGCAGACCCTTACATAAAATGCATGCTGAAGTCGGATGCACTGGGCCGACAGGTGCAAAATAAAAACCACAGTGCAATGCACACCGCCTAGGGAAATAGAGAAAGAAAAAAAAAATTTAAATAAAAAAAAATCATCTTCAGTCTCGTAACCTAAAAAGTCATTTGGGCACCATTACCGCAGAATGTTGCGCCAGTTTTCACCACTCCACTCGGTTTTGTGTCAGGACATTTGTTCTAGCAATGGACATTCCCGTCCACTCTCTGATGTTGTCTTTGCATCTCTTTTTCTGCCTTCCCTCTCTTATGCTTAAATACGCTCACATTTATCATATATTTTCTCGGGCTGACGAGTCTGTGGATTTCCTTCCCACGCCACACAGCAGCCACAGTTGTGCTGTACAGGCATTAAGCTTCACCTTCCTCGATCAACTGATCCTGTGCTTCTAGTCCGGCGAGGATCACGAAGTATACTGGTTTTCAGTTCTTTGGTGGTCTATTCTGTTTGCCCTGGGAACCGCTCGGGTGAAAACCTGTTGACTAGTACAGGCGATTTTTCTTCAACCAATTTCATTTAGTATTGCCAGTTAGTCTCATATGTGTCATCTTATGAAGGCCATGTGGTCAGAACCTATGTTGTTAGTTGTTTGCACCCAAGTAATGCTGATCCATACTTGATTTTACGAGGGAGTTTCAAACGAAAGCTTTAAAAATGGGATAGAAATTAGAAATAATACGTCTTTGTATTATAACTTGTTAATATGGATGCTAAGAATGTCAAGAGTGTCCTGCACGTGCCATAATGGTGGAGACGAAGAACATAACGTCATAATTGCTGTTAAAAAATGGCAGCTCTACTATTGACATGCACCAAAGAGGAGCGGTGTTCTGCTATGTTTTTTTGAGCAGCGAAGAGGTGAAACCTATAGCAATTCATCGGCAAATGAAGTTCCAGTACGGGGATGTATTTTTTTCACTTCAGCAAGTGTCAGTTGGCTGTTTTTACAAGGTGGTCAAAGACTAATCGACTCTGTGGTCACTAAAAGTGTGCCTGACCCGGTCATGAATAATATGTCACATAACTCACGCCGTTTTGAAACTACCTACTCCACTCATACACTTGCTGGAGTGATACACATGTATCACCATGATGAACCTTTATTAGCCGTTGAATTTCTATAGATTTCACCCCTTTGCTGCTAAATAAAAACGGATAACAGAACGTTGTTCCTCTTTGGTGCATGTCAATAGTGGCGCAGTCATCCTTTATCTGCAATTATGACAACATGTTGTTTGTCTGCACCATGATGCACTACATGCATGACACTTTTGACATCCTTAGCATCCATGTTAACAAGTTACAATACAAAATACGTGGTTTTTCTCATGTCTATCCCACTTTTAAGGTTTTCACCTGAAGCTACCATCGTACATTCTGTTTATGAAAGTCTACCTTTTGTCGCTATCTTCTTTGTGAGTCTCTATGTCTCAGGGCCGTACAATAGAACTGACATTACATTGAAGTTGAAGATTTATATCTTCGTGCTGCATTTAATTTCTTTAAATTCCTGTAAGTTCCCTGAGTTAACGAAAGCAACTCTCACCATTTAGTATCAGTGTTTTGAAGTATATAGCAGTGCCTCCTGATTTCTCTATATTACTACCAAGATACTTGAAGACGCTCACATCATGTAAGAAGGTGTCGCCAAACTCAATATCTTCTTCATCGTACGCAGTCAGACATCAACCTTTATTTTTTCGAAAAAAGTAGCGGTCATCCTGAGGCTGTCGACACTGCCATAGGGCTTGTCTAATGTTGCCACTGGTGATGGCCACATCTGCTCTCTCTGATCCTCGTATGTCGGGCAGTTTTGCAGCAAATGTTCAGCGGTCATTTTCCCGGTACCACACGGGCATTCGTCAGTGCCACCTATCATCAATTTGTTGAATAGGTGGTACCTCAGTCTATTGTGGTCTGTGCGAAGTCTGAAGACCACGACCTGCTCTCTTCTGTTCAACTGGTAATAAGCATCGTTTTTTGTGTACAAACTCAATATGACCATCGTTAATTGTTTTGATTCTCAAAACCTGAGTATCCAAGTCCTGTGTATTTGCAGATCCAAAGTCTGGAACTCGCTCACCAGACATTGTTATTTTATTTTACATCTGAATGTGGGTACGATACACAAGAGCTAAATCATTGGCAAAGTCCAAATCAGCATGTTGCGTTGACGAAGATCACATAATTCCATTATTGTATTGTTCTTCATGTTATTCACCCCGTAATACAGTCAATATCCAGAAGAAAGAGAAATGTGGATACACAACATTCGTTGTCAGTTTGTTATTAGTGTATTATTATTACTGGATTATAGGATGACCTGTCGTTCAGTGGCAGTTACGCCGTTGTGGGTACCAACTTCTCTTTCAATAGTCCCGGTATGGTCCACGGTGGACCAGTGGATAATGAGTCGCCCATCTGCGGCATCGTGAATGTTTTTGCGGAATGCAAGGGAGTCGGACCAACGCGTTGGTGGTCGTCGGGGTGTTCATCACTCTCTGGCTAAAAAAATATTTCCTAATATCTAATCTGGACCTTTCTTTAGTTAATTCTTCGCTATGCCCTCTTGTTCTTGTAGGTGGTTGTATTTTGAAAAAAACGTATTGTAGTCTAATTTATCCTATCCGTTGATATCTATCTATCTTCAGTCCACTTATGTCATTAGACGTCGTAGGGAGGTGCGACCTCCCTTGTTTCAAATTTTTTTGGCATGTGAAAATCCACTGGTGACTTGCCAGGTCATTCCCAGCATCTGTTAGCCTCTGGAATATACAATCGCCTGTTTTTGAGACTGGTGGAGATGGACGCATGAATTAGAGCAAAGTAGACCCGTAGCCTGTCAGGCGCCATCTAAGACGCTTTGCTAACCACATAACCAAGACCTGAAGTTATAGCCACACCGTCTCACACATATTTTCTTATAAACCTGTATTAAGTCACCTCGAATTTTCTTTTGTAGGCATTGTAGACTGGTTTTTCTGAGTCTTTCCTCATAACTGTAATTCTGGAATCTCACTATCATCTTTGTCGCTTTTCTTTGCATCCTTTCCAGCATGTTTAAATCTCTACTACGATAAGGACTCCACGCCTGAACACAGTACTCCAATCTAGGTCTTCTTCTTCTTCGTACGCAGTCAGACAGTAACCATTATTTTTTCGAAAAAAGCGGCGGTCATCCTGAGGCTGTCTTGTCTTGCAGTTCCACTGGTGATGGCCACATCTGCTCTCTCTGATCCTCGTATGTCGGGCAGTTCTGCAGCAGATGTTCAGCGGTCATTTTACCGGTACCACACGGGCATTCGTCGGTACCACCTATCTTCAATTTGTTGAATAGGTGGTATCTCAGTCTATTGTGGCCAGTGTGAAGTCTGAAGACAACGACCTGTTCTCTTCTGTTCAACTGGTAATAGGCATCGTTTTTGGTGTAACCAGTATGTTCGGTTTCCCATTTGGTCATGTATCTGGCTTTGATAAGCCGTTTTGACTCTTCGTACGTCATACTACTAGTATCTGTTTGTGGTAGTCTAGCGCCTTCTTTTGCCAGTCTGTCTGCCTCCTCGTTGCCTTGGATGTTGCAGTGTGATGGGACCCACTGTACCACCACCCTTTTTGGTGCGGACTGCTGGCACAGTTTGCAGAGTGCTGCTCTTAAGTCATTAAGCTCAGTGTTTTTCTGGCTTTTTAGCGCTGTGACTACGGCGAGAGCATCTGTAAGCAGGACTATATGGCTTTCATTTTCTTTATGCGTCACCATTTCTTCTACTGCCGCCCTCAGTGCCTCTGCCTCCGCTCTGAAATTGCTTGTATACTTACCAGTAGCGAATGACAGTGTTATTTTTCTGCCATTTGGTAGGTTCAGGAATGCTCCTGCCCCTCCGTTCTGTGTAGTGTTTGTTACAGAACCGTCGGTGTATGCATGGGTCCAGTCGATGTAAAGCTTAGGGTAGTATCTCTCCTTTCTTTTTCAGTCTCAATCTAGGTCTAACTAAAGCTTTATACAGTGTGACAATGACTTCCTTGCTGATGTGTTTAATATTTATTTTTATCATACCTAACATTGCATTTACCTTTGTAGGTCAGGACTGCCTGTATTTTAAACAGATCCTACAATCCCATTTAGTCTTGAGACTATAATGTCCCGTTCTGAGTCTGAAAAGCTGCGCTAAAGTAGTCTGGCTAAAGGGTAGGGATTGCAGAGGGAAGGCAAACCTGGCACCCCAAAAAAGTCAGCTAAAATTGGATGGGCCAGGTCAAAAGGCAGAGACACTGCAGCCTTGCTGTAAACTACAGTGCACCATCACAAAAAATGCTGAAGAACAGAGAAGAATTATTATCATTGAATAACTCTTTTCAGGGCAAGGACTTGTTTATGGATTTGGACCACAACAGCTTGAGACTGGTTGACCCTGTGGATGGTGTAGCCTTGAACTCTCAACCTATCCATTCCATCAGGGTGTGGGGTGTGGGTCGAGACAATGGAAGGTCAGTGGTGTTTGTTTTACCTCAGTTTCAACGTTAGTTTTAAGTTGGTATTAACATAAAGATGATAAAAACATAAAGTTAATACTAACATAAACAGCTGAAAATAAGATAAAGTTGATGAGAACATAAATATGGTAACATAAAATTGATTAATTAAACATAAAGTTGATAATAAAATATAAAGTTTACAATAACAAATAAAATTTATATTAATATAAATGTGATATATAATAAGAAAGTCAATAATAACATAACATTGATATTAGTGTAAAGATGATAATAGCATAGCTGATAATAACATAACTTTGATAAAAACATAAATACTATAACATAAATATGATTAAACATAAAGTTGATAATTACATTTAAAGTTAACAAAAACATTTACAGTTGATTTAAACATAAGCTTAAAATTAGCATAAATTTAATAATAACAAAGTTTATAGTAACATAAGGTTGATAAAACATAAATATGATTAAACATAAAGTTGATAATAACATATAGACTTGATAGGAGCACAATAATAATTATTTGTCCGTCGCTCTCAACGAGGACCATCAACATCATAGTGTGTTATATTGTATAATGGAGTCTATTGGTGTGTTTGTCACTGATCAGGCCAATGTGAAAAAATATGTTGCATGACTGGCAATTCAAGTCTGTATCTGGCACTGGTATTCTCTCTGCTCTAGACTTTCTGATCAAGCGTCTGTCCTGGACTGTCTGCACACTGAGACATTCACTAACTACAGTGCCCTTTTTAACCATGCTTTTCTAGGAACAAACGAATAGGATTCCTTCAGCAGACTTAACCTTTGGTCAGGAATGAAATGTTAGAGACCAGTATACTAAACCTCAGCTTGTGGATTGGGGTGGCCAATCCCTCTTTACTGCCTTTTCCTTCCCTAACCATAATTTGGATAAACATTTACAGCTATGTTGACTGATCTGCCGATAGTTGAAGTTGAACCCCATACCTTTGCCATGAAAAGCGAGTGCTTTATCACTACGCTAATCAGCTACTCTACTTTTGCAGGCTGAACAATAAATAATGTATACAGTTGATAATAACATAAAACTGATAACATAAATGTCATAATAATATACATTTAATAATAACACAAAGTTGATAATAACTTTTAAAGTTTATAGTAGCATAAATTTTATAATAATATAGACTTGATAATAGCATTCAGTTGATAACATAAATTTGATTATAACATGAAATTGATAATGATATATAAGAAAAGATTTTTTGGCGTTCACCTAATTTCTCTATTCTCCAAGGTTGTGTGTTGCACTTTGTTTTTATTTTGCGCCTATCGGCCCAGTGCATCCGACTTCGGCATTCATTTTATTCAAGGGTTTGCTTCCTCTTGCACTTTCTAAGGGCTTGTTTCTCCGGGGTAACGGCCAGTGCTGTGATAATGAACTAATATTGATAATATGTAGAGTTGATAATAACATAAATATGATAATAACATAAAGTTCTTTTCAGCTCATTCATTGTTGGATCTTCAGCCCCTAACAGGATTTTGAACCTGAATCTCTTTGGTCAGAAGGCTGACATACAAACCATTCGCTTCCTTGTTCCTCTACATGTCTAAGTAAAACATTTTATAAAATATTTAAAGTGAACAAGTATATTTTAAAAAATGCAGTTCTACCAAAACGAACAAGTTCTTGACCTATTTATGATTGACTTATGAAAAATGTCTTGATAATTAACTCATTACACACTGACAAGTCCAAAATTGCATTGAAAGCTGAAACCATTATTCGGTTTATTATGAGAAAAAAATTGCTGTAAAAAAATATTTAAAGTTCAGTTTAATCAAAATTTGTTAATGGGTATTGTCAGATACCGCACTGAGACAAGAACACAAACAAAACCTATGTTACAACCAATAGGCCTTCATCAAGGATAACAAATAACAACAATGCTGAACTAGCAAATCAACATATAAGGAAAAAATGGTCGATTTATCTGATATAGTGTCTGTCATCGCGACTGGTTGGGTCGGAAGCTTGACTATAAATGAAGGACAGCGGTCAAATAAGGTGGCCAGGAGAGCGTAAGAAGTGAGGGGGAAAGAGCCGGATAAGCCAGTGACGGCCAAATATGGAAAAGGCAAAGTAGTGAACCAAGTGGGGGGGGGGGGGGGGGGGGAGATAAAGAATGTGATATAAGCTGGTAAGGGTGGGGGAGGGGGAGATGATATAAGGAGGGGTCGGGATGGGAGTGGGGAAAGATAATAAGAGGGGGTGAGGCAAAATAAGGCAAATAGATGGGGACCAGTATGAGATTTTAAGAAAAGGTATGGAAGATATTAATGCCGTTTGATTGGAGGCAACCCATGCTGGAGATAAGTCTGCTCTCAAGGAAAAGTTTTGCACTTTAGTATGAAGGAGTCAAGGCACTTACCTGGAAATTAGTGTGAACTTTAGTCCTTCTCCATGTATTGACCTTGCAAGGCGATACACTTCTCCCGTCTATTCTTCACCTCACTGATGCCCTGATGGTAGAACTCCCACATCTAGGCCTGATACTACGTCTCGATTCAGTAATCAAGTCCTGGGCATTAGAAAAACAATGTCCAGGAAGCAGATTCTTGATATTTGGGAACAGGAGGAAGTTACTAGGTGCCAAGTCCTGTGATTATGGTGGATGGGGCATGATTTCATACCTGCACGTTTTCCTGACGTCCAGAACTTGAAACATAGTTCCGCGTCTACATAGAGGAGCTCTACAATCAGGGCATCAGGAATGTAAAGAATAGAAGAGATAAGTGTATCGCATTGCAGGGTGAATAAACAGAGAAAGACTTAAGTTCACACAGATTTCCAGGTAAGTGCCCTGACTCCATCATACAAAAGTGTTAAACTTTTCTACCCTTCCTCGTACAAACATTCAATAGTCTGTAGAACTGTAGATTTCTTTTGCATAGATATGGTTTACGTATTGACAGAAAAAAGGTGTCACCCTTCTCCGAGGAATATATATTTCCTATTTAAGGTTTAGGATGTAAAGGGTTAAAGCAATACTTGATAGAGTCAGAAACATAAAATATCAGGTTATCACTACTCAAGATTCATCAACATTACCTATGCAATTTTGGCTAGAGAAACCATGTTTGCCATGTAGCTTTTCTGTCATATTTTCTGTATAATTTCATATTTTCTTCTGGGAAAATATCTTTTTTGTCTAAAGTCATACTATTTTATGCATACATGCATTGAATCTTTCTAAAGTCATATTTTTCAATATAATTTCATATTTTCATCTGGTATAATATTTTGTTTGTCTTAAGTCTTAACATGTTATGTATATATGCATTGTATAATTCTGTCTAAAGTCATAATATGTGTCTGTCTAATGTCATCATATATTTCCTGTTTCTTTCCTTATTAACACAAAGTCATTATTTATATTTATTGTATTCTTATGCTGCTTGGATTTGACTTCAGGGAGAGGTAAACTCTTTTATGTTTGAATTTTACTTACTCTTTCCTTTTTCTAAACTAAATTTATCTTCCTTTAAACCCCTCCCCAAATTTCTAAAAAAGTTTCCACTCAGAATCTTTGTTTATTTCACAGCTGAATCTCACCAATGTCCTGATAAGTAAAAAAAAAATCCCTTAATGCATTACCGTTATTATCATTTAGATTTGTTTGATATTTTTCATTTGTTGTATCCTTAGTCCCTGGTGAAGACTTTTTGGCGGTAACATAATTTTGTTTTGTATATGTGCCCTTATGTAAACTCACTCATACTTGTTGATATCATTAATATTTCATATTCATTTTTGCTGTAGTTGGAATACAAGAATCCTGGTATACAATCATGCATATCATTGCCTGATGCCAGGTAGGCAAAGCTATCATTTTATTCTGCAAATCTATCTGGTCGACTGTTACAAGGTGCTGTCCCATTTCTTCTCTTTGTTCTTGGAACTCTTGGACTATTAGTAGTAAGTTTTGGGGAAGTTTTCTTACTACTTGCAGGTCTGTAGAAGGTGTGTTGATTCCTTCTTGTGCCTTACTACTTGCAGGTCTGTAGAAGGTGAGTTGATTCCTTCTTGTGCCTTACTACTTGCAGGTCTGTAGAAGGTGTGTTGATTCCTTCTTGTGCCTTACTACTTGCAGGTCTGTAGAAGGTGTGTCCATTCCTTCTTGGGCCTTAGTACTTTGCACGTCTGTAGAAGGTGTGTCCATTACTTCTTGTGCCTTACTACTTGCAGGTCTGTAGAAGGTGTGTCCATTACTTCTTGTGCCTTACTACTTGCAGGTCTGTAGAAGGTGTGTCCATTACTTCTTGTGCCTTACTACTTGCAGGTCTGTAGAAGGTGTGTCCATTCCTTCTAGAAGGTGCAGCTCTGATGTGTCCGTTCCTTCTTGGGCCTTACTACTTGCAGGTCTGTAGAAGGTGCAGCTCTGGTTTGTCCATTCCTTCTTGGGCCTTATTACTTGCAGGTCTGTAGAAGGTGTGTCCATTCCTTCTAGAATGTGCATCTCTGGTGTGTCCATTTCTTCTTGTGCTTTACTACTTGCAGGTCTGTAGAAGGTGTGTCCATTCCTTATTGTGGCTTACTAGATTGGTGTAACTTTCAGTTCTGGGATGTCCAACCCAAAGGTGTTTCCCTATAGCATATCTGAAGTTGTAAAGGTCTTTATGGTGTGGCCAACCATCCATCATGTAGTCAGTTTTTGGGATGTTCTGGTGTATAGGAATATATTAGCATATTTGCAAATATAACAATAATAGATGCAAGAGAAACATCAAGGACCTAATACTTAGGAACAGAAGACCTAGAGAGATCTAGATGAATACCTACAGAAAGGCAGAGAAGTAATGTAGACATGCTTTGGGCAAATAAACTTAAATATTTGAATCACCAAAACCTTCTATCTCCCTGTGGAGCACAGGTCTTTTATAAATAAATGCTGTCCTTCTGTCCTGGGCCATGTGTTCTAGCTTTGTCCACCTCCTCTTTATTTTTTGTATGACGGTTTCCACATCTTCTCCATCTCCTCCTTATTTTTGTGTATGACTGTTTCCACATCTTCCTTGTTTCCACATGTTTTCCACCTATTCCTTATTTCTTGCATGATTGTTTCCAGACCTTCTTCTCCACCTCCGCATTTTGTTTATGTTTCCAGCTCTTCTCCATGTGTGTTTCAGCCTACTCTATCTTTCCCTTTAAATTTCAGAGGTTACTACCCCAGGCTAGCATCTTCTACTTATCTCCGTTATTTCCTTTGTTGTTTTTTACATCTCTATCAATAGTTCATCATAAATTATCTTATCACATTTCAATCCTTTTATGTTGTATTGTACAATCACCAATTAATGGAAGTTCATTTTTTCTGGAGAAAAAAAAATACCACATAATCGACGTAGAATCACTTGAGACAGGTAAAAGTGTTGCATCAGAAATTGATAACGGGAAACAGGTAAACAGCCAAAGCCACCCTATGTTTGGACACCAGGTCTAGTGCGTAAGACTGAAATTTAAACAAAGTTTCAGTCAACACTGCCCCTTCAAACCAGTCCTTGATTGATCAAAGTCAACACTGCCCCTTCAAACCAGTCCTTGATTGATCAAAGTCAACACTGCCCCTTCAAACCAGTCCTTGATTGATCAAAGTCAACACTGCCTCTTCAAACCAGTCCTTGATTGATCAAAGTCAACACTGCCTCTTCAAACCAGTCCTTGGTTGATCAAAGTCAACACTGCCTCTTCAAACCAGTCCTTGATTGATCAAAGTCAACACTGCCTCTTCAAACCAGTCCTTGATTGATCAAAGTCAACACTGCCCCTTCAAACCAGTCCTTGATTGATCAAAGTCAACACTGCCCCTTCAAACCAGTCCTTGATTGATCAAAGTCAACACTGCCTCTTCAAACCAGTCCTTGATTGATCAAAGTCAACACTGCCCCTTCAAACCAGTCCTTGATTGATCAAAGTCAACACTGCCCCTTCAAACCAGTCCTTGATTGATCAAAGTCAACACTGCCCCTTCAAACCAGTCCTTGATTGAACCGCGGAAGCAACCTACATCTAGACACCACTTGTCTTACGCAAAATTGAAGTCACTAAAGATATTCAGAACTGGTGCATCGTGATTCAGGAAGAACTTAACGAGATCGGAACACAGGGATAATATGATGAGACAAGCTCTGGGTCACTGGCTGCTGCAGCTCATGCACTGCTCAGCATTTTGATCCCAAGTTTTTGATTGATTGATTGGTCTCGAGGTAACGTGTTTGCCCTGAATGCTGGAGGTCACTGGTTTAAATCACAGTGGAGACCAAGATTTTTTCACTTGGATCATCCGGAAAAAATTCCCCTGATCATCTAAGTAGTGAGATCAAACAACCATGTGCAGTGGCGCACACGTTAAAAATCTCTTGGCAGTTTGAAATCGAAAAGAGTAGGCTTAACGGCCGCTGCTCGGACAAAATTCAAGTTAAAAATCTACTCAAATTATTCTAAGGATTCTCACCCCAAAGAGAATATGTCACAAAAAGGGGGCTGTGTGGCAATAACATCAGGTTTTGATTATGGGGTTAGCGGAGCGGCATAGGTGGCCCCTGACAGGCTGTGAGTCTACTTTGCTCTAATTTACGCTTCTATCACCACCAGTCCCAAAAATAAACGATAGAATATTCCAGGGGCTACCAACCTAATGGTTGGTAATAGATACTGGGATTGACCTGTCAAGTCACCAGCGCATTTTTTGCCTGCCAAAAAATATGAAACAAAAGGAGGTCACACCTCCACGACGTCTAACGGTATAAGTGGGCGGAAGATAGATAAATAGATGATTTGATTACTAATTTTTTTTTAATCCATATGAAAGGATAGCCATTGCTGGAAGGGTTTATAAGGAGCACTACTAATAATTTTCTACGTTTTTGAATCGTTTCTCGACAGGGACTTTGCATACGTTGCCCGTGACCGTGGCACTCGCACACACATGTGTCATGTTTTCCATTGTGACACGACCGCACGGGAGATTGCCAACACTCTGAGGGACATCTGCAAGAAGATAATGCTGGAGCGTAGTCTGCATCAGTCAGCAGTTGCCAGATTGACTCGACCTACTGACCTGCCCAACCTGGACAAAGTGAGTCAGCCTAATGGAGAGAAGTTGTCCTTCCAGAGTCTCTATAACAGTGAGTTGTTGTGATTGTATAATTTTGGTGTATTTCAATCAAATGTGGGCAATATTATATTGAACACTAGCAATACCCATGCAGAAGTTCTGCCTATCAATCGAACTGTAAAATTTGAAAGAAAGAACAACAGTTTAAGAATTAACCATAGCCACTCTCCATTAAAAATTGATGCAAATTTAATCTGCGATAGCATTATTTTTCTATACCTCATCTGCGATAGCATTACTTTTCTATACCTCATCTGCGATAGCATTATTTTTCTATACCTCATCTGCGATAGCATTATTTTGCTATACCTCATCTGCGATAGCATTATTTTTCTATACCTCATCTGCGATAGCATTATTTTGCTATACCTCATCTGCGATAGCATTATTTTGCTATACCCCATCTGCGATAGCATTATTTTTCAATACGTCATGATCACTATGGTTGTTGACTTTGAGAGCATGTAATGTTGTTTTTTTTTGGTCTATAGATATCATTTGAGTAGAAAAATAAATTAATAAAGAACTTGTTGGTGTTATTGTTTTTGATGTGTGTGAATTAGTTAATGAGATACAAGAAGATGAAGGTTAAAATTTATAAAACAAAGCACAAACATTTAGACTCAGCCATTAGCAGACGTCGCTCCTAAAAAAATCTGAAATTGCCACAAAGCACCGATAGTGTTCTTAACAAGGTCAGCATATCTGTTAGTTTTTACTTCAAAGATATTTATTATACCTACATAAACAAACTAAACAGATCTACCTCAAAAGAATCCATTGCAACAACTTAATTAACTTTATCCCCCTCAATAATGGGATAATCTTCATATCAAGTGAAATAGAGAATATATCGTTTCCAAATTGTTGATAAATTTTCACAAGCGCATCTCCGATTAGAATCAAGGAAGTGATAGTCAAACTATATAAATCATTGGTGAGACCTAAATTGGAGTACTGTATTCAGGTGTAGAGTCCTTATCACAGAGTGGATATAGACATGCTAGAAAGAATACAAAGAAGAGCTACAAAAATGATCGTAGGGTTCCAGAATTATAGTTATGATGAGAGACTTAGAAAAACTTGTCTGCAATGTCTAGAAAAGAGAAAAATTTGAGGTGACTTAATACAGGTTTATAAATTAATCAATGGAAAGGTTAAATTAGACTATAACAAGTTTTTCAAAGTTGAAGCCACTACAAAAACTAGAGGACATAGCTTCAAATTATTTAAAGGCAGGTCCAGATTGGATATTAGGAAACACTTTTTCAGTCAGAGAGTGGTGAATGCTTGGAATGTATTGCCACAGGATATGGTGAAGGCAGGGTCAGTTAATGCATTCAAGATTGGATGATCACAGTCATTTTTAAAGTGGAATAAACTGGTTGTATACAGATTCTGTAGAGTCTTCTAAACCAGTATAATGAAGTTAAGTTAAGTTAGAGAAAAGGACAAGAAAGAAGTGACGTCTCTTCAACTACTCATGTTCAGCCGATCCCATAGCATTAACCCGGATGTTTATACACGAAAATACTGGTCACAGGCGTTTGGCTTCCCACGAAACATTCCATAGGGAAAACTATTTTTTTATCAGGCATGTCGTGAAACCAAGCACGTAGTAAAGGTTAAGATCTTGACTATGCAAATGTTGTAGGCATACCTGACCCCATCTCGAGACACTTGAGGATACCGCATCACTATTGGGTCTTCACATTTCATGTTCGAATATCAAGATCCAAAACCTTGGTCGCGGTCCTGCAGTGGTAGGAATCCTTGTTGGCAGCAATTATGTAAGCTCCATGAAGGACTTCATCTATCTAGACAGCAGCCAAAACTCTGGTGCGCATAGTCAGGCAAACATTATTAGAAGACCTGGCCACCGTATCGACAAAGAGCGACAAAGATGATAGTGGGATTCCAGAATTACAGTTATGAGGAACGACTCAGAAAAACCGGCCTACAGTGTCTCGAAGAGAGAAGAATTCGTGGTGACTTAATACAGGTTTATAAGATGATCAGAGGAATCGATAAATTAGACTATAACAAGTTTTTTAAAATACAGCCACCTACAATAACACGAGGGCATAGCTACAAGCTGATTAAAGAGAGGTCCAGGTTAGATATTAGGAAATATTTTTTTAGTCAGAGAGTGGTGTCTGCTTGGAATGCATTGCCAGGGGAGGTAGTGGAGGCAGGGACAGTTAATGCATTTAAGAATAAACTGGATGCGCATAGATTTTAGAGCAAGGTGATGTAAATGTAACTGGTTGTATACAGACTCTGCAGGGACTTCTAAACCAGTATAAAGATGTTAAGTTAAGTATCTATAAATGACGCACACCAAGTCGGGATCCAAAGGAGGCTTCTCACTGGTAACCAAGCTGTGCATCTACAGAACCAGTGTTATTCCCATCGTTTTGTATGGCTCAGAGACAGGGACTATCATGTAGTATGACAAGAAGCGCATCAAAGTTTTCCACTTGCGCAGCCAGAGGTGCATCCTCAGCACCTACTAGTACAATCAGGTCCTAAACGTTGAAGTTACACAACGCACATGCCTGGACAGCATTTACACCACACTACATCATCATATATGACAAAGAGGATAACACATTAACAGAAACCAAAGACATACTGAATAGATGGAGAGAGTACTGCAGAACCATGTATGGAGATAGCACAAAGCGCTCAGTTACAATCCTACCAAAGGATGAGAAAGAACCTGAACCAACATTGGAAGAAGTACGCTCTGCAATTAAAAGCCTGAAAAAGGGAAAGTCCCCAGGATGCGATGATATCCCAGCAGAGCTTATACAAGCAGGAGCTGAGGCATGTGCTCGAGTCTATCACAAGATGTGCAAACAGATATGGCACAGCGCACAGTGGCCAGAAGCATGGAAGAAATCAATTTATATTCCCCTACCCAAAAAAAGGCAACCTGAAGCTGTGCATGAACTACCGAACTATCGCGCTGATCAGCCACGCTAGCAAGATACTCTTGCGAATCCTATTAAGAAGGATAAAGAAAAGGTTTGAATCTGAAATTCACATAATCCAGGCAGGTTTTAGGAAAGATAGAGGGACCCAGGACCACATATTCAATTTAAGGAATATCTATGAAAAATGTCGAGAGTTTAATGTAGACCTGTACACATGTTTCATTGATTACACTAAGGCCTTCGACACGGTAAAACATCAAAATCTGTGGAGAATCATGAAGGAAATGGGGTTTCCTTTGCATATAGTCCATCTCATTGAAGCATTATACTAAGATCAACAAGCCGCTGTCCGAGTATCTGGGCAAACATCAGATTGGTTTGCAGTACAAAAGGGAGTCCGACAGGGATGTATCCTCTCACCTTATCTGTACAACATATATGCGGAATGTATAATGAGAAATGTTTGAGAAGATGAGAACATTGAAAGTTTCGACCCATTTACGATTGGGGGGTACGAGATTCCAGAGTTACGATACGCAGATGACACAGTGATATTATCAAGAAGTGCAGAAGGGCTAGAGAAGCTACTTTTAGCCGTTAATGGACATGGTAAAGATCAAAATCTGTTCATAAACATAAACAAAACAAAGATAATGACCACTGACAAAACACAATGTCAGCATAAATGTACAGTGGGTGGTGAGGAAATAGATCAGGTCACACATTTTGAATATCTGGGCTCCAGTAAGGAAGTGATTGTCAAACTGTATAAAACATTGGTTAGAACTAGATTGGAGCACTGTGTACAGGTATGGAGTCCTTATCTTAGAGGAGATATAAACATACTGGAAAGGATACAAAGAAGAGCGAAAAAAACTGATAGTGGGATTAAAAAATTACATTTATGAGGAAAGACTCAGAAAACTGGCCTACAGTGTCTAAAAAGAAGAATTTGAGGTGACTTAATACAGGTTTATAAGATAATCACAGTAAAGGTTAAATTAGAGTATATAACAAATTTTTCAAAATACAACAACCGATGAAAACAAGAGGGCACAGATATAAATTAACTAAAGAAAGGTCCAGATTGGATATTAGGATTTATTTTTTTAGCCAGAGAGGGGTGAATGCGTGGAATACATTGCCCCAAGAGGTAGTGGAGGCAGGGACAGTGTAGATTGGATGCGCATGGCTTTTAGAGCATGGTAATGCAAATGTAACTGGATGTATACAGTCTTTCCAGAGTCTTCTAAACCAGTATAAACAAGTTAAGTTCAGTTATTGTGTCTGACCCTTATGTGACGTCTTGGTCAGTATGTTTTGCCTGAATGTAGAATCTCAGTTCCCCGTCCATGTCAATTTTATAGTATTTGTGCAACTATTTTTCTTCTCACAATTTATTGTCACTAATTGAAGCTTATTTGATTCCATTGTTCAAGAAAAATACATACTGCCTTAGATGTAAATTTGTACAGATTATGTAATTTGAAGTCTTTCATCGTATGTCCGTACCCTGTTTTGTATACATTTTTTTCCAAAATAGAGCCAGGGATGTCAGCTCTTAAACCAGACCATAGATATCAAAGATGGGAAATGATCCACTTCATCATGAGCATCCGCCTACGGCTATTCACAAATCACCTGGCTAGGTTAATTGCCTGGGACTCAGCCACTCATCTTGTCCTTGGATGGTTGGCGTGATGAAACCTTGTTGCTTAGACCAGTCACTTATCTTGACCATGGATGATTGGTGGGATGAATCCTTGTCACTTAAGCCAGCCACTTATCTTTTCCATCCATGGTTGGTGTGATGAGACCTTGTCGACGAAGCCAGCCACTCATCGTGTCCATCAATAGTTTGTGAGATGGGCTGTTGTCGGCTAAGCCAGTCACTTGTGTCCGTAGATGGTTGGTGAGATGGGCTCTTGTTGCCTAATCCAGTCACTCATGTCCGTGGATGGTTGGTGAGATGGGCTCTTGTTGCCGAAGCCAGTCACTCGTGTCCGTCGATGGTTGGTGAGATGGGCTCTTGTTGCCTAAGATAGTCACTCATGTCTGTGGATGGTTGGTGAGATGGGCTCTTGTTGCCTAAGATAGTCACTCATGTCTGTGGATGGTTGGTGAGATGGGCTCTTGTTGCCTAAGATAGTCACTCGTGTCCGTGGATGGTTGGTGAGATGGGCTCTTGTTGCCTAAGATAGTCACTCGTGTCCTTGGATGGTTGGTGAGATGGGCTCTTGTTGCCTAAGCCAGTCACTCGTGTCCTTGGATGATTGGCATGATGGAATGTCGTTGCCTAAGTCAGTCATTCACCGAATCCATGGATGGGTGATGCATATACAGAGATAATTACATTCTTTTATCATTGTTTGTTTCACTTAAAGATGCCAGATTCCCTACTCCAATGGAGGAGCCACGCAAGGTCATGAGGTGTCACTACCTGGGTGTTCAAGAGGTCATGAGACCAACAGGTAAATTTATTAAGAAAAAATACATACATACAAAATATATAACACTGAAGATGCAGTACAGTGAATGAGCTGACAGCAGCCGGCGAGTCATAGCTGACCACTTGCATCAGGGTTGGCGAACCAGAGCTCCTATTGGCGGCAGCGGCCCAGGACTACACTAGTGCAGTCTGGCTAAAAGAATAGGGATTGCAGTTAGATGGCAAACCCGGTACCCAAAAAAAGTCAGCTGATACCGGTTGTGTCGGGCCTAAAGGCACATATATCACAGACTCGCTGTAAATTCGGACACAATGTCACGTCCTTTTCATGACAAACGCAGAAAAAGAAGAAGACTGAGGTTCCAAGTTGTAATAAACTTAGCTTTGTAAAAAAAAGGCCTCATAAAACTTGAAAACATAGTGACTATTAATTATTTAGTAGTAAGGCATTTAAAGTGAAAAACACATTGTTTTCAAATGAATACATTTACTGATTCCATATTTATTTATTTTAACTATTTGTCCAGTTTTGATCCTTTTTATTTAGATGCTCTTCAAGATACGGCTATCTTTTTTTCTTCTGATATCTGGTTTCAAATGTTCTTTTCAACATAAACCTGAATGTAAAGTCACTAAATGTTTCTACATGTTTGTTTTAATAAAGAACAATCATGATACGTACCTAATCTTTTGTAATTGAGAGATCTCTTCTTCTTCTTCATCGTACGCAGCCAGACATCAACCTTTATTTTTTCTAAAAAAGCAGCGGTCATCCTGAGGCTGTCGACACTGCCATAGAGCTTGTCTAGTGTTGCCACTGGTGATGGCCACATCTGCTTTCTCTGATCCTCGTATGTCGGGCAGTTTTGCAGCAAATGCTCAGCGGTCATTTTCCCGGTACCATACGGGCATTCGTCAGTGCCACCTATCTTCAATTTGTTGAATAGGTGATACCTCAATCTATTGTGGCCAGTACGAAGTCTGAAGACAACGACCTGCTCTCTTCTGTTCAACTGGTAATAGGCATCGTTTTTTGTGTAGCCAGTATGTTCGGTTTCCCATTTGGTCATGTATCTAGTTCTAATAAGCCGTTTTGACTCTTCGTATGTCATACTAGTATCTGGTTGCGGTAGTTTTGCACCTTCTTTTGCCAGTCTGTCTGCCTCCTCGTTGCCTTGGATGTTGCAGTGGGATGGAACCCACTGCACCACTACCCTTTTTGGTGTGGACTGCTGGCATAGTTGACAGAGTACTGCTATTAAATCATTAAGTTCAGTATTTTTCTGGCTTTTTAGTGCTATTAGAGAGATCAATATTGCCACTTTCAGAAGGACAAACAACGTCATTATTACATTTATTTTTAGACCTCTGCACATCATGTGGCCTCAAACTTAATGCCTATATCCGACAATGCAACCAAGACGCAAAAATAGAAGATCACAACTTGAAAAATGAGTTAGTTATATAATTTGTTCTATTTCCACTTATGCTGTTGAGCATCATGGTGAGTTTAGGCCCTCATCCATGACACCCTGCTGCAGCGTTGTTCCAGGCGTCTTTCAGAGCGAAGATGGAGATTGCCATCTGCTTGAGCCCTACTGTGCAGGGACCACCTCTTCTGCGCCTCCAGCCAGTCGGGGGAAGACCTTTGGCGTTGAGGAAAGATGTTTCCTGCTCCAGCCATATAACATGACTGAACAAAGAAACTCGGTGGCTGTCAAGCTTCTCTGAAACTGGGAGGTTGCCTGTTTTGGCAGAGAACTGCCTGGTAGGAAAACCTCATACAATGACAACTCAACAGTTACCAGCATAGTACAAAGAGGTAGCTAGCAAACAGGGTAGAGAATTATGAGGAACTCTGACTGTCTTCTTCGTTCATTCTCAGATCAGGGTCCCAGTTTCTCTTACAAAGAACATTTGTTTGTAAGGCTGTTTTATCACCATATAGCTATTTTCTCATAGCTGTCTGGCGAGGTCAGTTTTGTTCTCTCTCCTGTTGTGTGAGCATGCAGCTTTGTAGGATGTGTTCTACATTCATGATATGATCCCCACATGAACACCTGTCCTGTGTTCATTGTGAGCCCATGGCATTGAACAATCACTCTAATGTCATACATCCACCTGCCTTGTACCTGCATTGTTACCCTGTAGCCAGATCTACCTGCATTGTAAGCCATCAGTGGAAGTTCATGAGAGTGCAATCTCACGAGATGGCCGAACCAGTGTATTTTGTGCCAGGAAATGTACTCCGCACAAGACGTAGTGTTGACCATGCTTCGAATGTTGTTGCTTTGCATTCTGTCTCTCCCGGTAACACCAATGACCTTCCTCAAACACTTCATTTCACACTTTGAAATTGCACCTATGAGATGAGGTGTGAGAAGATTGCAACTATGAGATGAAATGTGAGAAGATTGTAACTATGAGATGAAATGTGAGAAGATTGCAACTATGAGATGAGGTGTGAGAAGATTGTACCTATAAAACAAGGTGTGAGAAGATTGTACCTATAAGACAAGGTGTGAGAAGATTGTACCTATAAGACGAGGTGTGAGAAGATTGTACCTATAAGATGAGGTGTGAGAAGATTGTACCTATAAGACAAGGTGTGAGAAGATTGTACCTATAAGACAAGGTGTGAGAAGATTGTACCTATAAGACAAGGTGTGAGAAGATTGTACCTATAAGACAAGGTGTGAGAAGATTGTACCTATAAGACAAGGTGTGAGAAGATTGTACCTATAAGACAAGGTGTGAGAAGATTGTACCTTTAAGACAAGGTGTGAGAAGATTGTACCTATAAGACAAGGTGTGAGAAGATTGTACCTATAAGACAAGGTGTGAGAAGATTGTACCTATAAGACAAGGTGTGAGAAGATTGTACCTATAAGACAAGGTGTGAGAAGATTGTACCTATAAGACAAGGTGTGAGAAGATTGTACCTATAAGACAAGGTGTGAGAAGATTGTACCTATAAGACAAGGTGTGAGAAGATTGTACCTATAAGACAAGGTGTGAGAAGATTGTACCTATAAGACAAGGTGTGAGAAGATTGTACCTATAAGATGAGGTGTGAGAAGATTGTACCTATAAGATGAGGTGTGAGACGATTGTACCTATAAGATGAGGTGTGAGAAGATTGTACCTATAAGACAAGGTGTGAGAAGATTGTACCTATAAGACAAGGTGTGAGAAGATTGTACCTATAAGACAAGGTGTGAGAAGATTGTACCTATAAGACAAGGTGTGAGAAGATTGTACCTATAAGACAAGGTGTGAGAAGATTGTACCTATAAGACAAGGTGTGAGAAGATTGTACCTATAAGACAAGGTGTGAGAAGATTGTACCTATAAGATGAG
The DNA here is from genome assembly GCA_036924085.1 of Ariolimax columbianus. Taxonomy (NCBI): domain Eukaryota; kingdom Metazoa; phylum Mollusca; class Gastropoda; order Stylommatophora; family Arionidae; genus Ariolimax; species Ariolimax columbianus. The sequence continues at coordinate 21,501,811 of JAVGWX010000018.1, forward strand.
GTGTGAGAAGATTGTACCTATAAGACAAGGTGTGAGAAGATTGTACCTATAAGACAAGGTGTGAGAAGATTGTACCTATAAGACAAGGTGTGAGAAGATTGTACCTATAAGACAAGGTGTGAGAAGATTGTACCTATAAGACAAGGTGTGAGAAGATTGTACCTATAAGACAAGGTGTGAGAAGATTGTACCTTTAAGACAAGGTGTGAGAAGATTGTACCTATAAGACAAGGTGTGAGAAGATTGTACCTATAAGACAAGGTGTGAGAAGATTGTACCTATAAGACAAGGTGTGAGAAGATTGTACCTATAAGACAAGGTGTGAGAAGATTGTACCTATAAGACAAGGTGTGAGAAGATTGTACCTATAAGACAAGGTGTGAGAAGATTGTACCTATAAGACAAGGTGTGAGAAGATTGTACCTATAAGACAAGGTGTGAGAAGATTGTACCTATAAGACAAGGTGTGAGAAGATTGTACCTATAAGATGAGGTGTGAGAAGATTGTACCTATAAGATGAGGTGTGAGACGATTGTACCTATAAGATGAGGTGTGAGAAGATTGTACCTATAAGACAAGGTGTGAGAAGATTGTACCTATAAGACAAGGTGTGAGAAGATTGTACCTATAAGACAAGGTGTGAGAAGATTGTACCTATAAGACAAGGTGTGAGAAGATTGTACCTATAAGACAAGGTGTGAGAAGATTGTACCTATAAGACAAGGTGTGAGAAGATTGTACCTATGAGATGAGGTGTGAGAAGATTGTACCTATAAGACAAGGTGTGAGAAGATTGTACCTATAAGACAAGGTGTGAGAAGATTGTACCTATGAGATGAGGTGTGAGAAGATTGTACCTATGAGATGAGGTGTGAGAAGATTGTACCTATAAGACAAGGTGTGAGAAGATTGTACCTATAAGACAAGGTGTGAGAAGATTGTACCTATAAGATGAGGTGTGAGAAGATTGTACCTATAAGACAAGGTGTGAGAAGATTGTACCTATAAGACAAGGTGTGAGAAGATTGTACCTATAAGACAAGGTGTGAGAAGATTGTACCTATGAAATGTGATGATAAAAATATTTTAGTAGTTGCGGAAATATTTTTGTTCTCAATTTCAGGTCGTGAGGTTCTCAATGAGGCCATACAGTCTCTTTATTATCGTATTCCTCCAGAAAGTTGGAAGTTTGTCAACGTAGGGATTGCACCATCCACGATTACCATTACAGAGCATGGGGTAGACCATCTTATCATGTGTCGTATGTCATCTTATCATTGCCATATGCCATCTTGCCGTGTGTCAAATGTTCTCTTATCATTGTCATATGCCATCTTCCTGTGTGTCAAATTTTCTCTTATCATTGTCATATCATGTGTCATATGTCCTCTTATCATTGTCATTTTATCATGTGTTGTATGTCATCTTATCATTGACATATGTCCTCTTGCCATATATAATGTCCTCTTGCTATGTTCCATGTCCTTATTTCATTTATCATATCAATTCCATTCCCCATTGCTTGTTACAATTTTACCTATTTGCATGCACCTTTCAGCCACAGACATAACATTTTGTTATTATCAGGGTGTGACTATCTATTCCTTCACCTACCTCCTGTTTGCCCTTCCTCAGTCTTCATCATCATCATCGACCTTGTCATTTCAGATAGTGGAGTACAGGTCCAACACTGTATTTGGTTTACTTTAACCAGCCTTTAGGGAAGCCTGACCGCCTGTGTTTGCAGAGCAGTGGCAGTAGTTTTTCCATACTGAGGTTGCCAACCTCAGCACAGCCAGCCCTAGTCGCCTATCGTGGCCTTCTGCTCCTCAGTATTAATTTCCTCTCCAATCAGAGTTATTTATCTAGAGAAGAACAAGTCGTCATCTTCGGACTGATTTTACAGACTCAAGGGTCATCATTACAACAAATGTTCATGTGGGGATCATACCACGAATGCGGAACACATACCATGAACCGGGACACATACCATGAACGCGGAACACATACCATGAACGGGGAACACATCCTACAAAGCTGCATGCTCACACAACAGGAGAGAGAACAAAACTGACCTCGCCAGACAGCTATGAGAAAATAGCTATATGGTGATAAAACAGCCTTACAAACAAGTGTCCTTTGTAAGAGAAATTGGGACCCTGATCTGAGAATGAACGAAGAAGACAATCAGAGTTCCTCATAATTCTCTACCCTGCTTGCTAGCTACCTCTTTGTACTCTGCTGGTAACCGTTGAGGTGTTATTGTATGAGGTTTTCCTACCAGGCAGTTCTCTGCCAAAATAGGTCGCCACCCAGTTTCAGAGAAGGTTGACCGCCACTGAGTTTCTTTGTTCAGTCATGTTGTATGGCAGTGGCAGGAAACATCTTTCCTCCACGTCAAAGGTCTTCTTCCGACCTGCTGTAGGCACGGTAGGGCTCAAGCAGATAGCAACCCCCATCTCCGCTCTGAACGAGGCCTGGAACCACGCATCAGCAGTTGGTCATGGATGTGGCTGACCTTCACAACGGTCTCAGATGCCTAAGCAGCAATTTCAGAGCGGAGGCAGAGGCACTGAGGGCTGCAGTAGAAGAAATGGTGACACGCAAAAGAAATGAAAGCCATATAGTCCTGTTTACAGATGCCCTGGCCGTAGTCACAGCACTAAAAAGCCAGAAAAATACTGAACTTAATGATTTAAGAGCAGTACTCTGTCAACTATGCCAGCAGTCCGCACCAAAAGGAGTAGTGGTACAGTGGGTTCCATCCCACTGTAACATCCAAGGCAACCAGGAGGCAGACAGACTGGTAAAAGACGGTGCAAGACTACCACAACCAGATCATAGTGTGACCTACGAAGAGTTAAAAAGGCTTATTAGAGCTAGATACATGACCAAATGGGAAACAGAACATACTGGCTACACAAAAAACAATGCCTATTACCAGCTGAACAGAAGAGAGCAGGTCGTGGTCTTCAGACTTCGCACTGGCCACAATAGACTGAGGTACCACCTATTCAATAAATTGAAGATATGTGGCACTGACGAATGCTCGTGTGGTACCAGGAAAATGACCGCTGAACATTTGCTGCAAAACTGCCCGACATACGAGGATCAGAGAAAGCAGATGTGGCCATCACCAGTGGCAACACTAGACAAGCTCTATGGCAGTGTCGACAGCCTCAGGATGATGGCTGCTTTTTTCGAAAAAATACAGGTTGACGTCCGACAGCGTACGAAGAAGAAGAAGAAGAAGATGCCTAAGCGAACATTATTATTTCAGACTATCACCACTGTAGGAGGCAACATTGAATATTGACGACTAACACTAGATAGCAAGCTTTTAAGGAAAACTAAAAATCAATGGATCAACAGTGTCAAAGAAGCATTGACGAGACATGAGCTGAAAGCAATGTTCATACAGATGACATATGAAAAGATGACAATGGTTTCATTCTGTAAACATCAAAAGTTTATACTTTCATTTCGAATATCAAATGTTTACTATTTTGATTTCAAATGTTTAAAAATGTTGTATTTCATATGCCAAATGTTTACTATTTTGATTTCAAATGTTGAATGTTTACAATTTTTTTCATTTTAAATGTTGTTTAAAAATATTTTTTTTAATTGTCTGGCGGTTTGTTTTTTTTTAAATTTCAAATGTCAAAATTTTACTATTTTCTATTTCAACTGTCAAAGGTTTGTAATTTTTATTTTGTAAAATCAATTTTTACCTCTTTTATTCCAAATGTTTGGTGTTTCATATTTTTATGTCATATATCAAGCATTTCAGTTTTTTTTAAATTTCAAATCCTACTCTGAATGTGAATTTGTTTTCTCTCAATCTTGTCTCAGATATTTCAGACATACTATATGTTGCTGTTGTCAATTTCAGAACCCTGACGGTATCATGGAGGAGTACCGAGTTCGATTCCTTTCCTTCATGGGAATTGCCATGGATAATGTCAAGTAAGGTTTTGCAGAAAAAGATAAAAATGAGAATAAAAAATGACGAGAAGAGCTTAAACAACCGTGGGGAGCTTATGTACATCAGCAGAAATTAAATCTAGCACCAAAATAGAAATCTGCAATTCCAAGTTAAAGTCTTCTATTGTCTGTTCAGCGATAAAGCTGATAGTGGGATTCCAGAATTACAGTTATTAGGAAAGACTAAAAAAAAACCAGCCTACAGTGTCTAGAAAAGAAAAGAATTCGAGGTGACTTAATTCAGGTTTATAAGATGATCAGAGAAACGGATAAATTAGACTGTAACAAGTTTTTCAAAATACAACCACACACAAGAACAAGAGGGCAAAGCTACAAATTAACTAAAGAGAGGTCCAGGTTAGATATAAGAAAATATCTTTTCTAGTCAGAGAGTGGTGAAAGCTTGGAATGCATTGCCACATGAGTTAGTGGAGGTAGGGACAATTAATGCATTTAAGAATAAATTGGATGCGTATAGCTTTTAGAGGAAGGTAATTTAAATGAAATTGGTTGTATACAGACTCTGCAGAGTCTTCTAAATCAGTATAAAGAAGTTAAGTTATTATCACATCATACATCCTTCTTTCTCTCACTCCAGAAGGATCGTCAAGGTACCATTAGTGTTCAGCCTTGAAGGAAGCCTGTATCAAAACCTTTATTCAATTTTTCAAGAGAGGTGGTGTGGCTCTGCATTTTACATGATTAGATTGCAAGCCACATGCACAACCCTACTCAATCATCTTTAATTACATTTATGGCAGGGTACAGTGATCCTATTCTTTCTTCTTCAGTACATGACTCCAGGATCTGCATGGATGTTCATGAACTTTAAGGAACATATATTATGCAACTTTCCTGATCACACTCCATTTGTTGAACCATAGATCAACACTTGATTTGGCTTCACTAGCCAGCATTTAGGAAAACCAGATTCCAGTCATTTAACTTAAAATCTTAACTTTTGGGATCAAGATGCTGAGCAGCGCATGAGCTGCAGTGGTCAATGACACATAGCTGACTGCTAGCGTCAGGGTCAGCGAAACAGAGCTGTCAAGACCCTTCTACACCTCCACGTGGTGGTCCTGGATAATAGGCTGCAGCAGGGCAGACTGGCTAAGGAGAAGGGATCCAAGAGTGAATGCTAACCCGGTACTAAAAAAATACTTGCTGAAGTCGGATGTGTTGGACCGAAAGGTGCAAATATTGAAGTCAAGCTGTAAACTACGACACAATGCATTCCGTTCTCTGGACTACATTCTGCTACTTAAGCCCTTTTAGGGTTTGGTAGTGGGAGATTGAGAACGAATGAAGCCAAGCCAAGCCATTTTTAAAGCAATGATTTTTACATTATGAGGTTGTCGACCCCATACACAACCTTCTTTAATCACGTCTTACAAGATGCAAGAAAGGAATCAGTGGTCCTATTCTGTTTGTCATGTGAACCACTGAGGTGAAACATTGTGGTGTTTGGTATAGTGATATTTTTTTCACCAATTTCATTTAAAAAGTTTAAATTTGCTAGTTAGTTTCATATGTGCAATACTCGGTTCCTGATGAAGACAATTTGGTCAGAACCTATGTTGTCGTTATTTATTTGCACCCAAGTAACACTGGCGGATACTTGATTCCAGAAGTATTTACATTGTTCAAAAAGAAAGAGATTAGTTCATGGATTGACTTGTTACTATTCACAGGCTGTGTGCTTTCATCATGCACACCTCACAGAACAAGTTTGTCTGCCATGTTTTCCATTGTGAACCCAGTGCTGGGCCTATGTGCAAAACGATTGAAGCTGCATGTAAGGTAAGTATCTGATAAGCAAGAACACAGCAGAGCACCTGTGCCACTTAACATGAGTGTAAATGATATTTCTCTTCAACAGGCCCATGAGTTCAAGCATTTAGGCAGTATTGTTTCGGCAGACAGAGAAATCGAGACTGCCAGAAAGCATCTGCAGTGACTTTTCAGCTGTCATCCCTGCTTAGCCATCCGAGCATTAGTTTGGCAACAAAAGCAAACAGCTGATAAACAGTATATTTATGCTGGCTCTGTGCTTTCAGTGTCAAACATAGCGTCTGTCCAGGGCATGGAATAGAATTTTGAAGTGGGAAATGAAGTGTTTGAGAAAGGTCATCAGTGTTACCAGGAAAGACAGAATGCGAAATGACGACATTTGAAGTATGGTCGACACTGTCTTATGCAGAGTACATTTCCAGGCACAAAATACACTGGTTCATCCATCTCGTGAGAATGCACCCTCATCAACTTCCACTAATGGCTTACAATGCAGGTACATCTGGCTACAGGGCAAGTGAGTGGCCACGACATAGGTGGATAGATGACATTACAGTGATTGTAGACCGGCATGGGCTCACATTGACCGATGCAGCGCACTTGACGCAGGACAGATGACTTAAGCTCCCCACAATGCTTAACGGCATAAGTGGAAAGAAAACTAACTAATTAATTAACCATTTACAGTCTGGCCTAATTTATTAGATTTGTGTTTTAAGACACTAATCTAATCAATTAGGCTGAAATGTGAATGATTGAGACAAGAATCTAATCAATTAGACCGGACTATAAAGGGTTAAGACAGATATCATTAGTTGGATTGGACTGTAAAGGGTTAACCTACCCTAACCTAAACTATAAACTAAACTAAACTATAACGAAAATTAAACTCTAAACTAAACAATAAACTAAACTATAAACTAAGCTATACTAAATTAAGCTAAACTAAGGAAGAATAGGGGACGTGTGGCCAAGAGATTGTGAGCTTGCTTTATGAACCTAATGTACTAGATTTATGTCGCTTTGGTTTGACAGACCAGGTACGTCAAAGGTTTTTTCATGATACGACTGCTTCTCTTAGTCGACCCACAGATATAAATGAGTACCTAACATAGTCAGGGGAACTTTTGGAGCTACTGCAGAAGCTACGGAGTTCAAGCTCTGTCGTCAGTATTAGCGGCAATGAAATAGACTGAGCACATAAGGGGGTGACCAAGTGCAAAGAAATTGGTTCAATGGGCCCTTTTCAATTCTCCAAGTGAGAATAGACTTTATTGTTTGGTCTTTCTTGAGACTGTCTGTAAGGTGTCTCTTGATAAGTAAACTTTTTTTGTTTGTTCTTTTTTGAAACTGCTTCAAAGGTGTCTTTGATAAGTAAACTTTCTATTGTTTGTTCTTTCTCGAAGCCTCTTGTTAGGTGTCTCTTGATAAGCAAAAATAAACTTATCAATGATCAACCTTGGTTCCTTGATAAAAACTGTCTTTCATAAGACATTCCTATTGCTAGGCAAGTCGAGAGGCTTTAAAGGGTGAGGGCTACAGGTCACTTCACCTCGTCATGTGCTGGCTTTGTTTGTTTATTTCACTCCCAACAGAAAAACAACATATCCTTTACTTAGGATTCGATCCACTACCATCCTTGTCAGCAGACTTTGAAACCATTTTGCCATCTGCAGCTCAAAGATTGAAGTTGATATAGATTATATATTGCTGTTACTGAATGCATCTTGATAACCCGATTTTAGTTTTGTATATTTTGCTTCAATTTCAGCTTCGCTACCAGAAGTGTTTGGATGCCCACCCACAAACTCCCAAAGGGGGACTGCAGGGCAAGGTATTTTTAGTTGCTGAGCTGTGTCTTATTTGATGTTATGTGTTTAGAAATAATTTATTTTTATTTTGCACAGTGTATCTTAGTTGATGTATCGCCTCTGCTTTTTTGCTCTGTTGATCTAGTACAATGTGGGACAGCTGCAGTCACCCCCTGCCCCGTCTCTCCCGCCCCACCCCAAGGTCAAATGAGGCCTTCACTCATATTTGTGTGGCCCCTCTCAAACCAAATAAATATTTTGTAATTGTATCTATAATTATAATAACAGTTGCCTATCACAAGCGAAGATGTGGTAGTGTTAGACATGTGTATTGGCATCAAGATGATGAGCAGTATATGAGCTGCAGTGGCCAGCGATCCATAGCTGACTGCTAGCGTCAGGGTCAGCGAACCAGAACTGCCAAGACCCTTCTACACTTCCGTGTAGTGATCCTGGATAACAGGCTGTTTCAGAGCAGATTGGCAAAGGAGAAGAGATCAAAGATGGAAGGCTAACCAGGTACTAAAAAATGTTTGCTGAAATCGGATGTGTCGGACCGAAAGGTGCAAATTTTACAGTTTAAGCTGTAAATTACAACACAACGCATTACGTTCTCTGGACTACACCTTGCAACTTGCAAAGCCCATTTCAGGGCTTTGTAGTACGAGATTGAGAAGGGATGAAGAAGCAGAGGAAGACATGTGTATTCAGATACAGCCACATATTACTGTGCAGTCGGATATGAGCGAGACAAACTGTACTGCGTGGGGCACACAAGGACAACTGTAATTGGGCAGTTTTGCATTGTATCGTTTCATGCAGCTCACTTCTTCTGCACCTCAGTAATTGATCTCTTCTCAGTTATGCGAGTAACATGTGTGATGGTAGTGAGCTAAGCTGAGTGGTTTGGAGCAGGAAACAACATCAAAAAGAAACTTTCAAGGAGTCTTTGTATCGTTTCTTCTGTCCACACAGCGGTTGTTTAGAGAGGCACTCATCTGTATGTGAACAACATACCCAGTCCATATTATACGGGCTCTTTGCAGCAGCGTATGGATGCCCGAGTGTCTTGCCCTGCTGAGGACTACAGAGCTATGTGCTCTACCCTACCCTGCCAACCAATCCCAAGCAGCCTGCGGAGATAGTTCATTTGGAAAAGGTTGAGCTTCCTGACATGCCTGCAAAAGACTGTCCGTGTTTCTCATGCGTATAAAAGGGAAGTTAACACAACAACACGATACACCTTACCACATGTGACCTCCTTTGTTTCATTTTTTATTTTTGCAGTAAAAATCCACTGGTGACTTGCCAGGTCAATCCCAGTATCTGTTACCAACCGTTAGGTTAGTGGCCCCTGGAATTTACGATTGCCTATTTTTGGGACTGGTGGGGGTGGAAGCGTAAATTAGAGCAAAGTAGACTCGCAGCCTGTCAGGCGCCATCTATGCCACTTTGCTAACCACATAACCAAGACCTGACATTATGGCACACAGTTCTCTTTCTGCGATATATTCTCTGTGGGGTGCGAATAATTTGAGTAGATTTTGTAATTGAATTTTGCCCGAGCAGCGACCATTAAGTCTACTCTTTTCAATTTTCAACTGCCAAGAGGTATTTAATGTGCGTTCCACTGTATCTGATCTCAGAGATCAGGGGAAATGGTTTAACAGATGAACCAAGTGAAAAAAATGCCAGTCTTCGTCGTGATTTTAACCCACAGCCTACAACACCCGAGGCAAACACCTTACCTTGAGGCCATTTTGGAAAGTAGTGACGACCATATAAAGATTTATGTTTTTTGATTAAAGTTACATTTTCTTTAGCCTTTACCGCACTAGTGGCGGAATTTTTAGCTTGAACATTTCATTTTTTTTCTAAAGGCAAGAAAATTTGCCAGACGGAGTCACCAGTTTATAGTGAATAAACTTAGGCAATTGCTATAGAAACCACTGAACAAACGGGTATTTGAATCTAAAAATAATCCACTTCCGTTTGATTTAATTACAAATGCGAAAATGGCAGACTTTACTTTGAAGTGAACTTTGAATAGATTTATTCTCCTTTTTCACTCGGAACAGAAGATTATTCCATTTTCGAGGGTGAGGAAGTTAAGTTGTTGCAGTGGATTTTTCCGAGGTAGATCTGTTTAGATTGTCTATGTAGATGTAATAAATACGTTTGTAGCAGAAACTAAGGTATGCTGACCTTTAAAACTTCATTATCCATTCTGTGGGGAAATTTTTTAATGTTTCATCGGTCACAACCTCCCCCCCCCCCCCCCCTTCCTTTTCCCCTCCCTCCCCCAAAATAGGTGAGTCTAAATGTTTGTGCTAAATGTCTAAATGTTTTTTTCATTATTTTCACCTTCATCTTCTTGTACCTCAATAACAAACACACACATAACAATAACACCAACATGTCCTCTGCTAACTTATATCTCTACACACAACAAAATCATGTCTAGACCAACAAAATCATGTCTAGACCAACAAATTAAAAGGTTACATATTCTCAAAGTCAACAACCATAGTGTGACGTGATGGAACAATAATGCCGTCACAGATGACATTTTTTCATGTTGGTGGGTTAAGGTTAAAGAGGGTCAATTTTCCTTAGGTATGGAGAATTTTAGAACACCATGTGCAAGCCACTAGGAGAACAAAGATGAGCCCTACACAGCAGGGTGGAAGAGGAACAGTTAAGTCTTTACGATTCTTCAATTTATATTTGATAAAAAAGGTCTTTGAAATGTGGGTAAACAGAAGGATTGGCTGCATCTCACGGAAAGAAATGTGAACAAATAGGAAGGGAAGGGAATAGGAAGAGAAATACTAACGGAAATACAAATGAGCCAAATCAAATATTTTGGGCATATAAAGAGACAACAATGATAAAAAAAATACTTGAGGGCAAGAGGATAGAAGATACCAGCACTCTAAGTGAGAAGACAACATTAAGAGTCGCACTGGTAACAGTCTCGTGGAGTGTACCATCAAGGCACGAGACGGAGGATGACAGATGTCCGTTATAGTAAACCTTCGATGCGCAGACATCACTTGATATCATCATGAAAATGACAATGTTCTACTGCAGTCATCACGAAGAAGAAAAGAAAACCAGAAAGCTCTGTAGAGAGTTACTAGTTCAAGGGTTGCATCTTCCTATAGCCAGGCATGACTGAAAGAGGCTACTTGTGCTACAATCATCCAAACTATTCTAAGGCAGTCTGTCGTTTCAAGACAGCAATAACATCTCTAGAGATTCCTCACCTACCTGTGATCACATTAAAATGAGGGTTTTGTGATATTGTGGTTTCGGGATCAAGGTGCTGAGCAGTGCATGAGCTGCAGCGGTCAGCGATCCATAGCTGACTGCTAGCGTCAGGGTCAACTAACCAGAGCTGCCAAGACCCTTCTATACTTCCATGCGGTGATCCTAGATAACAGGCTGCAACAAAACAGACTGGCTAAGGAGAAGGTATCGAAGCGGGAAGGCTAACCCGGTACTAATAAAAATGCCTGCTAAAGTCGGATGTGTCAGACCGAAAGGTGCAAATATCGCAGTCAATCTGTAAACTATGACACAACATATTCCGTTCTCTGTACTACATTCTGCTACTTAAAGCTCTTTCAGGGCTTGGTAGCTGGAGATTGAGAACAAACAAAGCCAAATTGTGGTTTCTGAACTGTCTTCCAGCCCATATTACTGTCTTTATCACTTATTGAATGACAGATTGCCCCGAGATTGTCCCTGCCCCAACTGCCTGGAGCAGCTGATCTCTCCATCAGGCAACTGATTTCCAGCTCACCAGCAATGGGTTGATTCAACACCCCTTTAAACAGTTCATCAAAGTCGACTTGCTTATATCAATCATCCAGGTTGAGAGCCACTAGAACTGTTTTTTCCATGAATTGGGATCCATCATACACACCATATGCAAATATACCAGCATTTCCATGTCTCCTTTGTTGGCCTAAAACTACCCAACCTATTGGGTAGAACATTCTAGAGAGAATGACTGACCACTATATTGTCGAGCAATTTGTCGTAGATGTTCTATAGGGTCATTATTCTATAGCTACTGAGAACTGGACTTCTTGCCAGATTTAGGGAGTAGACATAGATCGTTATATAGCCATTCCTCGGGCACTAATGCCATTTTTATTGTTGTATTTATCTCCTTCACCACATTTTCAATATCTGTTTTATCCAGCTGTTTTGTTAGGCATTATTGTTCTCCATCGGGGCCTGGGGTGGTGTTCTTGCTGGAATGTAAAATATATTTAACCTCTGTCTCAGTTATTAGGTCTTGTTTCAGTTGTTAGGATTGTCTCAGTTGTTAGGTCTTGTCTCAGTTGTTAGGTCTTGTCTCAGTTATTAGGTCTACATAAACATCTTCCCTTTTGACTGCGTCCAGAATATAGTCCACAATTTCCTGCAGTGCATTTTAAGCCACAGCCTGTGGCTTAGGCGCACGGCTCACAAACCAAATATACATGTGTCCGCATCTATATACCTGCAAAAAACAAAAAAAACCTCGTTAAACCACTCATTTTACAGCACTTTAATGTTTTTTGTTGTGATTTGTAAATTGTTTTCTTTTAATTTTTTGTTCCCAACAAAGACCTTGCCGTGATAACACAAGTGTTGTTTCGTTTTTGCCCTAGTGGAATCACTGAACATTTATCTATATATTTTTCACTTTGCATAGGCTTTCCTCAAATTGTAATGTATGTGTACATGAACTGTATTTATGTGAAGGAAAATGTACACATTTACTCAACTTTATGAAGGTAAATCTCTTGTAAATGGCAGCCATCACATATTTGTGACACTTTTTGTGTGCAATTAAATTTGCCAAATTTGTTGTCTTGCAGTGTTTGCTGTTGTCAGTAATTCTTTTTATTGAGCTGTTTGATTAACTTCAGTTTCACTTTTCGTTTTCACTTTTCCCCCACCGCCCTTGATGTTGTGTGACCTGTAGAGTGTAAAAGATGTGCTTAGTGCTGGGGTCAAGGCCGGAGTTCAAGGGCTAAAGGAGGCCAAATCGAATGCAGTGCAAGGCATGATGGGAGTAATGAGTTTACTCAAGGGGATGAAAAGTTCACAGCTTCCAGAGACTTGATGTTTGCCTTTGTTTAGTTTGGTAATTGTTTATTCTTTTTATATTGTATCAGCTCATAACTGTTTATTTTAAGAAGTTCATAAATGCCACTCATGGTATCATTCAAACTTTTATTTTACAATTGACCTTTCATCAACGGGCTAATAAATTGAGCATGTATACATACTACCACTAGCTGGGGAGGAAGACTAATGTCTGGTCAGGCAAAATATACTGATCAGACATTAAGTCAGGGTCAGGCAAAACATACTGACCAAGACCCTCACCTTGGCTTCCTAGTAGCCCTTCCTGGAAGCGGGCTGTTTGCATGGCAGCTTGGCTAACGAGGTGACGGATTGATGTGATCACCGTAGTAGGGAGCAACACACAAATAAAGCCATACATAGCACAACCGCCTGGAAGATCCCGGTCCACCTTCATCAGCACGCTGAAGATGTAAGGAAAGCTATGACAACACACCACTTAACGTCCTTTTTAGGGCGCACAAAAGAATAATCCTACTCATTGTAGGTATTCAACAACAACTATCACTAGCTGGCTGAATGGATAACACACTGATCTGTCAACTAGAAGACATTGAGTTCAATCTCCAAGCTTGAAATGAAAAGTGAAACTAGTAACAGGATGATAACATTTGGGTGCCATGATACTATGTCCCAAGTGACTCCTCGGCCCATTGAGTGTTGAGAAACTAAAGACATGAGATTCTTGCCTGGCAGGGAAACTCACTCTAATGACTGACAGCCTCACTGTCATATTGTTCTGGGATCAAGATGCTAAGGTATCAAGATGTTGGGCAGTGCATGGGCTGTAGCAGTCAGTGACCAAAAGCTGGCTGCTAGCATCAGGGCCAATGACCCAGAGCTGACAAGACCCTTCTCCATCTCCACGCAGTAGTCTTGGATGACAGACTGCAACAGAGCAGACTGGCTAAGGAGAAGGGATCAAAATGTCATGCTGAAGTCGGATGTGTAAACTACGACACAACGCATTCCAGTCTCAGAACTACGTCCTTCTACTTACAAAGCCCTATTTAGGGCTTGGTAGCGAAAGTTTGAAAACAAACAAAGAAGAAGATATTGTTCTGAATATAATTTCCTATCATTATAAAATAAATGAATATGATATTGTGTGCCACTGGCTATTGTCTCTTGCTATTGTCAAATGTTGTAAACTTGTGTTAGAAAGTATTAATTCCTTCACTTTTGAATATTTGGGACATCTAGACATTTCTTTTTAAGCACAATATCACTTAATTTTCATCTACTTATTATTCAATAAAGGTTTTCTAAACACCACACATTGTGGACCAAACTGGACAGAATTAATTAAAGAACACAATGTAATACAGATACGTACCATGTGAGGATGAACATATGTCTGAGAGAGAAAAATGTCTGAAGATATGTCTGAGAGAGAAAAATGTCTGAAGATATCTAATTGAAGTTGTTACTGAACATTCTATGGCCAATTTGTAGATCAATGCAGCTTATTTAAAGTTCCTATGTTTTTCCTTTCATGAGTTACAGGCATATGGTCATTTCACATATATTATATTACATAACCAGCCTACAGTGAATGAGAAAAGAAAAGAATTAGAGGTGGCTTAATACAGCTTTATAAGATAATCAAAGGAAAGGATAAATTAGACTATAACAAGTTTTTCAAAATACAACCACCTACAAGAACAAGAGGGCACAGCTACAAATTAACTAAAGAAAGGTCCAGATTAGATATTAGGATATATTTTTTTTTAATAGTGGGATGCATTGCCACAGGAAGTAATGGAGGCAAGGACAATTAATGCATTTAAGAATAGATTGGATGCGCATCATGTTTAGAGCAAGGAAATGCAAATGAAACTGGTTGTATACAGACTCTGCAGAGTCTTCTAAACCAGTATAAAGATGTTAAGGGGGCAGCTTACCCAAAAAAATATTTGTTATATTAATAAAGTGAGACCAATTATTTTATAATGGTAATGTTAGGCTATGAATGTAAAAATATTTTTAGGTTTTAAAAATGTTTAAAAATACTCGGTTGCCATGATAATTGCAATGACCTTAAAAAAAACACTTGCTTGCAGAATCCTTAAATTTAAAAAAACAAACATATGTATTAAGAATAATATGAATGATCCATGAATGTTAAGCATATTTCTAAGGAGAGGGCATATACATTTTCTGAAAAAGGTTCACAAATATTTAAAAAAATATTTTTATATTTGAGCCTCATGAAAAGTGGAGAAAATACATCAACATTTGGCACAAAAAGTGTATTTTAATAAAAAGTTTTTGACCAAGTTAGTTTTTTTCTATAGGACATTATCTACAAAAGTGTATGAGAAATGTACACACCAAATTGCATGTTTCTAACCTCTAAATTAGTTTTGATTTTAATGTTTCAGATACAAAACAAATGAGAAAAAAAGATTTTGAGGTAATTCAATTTTAAACTTTGAAAGAAAATAAAAATAAGTCTAACAACAAAAAAGTATTCTTACATTGTTTTTTTAATTAAGCAACATAGTCATTTTCAAATACAATTAATTGTTACATGCACCAGAAACATGTTTCCCCTCTTCTAACTCGTGCTGGTGTTCTTGTCCAAGATGCCTTTTTCTAAGGTTTTTTTGTTTTCCACTATTATACACCAAATGTTTGTCTTCTTGAATCATATTTTTTGTTCATCATTCAAATAGCATGTGTGTAATTTACAACACTCCATTCCAGTCCAATTCTGTGTGTTTTCATTTTTAGCCTTACAGGACTACAGTTGAAAGGAAGTTGCCGTCTCTACCATTGACAGTGAAGAAAATGTTGTTTTAGGGCAGCGCTGCCAAATCAATGAGTTGAAGCTTTCATTGGCATTCAAGCGAAGGAGATTTGTGTCTGTCAGCCTTGTCACAATTGGGTAGATGAGTCTGCCAACTTCCGCCAAAAATGTAGGCCGATGTTTTTCGCGCAACCCTGTCTTCAGAGCTTTCTGGAATCGGCACCAGGAATTCTCACACTCTGGACAAAGTCTATGGTTGTGTGCCTTGTCAGTGCTCATCATGTGAAAAAAACCCAACTAACACTCCCCACTTCATTTTTGTAACGCCAGGGGCATTTTAAAAAAAAATTTGGAATATGTGTTTGTAATTCTTTTTGATTGATGACGTGGTCAGTTTACGATTTAGTGACTCATTTGTTTTCTTCAAATTGCTCAGAGCATTAAACATCCTTTTCGCTATGTGGTTGATGCAATCCTCTTTGTTTATCTCAATGTCATAGCATTTAGAATTTTGGACTTCATTGAATACCTTTGCATCACCATCAGAAAGCATAGTGCCATAAATCAGAGATCTTTTTTTCAACTGACCTTGAAAAAATAATTCTCGCTGCGACAGTTTTCATTGCATTTGAAGAACAATCTGCATTCTGCTGGCATTGAGGTTTATGCATTTGTATTCAATTCGTAAACTCTAGAGAACCTGGCTTTGGACCAACTGCACATATTTTGCAATAATTGCTGATGACCTGATTATCCAAAACTAGGCCACTTTCAACATCAATGGCAACACCAACTCCGTTGTGTGATGATGAATGGTCACGTTTTTGCCATGTACCGTCATAAGACACAGCGATGATAGGAAATCCTGTGTTACTTTTGGCACGGTCTGGGCGGAGACTGCTGCTCTTTTTGCAACTACACGAGCTGCTTGACACATTGCATCTTCTGCTGCATCCTTTGCTGCGATGCTAACAGTTTTGGATACCTTGTAATATGTTTTGTGGTGCATCTGATTCTTTATGTTCATGGTAGATAGCAATGACTGCAACTTTGCATAGCCAATACCATTGTCATTACAACCAATGACTGTCCTATAGTTGATGTCATCCTGTTTGTTCACTTGTGGAGATGTCCAGTCTGACCACTCTGACTCACAATCTGTACAGAGAATTTGAATAAGAACAGCAAGACCATTTGGTTATTTTGTAATCAACTGTAAATTATTGATTGTGCAATTTCTACATCCAACTGTGGAAACAAGAGAATGTAGAAAACTTTGATGGATTAAAGTATACTGATCACTGTTCAGTTTCAGTATCCCTTCAGTAAGATTCCTGTACACTTCAAACTTCTGCTCTGCTCTTATACCGCTTTGGGGGCTCTATAGTTTTAACAGCATCTGTAGGCTCACTGACTTCAGCATCCACAGTTGAACTGGAATACAGAAAATGGCCCATTAATATCAAATACGATGACAAATAAACTCACATTAACAAAGCACACATAGGCATTGCACAAACAGCTCAATTTATTTTCAAAAGAAATGACAGTTTGACATTCTCACATGTGACATTCTGCCCTATCTTTCTAAACTTTCATGATGTATTCATAAATTTTCACAGGCATTCTAACTATTAATGTCTAGCAATAAATGTGTACTCGTAACTCTAGTAATATAACAAGACATTAAATTAATACTTACGGTGAGTAACTTACTGAATGAGTTTGTACACAAAATAATATTTATGGAATAGCATAGAGCTCTTTTTGAATTAAATTTTGAAGCAAGGTACAATGTGGTCATGAACATTAAACATAATTCAGTAAACTTACCTTGAATTCAAAGATTTCCGAGCGTGAATGCCTCTAGGGTT
The DNA here is from genome assembly GCA_036924085.1 of Ariolimax columbianus. NCBI lineage: Eukaryota > Metazoa > Mollusca > Gastropoda > Stylommatophora > Arionidae > Ariolimax > Ariolimax columbianus. The sequence continues at coordinate 21,519,178 of JAVGWX010000018.1, forward strand.
TTAATGAGCACAATTTTTTTACCATAGATATATCCTTTCTTTGGCATTTTGATTGTGTTTGCTGTATCTGAATGACAGTAACACAATGAAGGAACGGAAATGACAGACCGACGATGAATTGGAAAATCCCTCTTTTGCACATGCGCGACAATTTTGTTCACATGGACGATACCTATTTCGACCAATGAGAAAGAGTAAAATAATCAAACCAATGAAATATTGCATCAGTCGTTATATTTAGAGTATCGTATCGTTTAGACAAAGCTAGCATTTGCTTTCGAAGGAAATAAATCTGAACAGTGCGTTGAACCCCGGTCATTATGGTATATAAAATGACCCATTATACTTTTTTTTAAAAGCTGTTGCTATGTGTCAAACATTGTGTTTTATCATCGGTTTTCGGTATATTTTTAAAGTAGGTCAACTTTTAAACAAGGTGTGGTGGGGTGTTTATTATTAATTTTTAAATGTTAATAAGCTTGCAAAATAACAATTTTATATGTCAACGATTCTATTAATGTCCAACTTCATAAAAATTAACAATTTGAAAAAGAATATTTTTCACCAAAACAAGAAATTGCCAAAGTGCATGCCCCCTTAAATTAAGTTAAGAACACTGACCTGAACAAATTGAGGGCAATCTTGTTGGAAATGTCTCACTGGTTCCAGAAAGCAGTGGTACTGTGGATACCATTACTGTGAAACAGCAAAGGAAATGAAGAAGCCGACAGTCTAGCCACAGAGGGAGCAAAACTGATACAGGATGAATACCTAGTCAATTATGAAGAAGCAAAAGCCATAATAAAAGATCAGTACAATTTAAAGAGGCAGGAATAACGCCCCAAATACCACACATATACTACCAACTGTTCATAAAAGACCAAAATGTCATACTACGGCATTGGCGGAACTGGCCACCACAGAATGAGACACCATCTGTACACTAAATTCAGTAATGGTACAGCCAGAGTATGTTACTGAGGCCTGGCAAACATGCCAGCAACACATGTACATTAGGACTGCTCACAGCACACAGATCTGAGGAGAAGGATGTGGCCCATGCCAACTTCCCTCGAAGAGAAACTGTATGGTGGTATTGAGACCCTGAAAAGGCCAGCAGAATTGATAAAGAATCTGGATTCCCAGTTTAAATGACCAATGATCACAAAAGAACAAAAAATATTATTTTTGACCTTTTGTTGAATCTTCTTTTTTATTATGTCTGCACATGAATCCCAGTTCTCTGGATAAAGCGTGCTGCGGTGGTAGGCTCTTCAAGACACCCAAATAATTTTGTGTTAAATGTTGTAAACATTTATCATTTTGTTTTATTTTCAATCAACCCAAAAATATTCTGTTGATAATATTCACAAATCTTATCTTTCCTTTTTTCTGACAGAGCCTAAAGAATAGTATCAAAGAGAGCATACAGTGTGTGTGGGGATCCGTGACACAGCTCACCTCTCCTAAATAGAGAGGATTTGGATTGAGCTAAATAAGGAGGAAAAATTTATGGAATCTGTAATTTGATCAAGAGTTCAGCTACTGAGATTTAGAACATCATAATTTAGAAAGAAGTAATATTGATAGTAATAAAGATTTTGTCATTAGTTACTTGTATAGATGAATCAATAAAATGACCAGCTCAATTTTACTTATGTACTTTGAAATATAGTTGATGATATCTGCGATCCTGGTCATTTGTTCTAAAATTGTGATTTTCCTATTAACAAATGTTCAGTTTTTAAATTGTATACATATTTCGTTGAAGATTGGGCAGCTGGGAGACATGTGAAAAGCATATTAGTTTTAACAAAGTGCAGTAAAATATACCAAAAATAACAGACTGCTCCAGGTTTCCTGGATTCTCAGGTGACAATTTGGGTTGGCAATTCAAATTTAATGAGGAATAAACAAATGAATGTTGTTTAAATTAATTTGCTATGAAATTTGAAATCATTCTTTTTTTTTTATTTGAATTGAAAACACAATTTTTAACAGAAAACAAATCCAGTAAAGAATTGAAAACACAATTTTTAACAGAAAACAATAGCAGTACAAAAATTTAAAGTTCACAATTTTTAACAGAAAACAAAAACAGTAAAGAATTGAAAACACACAATTTTTAACAGAAAATAAAAGCAGTCATAATGAAATACACAGTATTAACAATTAAATTTGGTAAAATCCTGAACAATTGACCCAAAAATAAAATTCATCAAAACCTGTGAACGAACTTAAATAGTCTGGATTCTTTGAAGTTCTTGAGTCTGGATTGAGATGTTTTTTTTCTATTTATTCTTACATACTAGATCAGCAAAGTTGGTATTGATAAAAATGCTGTCACCACTTTCCTTATGGGTTCTAAGATAAAGCTGAAGATGTTTTTTATCCTGTCTATTGTAATGAAAATTATGATGCTTTAATTAACGGGGCTAATATTTGTAGTTACATTTTTCACACATTGTCTGAACATTGTTACCCTGGGGGATTTAAGAAAAGCATATTAGTTTAAACCAGTTGTGGTAATTCTTACAAGCAAAGAAAGGCTGATTAAATTATTAATGCCATCTTATTTATCTATTTTGAGAATCTTGATAATTGAGTCTTCTGACTTTTTTTCGATGATGATGTTCTCATTACCAGTTCTCATTCGTTAAGTCTGAAGATCGCAGAGATGAGAAACCTAAGATAACAATTTATTTCAGTTTTAACATGTTTTTTTGTTCTCCCCCAGAATAGATGATTGTGTAGTCTTACATTTGAATTTTGTATTCAATTTTAAAGTGTTTAACCTTCAGCACGCCAGGCATTTTTTGAAAATATTTGACCTAATTAATTTTCTTTAATTTCTTGCTATGGTAGTCGTCTTAGAAAATTTTTAATTTTCATGTTTGTTTGTCAATAAATATGATTTTCTGGCGTGTAGACACACAATAGCATAACGAAAATGTGGGTGTTATTGTTGTTGTTGTGTGTTTGTTAGTTTTTGAAATACAAAAAAGATGAAGTTGAAAATTTATGAAAATCTCGGAAAAAATTTGGACTCGACCGCTAGGCCTAGTCGCTTCGATAGAAAACCATGGAAAGCACAACAACGTATCGATACTGTGTTTACAATATCGACACAACTGTTAGTTTCCAATTCAAACGTAGTTCTTTCATTTAAACAAACAAAATAAACAGATCTACTCGATAAAGATCTTTCCCAACAACCTACTTCACCTTTCGCAAAAAGTCGACTTGGTCCAAACGGCGTATACAAAATTAAAACTGTTCAGAAGCCATTTGTAATCGCACATACGATACTTTAACCGGCAAAATATCGTGTATATATGGAGTATGTATTCAGCAGTAAAAAATGGCTATCGGGAGTGACTCCGTTCAAAAAATAAAAAATTTTTCCGTACACCGTTTTTGTAGGCCGAGTGTGTCAAGATGATCTGGACTGGGGTGTGCTGCAGGTTAATATCGTGGCTATTTTTATTTGTCACATTCCCCCTAAGCAGGGCTTCACTTTAAGTTTATTGCACATTAGTCTCTCAAACATGTCAAGCTTAGAATCACAAGGAAATCATATTAACCTTTACCATACCAGATTTTAAAATGACGGCTATTTCCTGCGGCCAATTATTTTTCAGCATGTCATGTCCTGATGAGGTTGTTATTTTGAGAACCTCTAATAATTTTGTATGTATATTTTTTTTTTCAGTGTGTCTAGAGATATATATTAATAAAAAAACTTGTTGATGTTATTGTGTGTTTGTTAGTTTCTAAGATAAAAGAAGATGATGGTGATAGTGGTGAAAAATAGCAAAAACATATAGACTCATCCCGAAAGCAACCTCCCTTGGTTACAGAAAGATAAAAATTAGCAGAAAAATGTACTAATACTAGTATTGATGTTCACCGTAATGGCTATGTCTGTCATTTTGACTATAAACATAATTATTGTATCTAAATAAACAAACTAAATAGTTCTACCTCAGAAAAATCTGGTGCATGGGCAATTCTTCCAATTCAAGCAAAAAACAGAAGAAATCCTTTCAAAAATCTAAAAGAAATTTTTAAATCGCCATAGTTTTCTTCTAACTCTCTACAATCAAAAGAGCAGTATGTTCTGCCGTTTCTATGACATTAACCCGGTAGTGTATTTATGATAAAGCAACAACCCTAGAGCTATCGCAGAATTTTGACCGGGGTACGGAACGAACATGTCACAATTTCTCAGCTGTGGTTCCGTAAAGGTTAATAACAGTTCAATTCCAACAATTATTTCAAGCTCAGCATAGACAAATGTGTTTAATGGTTGCTATACCTTACTTTTGAATTTTCAAATGCAGTTGGCCATATTTGTCATCCTGATCTTTTTTTTAGCTGTGACATTCTCATAAATAGGTCCAAGTTTTTAATTGCCAGTGTTACAATTGAAAAGATTATTTTAGAAAAAGCTTACAAAAGATTATTTTGTGACAGATTTGAAAATAATTAACGTCTCAGCATATTTTTAATGATTACTTTCTGCAAGATCCTGTCCAAGATTAGTTTCCATATTTATCCATAATTAACAGACATACAATTCTCTGAACATTTTGTTAGATATGCTGTGTTTATAGAAATATTTGCTGCTCCTGTCTTGTTTCATAACTGCACAGATACGGGAAATAAATATTGAACGTCTTGTTCAGATGTGCATTGTAATGAGCAGAAAATGTTCAGACGTGAATTGTAATGAGCAGAAAATGTTCAGATGTGCATTGTAATGAGCAGAAAATGTTCAGATGTGGATTGTTTGTAAAATGTTTTGCCACCTTGCGTCTTGTTTACAGTGTTAAAGAATGGGCAGTCCCAGTCATTGGTGCTTCTAATTTAAACATATTTTTAAATTAAGATAGAAGAAATAAAGATGGACTGAAGATATTTCAGGTTTTCTTTATAATCAGTAGAATATGGGATCAGTCTGTTTTTCTCTTTGGCTTAATATTTTAAAGGAAAGTTTTTTAAAATTGTTATTGCCTGAAGATTGTCGTCAATTATGCATTGTATGTAATGAAAATGCATCACTCAAAATCATTTACCTACATTCTTCTTTTTCTTCAATCAACTGATTCTTTGCTTCTAGCAGGTGAGGTTCATGAAGGAGACTATGTGGCAGGTCTTCACGGTCCCCCCACAGCATGGTCACTTCCCCTGACCAGACTACATCTCCTTTGTCTGTATAAGTAGGGCAGTTCTGCAGGATATGTTCTGGTGTTTGTTTGGGTGCTCCACGGTCACATGTGGTGGTCTCTGAGACCCATTCTGTGGAGGTAGGCCTTGAGTCTGCAATATCCCGTTCTGAGTCTGAAGATATTTGACTCCCCATCTCTGCCAAGTTTGTCTAGACTGACGTTTTCTGGTTTGTATTCTTTGTGCTGGCCGCTCCATTCCGTCCTCATGGATTGTTCGATGAGTTACTTTGCTTCTTTATAGCTCAGTATATAGCGAGTCTTCGTGCCGCCACTTCAGGCTTTTGCAAGTTTATATGCCTTTTTGTTTCCAAGGATCCAGTAGGCCGGAATCCAATGTGTAACTAGATCTGTTTTTTGAGACAGCAATCCTGTGTATTTTATTTTGTCTGAGAGTCTTTCTTACTTTAGGCTTGAAATACGCTTCTGAAGTCTGTTAGAATGACTGTTTTTCTTGATTTACCAAGTACATTGAAGGTTGTTTGGAAGTAGTAATTAGTACTTTTTGTTTTTGGACATTACATTTTAATGAAGATACAGAATTGATACATGCTGAATTCATGCCATCTATAGATCCGAAACCGAACATCAATCCAAACCTACTGATATGTTATAACCAGTGTGAAGTTTGCTCACTCATAGGAAATATCATGCAACGAAAAGTGTAGCTATGGTACCTTGTTAGTTGTGACCACTTGTTTGGCTATCTCACTTCTGGCAACCAGACTATTATAGTCCACACCTGTCAACTTCTAAAGTTCCTTTTGGGGTAATTTGAACAATTTTCACATTTTTACTTTGGTGTACAATCGTACGTGTATTTAAATTTTGATTATTGTTATCAGGTTTATTATAAATTATATAACTACTTTTTCACCCCCAAGTCAAATGATTTCAACATGACTGATATTATTCATACAGGACAGATATTTGTCCCAGTTTTCATATTAGTACGACTGTTTGTTTTGCAATTGTTTTTGCCTTTTTTGGGTTAAAATAACTTGCAAAAAGTTTTGTTCCAGGTTTATTCACATGTTGTGATTATTAAAAAGCATTGGATATTTATTTTTTTTAAATCAAGAAATCTGTGATTTGGAGTTTTACAACATTCAACCAAAACAATCCAAAGTTGCACTTCTATGTAATCTTGTAATCTAATTCTAACCATGTTTGATGCTAGGCTTTTGTGGCCATTGCAGTTATGTATTTCAAAAGATTAGCTATTGAATGCTGAAACATAAAGACATTTTTATATATTGTAGTTGAGATTATAATAAATTTGTAGGCACTATAAATTTCTACCAAGTGTTTCAGAGAATAGCTGCTAAATCATTTATAGACATGCAAAGTGTCATAAACTATTCATTTGTGTTTCTCCTTTCATTTATAGACATGCAAAGTGTCATGAACTATTCATTTGTGTTTCTCCTTTCATTTATAGACATGCAAAGTGTCATGAACTATTCATTTGTGTTTCTCCTTTCATTTATAGACATGCAAAGTGTCATGAACTATTCATTTGTGTTTCTCCTTTCTGCTGTGTTCATTGGTTTGGCGTACTGGTTTTCATTGGGCTAATGCAGTGCTCTTCAACCTGCGCACTACTGCCGACTAGTGGGTGATTTTAGCTTTCAGATGGGCGGTAGCAGTATAACGACATGCTGTATTAAAACTCAACCTGAGGAAACTGTGGCAGAATACCAGCAAACTAATAAAAGTTAAAATTTTGAGAACCTATGATTTTCCATGGCAGCATATGGCTGTGAGACATGGACAGTTACCCAAAACCTCAAGGAAGGAAATCGAGTTATTCGAGTCTAAGTGTTATAGAAAGGTCCTCCGAATATTGTGGACCAAAAAAACGAAGAATACAGACATTCGACAAGATTTGGGCATTTAAGAGAACTGGCTCATAAATTCAAAAGACACAGTAGTCTTGAGAGACTGGTAATGGAAGATATGGTAGAGGGGCAGAGGCAGACCAAAAAGGTGATAGCACCAATATGTCATGGAATGCTTGGGCATGATTCTGGAGAAATCTGCAGATTTGACAGGCGATCAAGTTTCTTTCAGACGGGATGTCATAGGAGAGTCATTCTATATAATGATTAAAAATATCCAAAACACACAGAGTCAGTGGACGATGAGTTCAATTTAGATTTTAGTGTGCGTAAGGAGAATTTACGGTCACAAAAATTATAAAAATTGGCGCCAGTTATTATACGGTTGAAGAGCACTGGTCTAGTGTGTAGCCTTCATCGTTATGGTGAACAAGCTGACAGGTGTGGCATCCAAGAAAGTAAAAAAAAATTATCCATAATAGTGTTCGTGGAAGAATTGAATTTCCTTAATAAACTAGACGACTTTTTTTTTTCATTCGCCTTATTTCTTTAATTCCTAAGGCGGTGTGTGTTGCACTGTGGTTTTTATTTTCACTTGTCGGCCCAGTGTATCCGACTTCAGTATGAACTTATTATCAAAAGTCATGTCAGACTCAGTTAATGAATCTTATAGTTTGTACTATGTTTACTGTATAGAGAGAGATCTGGCTTTATTGGTAGTATAGCTGAGTGTCATTTTGCAGTGCAGTGCTTTCTGTGTGATTTCTGTGTAAGTTTGTTTTAAGATGATTGGGATGATGGCCTTTCATATTTCAGAACTACATTAAACTTTTACCTGAGTAGTTCCTGGGGCAAAATATAATAAGGCTACTGTTTCTTTCCCAGCATGTTGTAAGAGATGGCTTAAGATGGTTGTGCATTAGGCTGGAAACCTCACTATGTAAAAAAAAACTGTTGCCCTCCGATTGAAACCACGTTGCAGATATCTCGATTTTGACATCCATTAAAGCTGGTGATGGTGAACCAGGTGAAGTGTTTGGCATGTCCTCTGCCATCTGGAGCCAAATGCAAATGATGGTGATGGTGGTGATGTAGTATGTGTATACATTGAACTTTAGAGATATGTGTATATGTTGAACATTGAAGCTAATTGCATACATTGAACTTTGAAGGTATGTGCATGCATTGAACTTTAGAGGTATGTGTATATGTTGAACATTGAAGCTAATTGCATGCATTGAACTTTAGAGATATGTGTATATGTTGAACATTGAAGCTAATTGCATACATTGAACTTTGAAGGTATGTGCATGCATTGAACTTTAGAGGTATGTGTATATGTTGAACATTGAAGCTAATTGCATACATTGAACTTTGAAGGTATGTGCATGCATTGAACTTTAGAGGTATGTGTATATGTTGAACATTGAAGCTAATTGCATACATTGAACTTTGAAGGTATGTGCATACATCTAATTTTGGAGATATGTGCATATATTATATTGCAGAGGTATGTGCCAATATTGAACTTGGAAGGTATATATTGTTGTTTGAAGACACAGTTAATCTTTGATTACCTGTCTTGGTGCAGAACTGAAACTACAACCAGAGTGAGGATGGATAATGGAATATTATCTACATTATTTTAGATTAGCTTTGTTTTAAGGTCAGTCAGCTTTGTTTGTTTCTATACTCCTCAAACATTTTTACAAGCCACTGTTATGAATTTTACACAAAAGTAATACTTGTGTTTCGCCTGCTTATGCTGGCACTTCAAATCACTCAATGCACTTTGACAACATAGTTTCAGCTTCACTGTGACTAATTATGTTTGTTGTACCTTCGGCAGCAGATTTTTAAAACTCTCCAGCTTTAGAGTCACCAAAGGCTGTCACTTTTTTTGCACATTTTCAAAACCATGTTCGCTTAGGTGTCTGAGGCCCATTGAGTCTGAGGCCACATACATGACCCACAGCTGTGGCGTGCTTCTAGGCCGCGTCAAGGAGGAAGTTGAAATTTGCTGGAGCCAAACTGCGGGGACGGCCTCATCTGCGCCTCCAGCCGGTCGGTGGAAGACTTTTGCCGCAAAGGAATGACTTGTGTAGTATCTTGTGGGCCAGGGTTTTCTGGTCCAGCCATACAACATAACCAAACAAAGAAACTCAGCGTCAGTCAAGTTTTTTTGACAGAGAACTCCTCGTTGCGGATGTAGTCATGCCATTGGATGCCCAGGATACGCCGCTGTTTGCGCATATGGAAGACTTCCAGTTCGACATGTCATGTTTCAGCAATGCCCAGGTTCTGGGGCCGTAAAGCAGGACTGGCACCATGCAGGACTGGTAGATGCAGATTTTTGTCACATGGAAGATTTTGCTATTACTCCACATGTTGGAGGTCGTTCATAGCAGACGCAGCTAGTTCGATTTGCCTTTACATATCAGGACCGCTGCTCCCATCGGATGATATCATGTTATCGAGATAGATGAATTCATTGGTGCCCTCCGCAAATAAAGTGTGACGACATTTTTATGTGCAACTTCAAATGTAGGAGAAAATTAAACATGGCAGGTTGTTGTCCATATTTTCTTGTTAGTACGACTGATTGTATCTACGAATGTTTACCTGTTTGGAGGCTGGAAGTAACTTGCGACCAATTTTGTTCCAGGTTTATTCATCTGTTGTGATTATGAAAAAGATTTTTGACATTTTTTTGTGAAAGAAACTGTATTCTTCACATGGGCTTTACTTAATGCTTTTTGTGAACCATGTATAGTTGTTTAATTATACTTGCTGTATGTGATTGCTGTATTTTACCAATGTAGTTTATGTTGTGTACCCAAACGAGTGTATTCCATTCCAGTATGTGTTCCTGTAGCTTGGTGCCAAGCAAGCTCAGGCCAGTATTTATTCCAGCATCTGCTATCATTACATAGACAGTACGAACCTGTGTTTTAGTGTTCCACTACTCAATGTTACACCAATACAGAAGTTTTCAGTTATGTTTTTAACTGTTTGAACCCAGACCACCTGGTCCACAAAATTCTGTTCTTGTAGCTTCTGAGAAGATACGCACAAGGTAGATATTTTAGAAAAGTTATTTACTACGATTACCCCAAGGGTGGAGAACTTCACTTTTCATGTCAAAATTACAGGGTTAACTCCTGCTACCTGCGGATGCAGACCACCTAGCTGTGAATGGTTACCTATCTGAAGACTAGGAAAGGACAAAGGCAGCAAGGAAGAAAACTGGTCAGCCCACCTTACTAAGCTGCAGTGTCTGCAATAGGACTACCTTTACCTTTATTTACTATGACATAATTATGTGCTCTAATTTAATTATTCAATCTCAAATTGACTGACCTGATCATCTCCAATGTTCCTACTTGTTATGCCAGTAAATTGGGGAACATATTTTGTCAAATTTACTTGATATATTACGTTGGATACCCCACCAGACCGTAGTCTGATCATCTGAAGGACAAGAACAGATCTAGCTTGATTATAATCCAAATCACACATGTTGTAATTCAAATAATCACTTGTCCTTTTCAATTTAATCACCATCTAAATCCAATTTGTCAGCCTCTAATTCCTTGAGAATACTTTCAATGGCTTGTTCTGTCGTTTGCCTTTTAGAACTGCTATTTCCCGAATTTTCAAAACTACTTTCCATCATGAAAATCCATTTTAAAAATGCAATAACATGCTTTGATGTGTACGCAGGCATATTTGTTATTTTAGGAAATGTAGGCACTGTGTAGATGTCACTAATATGACTAAAATCGTAGCAGTATGACCCATCCATTACACCAAATACTAGGTGGATTAGGAAATGGGGTATTTATTCCAGGAATCTGTTTTTTTATCCAGTGAGAAACATTGGATGATACGAGTACAGTTTTTGGAACGTCGTTTTTCTTGAGAAAGAAAACAACAAACTATATTTAGATCTGCACAGTTAACTTTGAAGCCATTCATTTTGTCGTGTTATATGGATATATGATAAACAATATGTTTTTTTTTGTTTTTTTTAGAATTAGTTCAGCTAATATAATATTATAAGATTGTTCTTTTTAAGTATTAGTTCGGTTAACATTATATAATAATATCTTTTTTTTTTTTACCATTATTTCAGTTAACGTGATATTATAAGATCTTTCTTATTAGTTCAAATGTCATTGTAATATAAGATTTTCCCAGCTAAGCATTGGTTTAGCTGTTGTTATATAATAACTTAACTTATAACATTATTGTGCTGGCTTAGAAGATTCTGCAGCCAACCAGTTTCTTCTACTCCTTCCCTTGTCTTGTCTTTCCTGTAACCCTAAGAAGTCATTGGGGCATCACTCAGTGTGTGAGCAACGTGTCATGGACATGCTGCTAACTGTGCAGGACTCAATCTCTGCCAGGCGATGTGTTTGTCCATTTGTGGCCTGTAGGTACATTTCCCAGTCGCACCAAAACCGGCAAGATCAGCAAACAGGGCAAAGGCGTCAATCTCGTAAAGCTCAGACATGTGCACTGGACTGTAGAAATACAACACAGAGTAGCCGAAATACTATTTCAAATAGCCAAAGACCATGCCAGGTTAATCTAAGGGAAAAACACCACAAAATGAGCCAACTAACAAATCCAAATCTTTCTTGTTAAGTATTACTTCAGTTGCCATTGTGTGATAAGATTTATCTTGTTAATGGTTTACACTGTTAACTACTGCAAATTGTCTCCTTACAGAAAGTCTGTGATTAGCATTTGCTCTTGCGGTGGTTGTTTCTGTAACGCTATGATTTACATGATGAGGTTGTCAACCTAAACACAGCCCTTTTGAGTCACATTTTTTTACAACGATTAACATGTCCCTAGTTTGTTCTTCTTTATAAGGAGACTTGAGATACACTTGACTTGGTCACTCCTCTTCCTTAACTTGGTCACTCCTCTTCCTTGACTTGGTCACTCCTCTTCCTCGACTTGGTCACTCCTCTTCCTTAACTTGGTCACTCCTCTTCCTTAACTTGGTCACTCCTCTTCCTTAACTTGGTCACTCCTCTTCCTCGACTTGGTCACTCCTCTTCCTCGACTTGGTCACTCCTCTTCCTTAACTTGGTCACTCCTCTTCCTTAACTTGGTCACTCCTCTTCCTTAACTTGGTCACTCCTCTTCCTCGATGATGCATAGATGTCCTCATTTCTTGTTCCTGTGGCTTCTACAGAACTGGGTAGCCAGCCTCATGCATAACCCTCCATAGCCTTTCCTCATTCAATTCGAAAAGCACATTGTGTCATATTTCACAGCGAGGCTGCGATATCTGTACCCTTCGGCCCAACACATTCGATTTTGGCTGGCTTTTTGGAGAACTTTTTGTCTTGACACTGCAACCGCTATTTTCTTAGCTAGACCACTAGTGCAGCCTGATTTCAGACCTGCTGCTTGTAAGTGGAATAGAGTATTGGTCAGCTCTGGTTTGTTGACCATGATGCAAGCAGTCAGCTATGAGTCGCTTGCTGCTGTCAGCTCGTTCACTGGACTGCATCCTCTGCCCCCTCCTCCCAAGTCTGACTTGGATTAGTCACTCGTTATCTATCATGGGGTGTTATCATCATCATTTAACCATCTGGTTCCCTTCGGAATATAGGGCCGCAACAAATGTTCTTCATCTGTTTCTATTATATGCTGTCTTTTTTACTATTGTCTACTAGACCCTGATAGAACTGACATCCTCCTAGACCTTGCTACTCATTTTTTTCCTCGTGGTCTCCAATCCAGCCCATGTCTGGTTATACTATCCAGCTTCTTTCTGAGAATGTGTCCTATCCATCTCCACTTTGTCCTCCTAATTTTCTGCTCAATCAATTGTTACGCTAAGTGGTGTAAAAGTAATCTTTGGTTGTTGCGCCAAGTGGTGTAAAGGTAATCTTTAGTTGTTGCGCCAAGTGGTGTAAAGGTAATCTTTGGTTGTTGCGCCAAGTGGTGTAAAGGTAATCTTTGGTTGTTGCGCCAAATGGTGTAAAGGTAATCTTTGGTTGTTGCGCCAAGTGGTGTAAAAGTAATCTTTGGTTGTTGCGCCAAGTGGTGTAAAGGTAATCTTTGGTTGTTTCTGTGGCTCATAGTTTTTACAAAAGGGGATTTCCAGCCCCATGCACAACCCCCCTTTTTACTAATATATAACTATGACATGCCTAGCTGGTTACAGTGTATCTATTCTGTTCCCTCTTTCAGACCACAGTATCACACAGGTCCTGTGCTAAATAAAGAACGAATATCAATTGTTACCCCTTGCTTACAGTTCCTCGCGCATTCCTCCCCGATGGACCCATTATTGACATATCAATCGTTATTCTTTATTCATTTCAGTAATGGCATGGGGCCTGCATATCGGCACATACAACAAATTTATGTGGCCATCAGCGTAGTACCATGATCACCAATCCGTCGCTTGTGAGCTACTTATAGCTCGCTGCAGTGTTTTTTGGTAATTTGTGAAAAATATTTTCTTCATGAAAATTTGTCTCACATTATTGAACTCCGAGTTCTGATTGGCACAACTGCGTGCACTGAATCGAATCGCCAGTTTATTGTGAATTTAATGTTCTAGCTTCTTGCCTTTCTGTACATTACGCATTTGTACAAGTTCTAATACTTGTCAATACGTGGAATGGTTAAAATGAAATACGCTGATAGATAGATCACCAAAGATTTATCAATTTAAAGGTAGCTTGCATACGTATTGAGTTTGGCTACCACTGGTCTACTATAATGTTCTGTGTACGTATGAAATCAGCCATACCTATGACTTAGCACACAAATCTTTTGCCTCGTTTGCACTTTTTTCATTCTGTTTTCAGACATGTTCCAATTTTTTTAAATCCCCACTAATTTCTACCTCCCTTATATATTTTTTAAACTTTTGCTTGTGTATGTAAACAAATCATTTATATTATTTAATTGTAGTGTGTATTACGCATATATACATACATACATACATATATATATATATATATATGCACACAACATCAAATGAAGTTTTCTGCTAACATTTGGCCAACAAAGCCTTCCTTGTGGCAATGAAAAGAAAAGGCATACAAAACTGTGGAAACTGGTAATAAAATTAATATGAAACACTATGTATTATATAAAGAACAAATGTAGACATTCGGCAAGAGTTGAGCATAGAGGAGAACTGGTTTATCAATTCCATTTTGGCTAGAAAATGCAAATACTTTGGTCACATCAAGAGACACAACGGTCTTGAGAGGACGGTGATGGAAGGTATGGTGCCAGGCAAAAGAGGAAGGGGCAGACCAAGAAGACGATGGCACCAAGATATCCAGGAGTGCCTGAGTATGACAGTGGCGGAAGCTGGAGTTTTGGCAAGGGAACGAGTTTCTTTCAGACAGACTGTGATGGGAGCGACGTTCTACAAAGGACATGCTACATGAGAGATGTATTATATACAAGTATTATATATATGTGTATGAACAGGGATTACATAATGCTCAAACATATATTGCATGGTAGGCTGAGAAATCTATGACCTTTCAATATTTTTCTGAATTAGCCAATTGTTATGATATTTTATGATAATGAGGAAGAAAGGTTGACCTACATTTTGAATAATGATCAAAATGTCCGTCTTCAGTTTCAAGACATGCACGCGATGTCAGATACATCCCATTCTCGTAAATTGTACACTGTTCTATCTCGACTCTGAGCTCGTCCATGATGACGTTTGTAGGTAAATATTTTCTCACTTTTGTTACCAAATTTCAAAATAATGAGATCATTTTTGGTCAAGTTTAAAAATTAAACATCACAGATTTCTCAGCCACACTCTGTATATATATATATATATATTACATAATATAAGTTACAGATATTACATACATGTTTGTAAACATTTGCACATAAATATGTATAAACATATTACATACTTGCTGTAAACATAGTACGTACTATATGCATTCATATATCATATAATATGTGTAAACATGTATTGCATAAAAGTTTTTAAACAGATATTACATGATAGTTTTAAGCAGATATTACATAAGCATGTGTAAACAAGCATTACATTATGTTTAAACAGGGATTTCATAATGAGTAAATAGATGTTGCCTACAAATTTGTAAAAGCATATTACATGATATCTATAAAAAGATTTTGCATAAACATGTGTCGACATGTGTTATATCTATAAAAAGATTTTGCATAAACATTTGTCGACATGTGTTATAAAATATGTATACACATCTATTACACAAAGTTCAACAACATACCTACTTGGATACTTGAATCCTGGAATTCAATCAGGCAGGGTTGCCTAATGCCAGGTAGCCAAAGCTGCTTGAATCTGTGTCTGTTCTTTGCCCAGGAGTACCATGATGGTCTAAGGGCGTGGTGCATATCATCTCTCCGTCTCGTTGGTGGGAGGCCATGCAGGCAGTTGTATGGCCACCAGAATAACACCCTTCTTGACCATCTATCATCAGTTATGCGGGCCACATTGCCAGCTCATTTGTACTTTCAAATTGACGTAGAGTCGACGACATCCCGAAACTTTGATTGGTCGTGGATGTTAGTATTTTGGATATGGTCTCTTAGGAAGATATTTAGGACCTCTCGCTCCATTGCTCTTTTTGTAATTCATTGAAATTAAAAACTCAAACCTCACACCCATATACCATTGCTGGGATAATCATGCGATTGAAGGTGTGAGCCTGGTCTTGACGACCGTCATCTGCTGGAGTATTGGTTTAATGCGGTTGAAGCTGAGCCAACCCATGGCTCTCCTGCGTGAGATCTCCTTATCAATGTTATGGTTGTTGTTGATTTCCTGGCCTAGTTAGACGTATGAATCAATATTGTTGATGGATTCATCTTCCAATCGTAGTTACCCCGTAGGGAACGACAACATATATTACCAAATATGTCAATAATAATATCAAATCGCTTATGTCTGCTCGTTCAGTGATGGTATTCTTAGTAATTCGTTTTTACAAGCTATCATCTAACTTGACATGGCTGTTTTCCGTGGACTTCTATTTCTCCATAACATAGAGAGCTGAAATTGTGTATATAGCCTCTGCTTACTTAATTACTTTCCGTGTCCAAGCACCACTCCATACAGCATGCATCCAGTATCCAGCGACATGGATTGCCTTGTCATTTGCCTCCAGCATGTTGCACCTATTGCATGTTTCCTGGAGGTTGGGGCAGGAATTCAGGTTTATCTGGGCCCTGTTTCACGCCACATTCACATGTCTCATCAGCTGTTTATTCCCATCTCTTCATGTTTCTTTTGCACAGTGATACACCAGTTCAGAGTCCGTTCATCCACTTCCATCTTGTGTATGGTAGATGATTGATAGGGGCAGGTTCCTCTCAAAGTTCCATCTCTGGGGCCTACATCAATTCTCTCGATAGGATGACTTTCAGCGTTTGTCTGTATCGGTTTGTTCATTTTAGGAAGCTATGTCTGGATTTAAGTCTTGTGCTCTGTACCTCATGCTTAAACATTGGGTGTTGCTCCTATTTTTATCGTTCGATTTCTTCTGCTTCTTTGGATCTTGCCAATTTTGTGGTCTATTTTATTGATGGGTATGGATTTTAGGCGCACTGGTACTATCCAACCCACCTCATTTATTGCTGCGTCAACTAGTTTTGCATGGGCACAGCTTTTCAAGACTGCTGCAGCATATTCAGCTACAGAAGAAACACAGGGCAAGTGCTGATGTGACTGGTTAATCTGTCAAAATTGCACTTCTGTAGTCCAAAACAAACATATCTTGTCATGTCATGTGATATACTCTTTGCTTCACAGCAGCAGCCCTGAACACATCCTGATTTCTGGCAAGATAACTCGCTTCACACACAGACGGACATCTGCAAGCTGTCAGTAATGTACTGGTACCATCTTCTTCTGGGATGACCTCTTCCCCTTTTCTGAAACACTGAGGCTTTCCCTATCTGCTTCTCCAAGCGATTATACCTAACTTCTTCCATGTGATGTTATGTTATCTACATTTAGTTGTTCCCAAAACATGTCTAATAAATAAAGGCTTGTACCAAAACCAAAAAACATTTTTAAATATTTAATTGTAACAAAATGAGGTAGCTAGTTGCATGCACAACCCACTTTTGTCACATTTAACTACATACTTGTAGGGAGACAGTGGGCACCACACGAATATTGTGTGTTCTTTGACCAAACACAAATCTGACATTCAGGATTCTAATTGATGAATTCATCTGATGTTCAGGATTCTAATTGATGAATTCATCTGATGTTCAGGATTCTAATTGATGAATTCATTGGTGCTTTTCCAAATTGATTTGATAATATGTTTTTATTTTCACATCATTTTTAATGCAGTTGATGATCACGTAATGTAGATAGACAATAATTGCCCCGTTACGTATTGTACTTTTTGTTCTCTTTTTTGTTGTATACTCGTATGAACATTTATTATGAGTTGTTTTTCACAAGCATTATGCCTAGTCAGTTTAATAGTGCTTTAGACATCAGTCTGACAGCCAAGTCTAATGTGGGGGCATGGGGTAAGAAGCAAGACACTTAAGAGTCACAACCAATGTCGGCACACCTCCCTTAGAGTAACTGGAAGCAGCTGATACACTGAAGAAACATTTTTTTCAACCATTTGAACCCAGGTCAACTTGTCAATTAAATCACATTCCTCTGTGCCCCTGAAAAAATATGCACAAGGTAGACATTTGAAGAAAGTTATTTACTATGATAAAACATTGTATCTCAAATTGACTGACCTGATCATCTGTTACTGCTAGTTATGCCAGTAAAATGTTGAATATATTTACTGAAGACAATCCGGTATCAAATTTACTTGGTACATTACGAGGGTGCCCCAGCCCCGCCCCCTCCTACCACCCCTTTATCCTCCAAGGGACATGAGCAGATCTAGCTTGATCAAATTCAATTATTATCCGAATCAACATGTCATAATTCAAATAATCGCTTGTCCTTTTCAGAATAAACATCTTTAAATCCAATTTATCGGCATCAAAATCGTTGAGAAAACTTTTGACAACTTGTTCTGGTGTTAGCCTGTTAGAACGGCCATTTCCCAAATATTCAATTTTCCATCACAAAAATGATCAAAAAACATGCTTTGATGTGTGTGGCACCATTTTATTTTCTGTGGAATTATGTGTGCTAGACATCACTATATTATGGCCAAAATCCAAGCAGTACAGCTCAGAATACATCCTCAAATTAGTTAGTTAGTTGCCCATTACAAGTAATGATGGTGACATCATCAAACGGTTTTGTTTTGATGTTGTAGCTCGTGCTGTATTTGGGTTATAGTGAGGAAGAAACTACTCTGGTCATCAACCTCACTCTGGTCCTGAGCTACCTTGGGCCAGTGGCAAGAAGATGAGATAACTCAGGATTCAGGCACCTTGGTCCCATCTCATTTGAGACCAGGTATCGCTTGAATGTTTTGCGGGATTTGATTGCCCACCGTTCATAACCGCTCATTGCTTTGAGAGGCGAGTGCCTTACCTCTTGATGACAGGGACCCCCAGAAGACTCTCTCCAGAGTCTGTAGACAACCGGTTTTGTATTCCAGTCATGTAATTTTGTTTCCAAGTTATTAACGGACGATTTGAATGTTCATGCCCCCCTCCAAAGTTTCCTTCAAAGTCTTCCCCATGCAATCATGCTGGCATTGGAGCATCTGGACTAATGGATCTGGGGTTGGTATCGGCCATCTCTTTCCTCATTAGAGCTGTTGGTTTCACTACTTCTGTCCAGATGCATCACCACTCCCTCTGCCTCCACCCACTGTTGTTTGCTTGTAAATTGGCTGCATCTTGATTTTTTTTGTGCATTTGCCTTATTTCTCTAATCCCCAAGGCAGTGTGCGTTGCACTGTGGTTTTTATTTTTGCACCTGTTGGCCCAGTGCATCTGACTTCAGCATGCATTTTATGTAAGGGTTTACTTCCACCTGCAGTTTCTAAGGGTTTGCTTCCCCGAGGTAACGGCCGGTGCTGTGATGGGGGGTCTAACCCAGCACCTTCGGTTTGTGAGCCGTGTCACTTAAATCACTCGCCCATGCCCTCCCACCCTACACCTTGATATAATGGTCTATCCGTCACACCGAATAATTGGTGGCTCTGGGAATAGGCTATTTACACACACACACAAATATATGGGTCGACCCAGCCTTAAATGGGTACCGGTTCAGTCCGGGAAGTAAAAGCGGTGAGGGAGAGGAGATGGCTACCGCCCTCATTTAGCCGAGCCTTTGAAATGTGAGATCGCTAACACCTCACACCCCTACGGCAGTAATGCTATGGGTTACTTTACTTTACTTTTACAAATATATGGGTGTCGCCGGTTCAAAGGGCTAATGAGGCAACTTCTTGTGATAATCAGATTACGTCCTGGTGCATCACTTGAAACAGTTTTCTATCACCACATACATGTCATTGACTTTATAAAAATATTTTGTTTCTGCTATTACTTGAGATGTTTCTGTTGTATCCATCAAAATGAATTGGTCCTGTCAGAAAAAAAGAGTTGATGTTCAGAGCTGTGAATTTGCTTGTTTATCATGGAAAGGAACCAGGTTTGATCCCTTGTCTTGACATGCTTTAGCCTACCCAGTTGTAAATGGATACCTGATTTACTGTTAGTGAAAGAAAGGTAATTGGTTGTTCCACCTACTAAAAACAAAATTAAGATCTAGCACAAGGGGGTCATTTACACTTTACCCCTGACAGCAGTGGCCAAACTTTTAACTTTTCATAAATATTTTACAGAATTGTGTAAACTCAGGTCAGTTAAGAGAGGTGGAGTGATAGAAAGGTTAGTGGAGTGATGGAAAGGTTAGTGGAGTGATGGAAGGTTAGTGGAGTGATGGAAGGTTAGTGGAGTGATAGAAAGGTTAGTGGAGTGATGGAAGGTTAGTGGAGTGATAGAAAGGTTAGTGGAGTGATGGAAGGTTAGTGGAGTGATGGAAGGTTAGTGGAGTGATAGAAAGGTTAGTGGAGTGATGGAAAGGTTAGTGGAGTGATGGAAGGTTAGTGGAGTGATGGAAGGTTAGTGGAGTGATGGAAGGTTAGTGGAGTGATGGAAAGGTTAGTGGAGTGATGGAAGGTTGGTGGAGTGATGGAAAGGTTAGTGGAGTGATGGAAGGTTAGTGGAGTGATGGAAGGTTAGTGGAGTGATAGAAAGGTTAGTGGAGTGATGGAAAGGTTAGTGGAGTGATGGAAGGTTAGTTGAGTGATGGAAGGTTAGTGGAGTGATGGAAGGTTAGTGGAGTGATGGAAGGTTAGTGGAGTGATAGAAAGGTTAGTGGAGTGATGGAAGGTTAGTGGAGTGATAGAAAGGTTAGTGGAGTGATGGAAGGTTAGTGGAGTGATGGAAGGTTAGTGGAGTGATAGAAAGGTTAGTGGAGTGATGGAAAGGTTAGTGGAGTGATGGAAGGTTAGTGGAGTGATGGAAGGTTAGTGGAGTGATGGAAGGTTAGTGGAGTGATGGAAAGGTTAGTGGAGTGATGGAAGGTTGGTGGAGTGATGGAAAGGTTAGTGGAGTGATGGAAGGTTAGTGGAGTGATGGAAGGTTAGTGGAGTGATAGAAAGGTTAGTGGAGTGATGGAAAGGTTAGTGGAGTGATGGAAGGTTAGTTGAGTGATGGAAGGTTAGTGGAGTGATGGAAGGTTAGGGGAGTGATGGAAGGTTAGGGGAGTGATGGAAGGTTAGTGGAGTGATGGAAGGTTAGTGGAGTGATGGAAGGTTAGTGGAGTGATGGAAAGGTTAGTGGAGTGATGGAAGGTTGGTGGAGTGATGGAAGGTTGGTGGAGTGATGGAAAGGTTAGTGGAGTGATGAAAGGTTAGTGGAGTGATGGAAAGGTTAGTGGAGTGATGGAAGGTTAGTGGAGTAACAAAGTGGTTAATGAAGTAACAAAGAGGTTAATGAAGTGATGAAGAGGTTAGCGTAGAGACGAAGAGGTTAATGATGTGATGAAAAGGTTAGCGGAGTGACGAAGAGGTTTAGTGGAGTGATGAAGAAGTTAGCGGAGTGAAGAAAAGGTTAGCGTAATGACAAAAGAGTTAGTGGAGTGACAAAGAGGTTAGTAGAGTGGTGAGGAGATTAGTAGAGTGATGAAGTGGTTAGGGAAGTGATGAAAAGGTTAGCTGAGTAATGAAGAGGTTAATGGAGGCATGAAGTGGTTAGTGGAGTGACGAACTTGTTAATAGAGTGATAAAATGGTTAGTTGAGTGACAAGGGGTAAGTGAAGTGATGAAGAAGTTAGCGCAGCGACAAAAAGGTTAGTGGTATGACTGACTCACAGCCCAAACTTGATGTGTTTTGATTCATGAAACAGAAAGGTCATGACCCTATGTGAAATAAACCGTAAAACAAATTGTGCTGAATTTGGATGCACTGGACTATTTGGTGCAAAACACAGTACTATGTACTCCACCTTAGGAAACATAGGGAACAAGAAAACAAAACTGCCAGAGGAGGAACTTACTGTAAAATCCTGCACATCGTGTATAATACGCATGCTTGATCTTGCCCACAATGTTCAGGATAAAAGAAAATCTGTGTACCACGATGTTTCAAGATTGTATTTGATGAAACATTAGTTAAAAAACTGAAAGTAGGGGTAATATAAGAAACAAATAAGTACGCAACATGTAAACTTTAGGTACTTTAGACTCCCACGTCATCACTCTCATTGAAAAAAATCTGGCACATTCTATGTCGTGCCATTTTCACTGTCAAATTGTAACAAACTTTCCAATGTACGTTACTTAACAGTAATCAATGTAGGTTACTTAACAGTAATCAATGTAGGTTACTTAACAGTAATTTTCTTCTTCTTTATACTGGTTTAAAAGACTTTACAGCGTCTGTATACAACCAGTTTCGTGGAAGGTGGATTTTACCAGTGAGTGAGTCCATCTTAATAGACTCAAACACTAGAGCTAAGTCAACCCACAGCCAGTTAGGCGCCATCTAAAGCTGCTCTTAACAAATCACCTAGGGAAAGGTACAAATAACTTGGGTAGATTATTAATTTGAATTTAGTCCCGGCAGCGGCCGTTAAGCCTACTTTTTTAGATTTCCAACTGCCAAGGAATTTTAAACGTGCTCGATACTGAACACGGGAGTCCGAT
Organism: Ariolimax columbianus; assembly: GCA_036924085.1. Lineage (NCBI taxonomy): Eukaryota > Metazoa > Mollusca > Gastropoda > Stylommatophora > Arionidae > Ariolimax > Ariolimax columbianus. The sequence goes on from JAVGWX010000018.1 coordinate 21,541,414, forward strand.
CTCACTACCCAGAGATCAGGGGAATTTTTACCAGAAGATCCACGTGAAAAAAATCCCGGCCTCCACCGTGATCCGAACATGTGACATCCGGCACCCGAGGCAGACACCTTACCTCGAGACCGCTGAATCCCCTGGCTCCACTTAGCGGTTTGTTCTCAATATCCCACTACCAAGCTCTGAACAAGGATTTGCAAGTAACAGGATGTAGTCCAGATAACGGAATGTGTTGTGTTGCTAGTTTACAGCTTGACTGTGATATTTGCACCTTTCAGTCCAACACATCCATATTTAGCGGCTGGCATTTTTCGGGCACCGGGTTAGCCTACCCTCTTCGATCCCTTCTCCTTAGCAAGTCTTTTCTGTTGTAGCATGTTATCCAGGATCACCACATGGAGGTGTAGAAGGATCTTTACAGCTCTGGTTCGCTGGCTCTGACACTAACAGTAAGCTATGGGTCGCTGACCGCTGCAGCTCATGCGCTGCTCCACTTAACGGTAATGAAAATGACGTATTTTTATTACTCATGTATAATATGCCTCTGAGTTTTATCGAAGGTAAATGGAGTAAAAATTGTGCATATTATATGCAAGATTTTAACAGTAGCTTTTATAAAATGTAAACAAAACAAGGCTGTAGACTTATAGCATGGAAGAGCTCCGATATAAAAACCCTGTAAGAGTCTAGGCACTGCACATATTTCTGTTACTTTTTTCTCACTGTGTGATATTTGCCATCAACTGTTCATGTATTGTGTTCCAGAAATAGTCATATTGTGATATTAATATTTGTTCTTGCTGTACATATGCTGTCTATTTTTGGTTTTGTCAGTTTATTTGATATGAGATTAATTTGTACATATGTGGTTTCATGATTTGATACTTTTCATAGCTTGAGACATTTCATGATTTGCGACTTTTTTATGGCTTGAGACTTTTCATGATTTGAGAGTTTTCATGGCTTGAGACTTTTCAATGCTTGAGAAATTTCATGATTTGATACATTTCATGGCTTGAGACTTTTCATGATTAGAGACTTTTCATGATTTGAGACTTTTCATGATTTGAGACATTTCAGGATGTAAGACTTTTCAGGTTTTAAGACTTTTCATGTCGTGGGCCATTTCATGATTTGACTTTTCATGATTTGAGACTTCTCATGACTTGAGACTTCATATACATTGCATTAGGGGTCCTGAATATTTTTGTTTCGCTTTACCTTTATGGTTTTTAGTAACCTTTCCTAGACCAACTTGCCTTTTTACTATGGCTTCCTGTACTCCGCTATCTTATTTTGTGAACCTTCCAGTACTTTCTTTTAGTTTTCTACCTGTCCAGACCATTTTTAGCTCTTAACAAACCCATTTTGAATCCTTCTCTAAGCTCTAATGACAAGCTTCTCAAATGAAAGTCTCGCGAGACACAACGATGGGATTAATTTTAATTAATTAGTTTTTGGTGGATACGGAGGTGATCTTGAATCCTTCATACACTAGATACTGATTTGTGTAACCTTGAGACTTTTGTGCACCATAGAGTGATTTCTGTGACCTTGAGGCTCTTGTACACCTAGTAGTGATTTGTGTTACCGTCAGGCTGTATGTTGTCCAAAAATGTATGATTTTTGTGACTATGGGGCTCTTGTACACAAAATAGGGATTTTTGTGACCTTGAGACTCTTTTGCACAAAATAGTGTTTTGCACAAAATAGTGATTTTTGTGACCCTTAAGTTCATGCACACAAAATAGTTACTTATGTGACCTTGAAGCTCTTGTTCTCAAAATAGTGATATTTGTAACCTTGAGTCTCTTGTATGCAAAGTAGTGATTTTTGTGATCTGGACTCTCTTGCATTCTAATAGTAATCTTGTTCAGTTTAAAATGTATTATCACACTAAGTGTATGCGTCTACATTTGTATTATATTGCGGTTGAGCTTTTTCAAGCAGTAGAGAGCTTAAATAAAATAAGGATTGAAATGTTTCCAGAAATAAAATCAGTGTTAGTTGAGTCATAAGTGTGATTAGTGGTATGAAAGTTAATGCCATTAAATTTGCATATGACCAAGCGATATTGGGATCAATAGCAATGTTGCAAATGCTTGAGAAAATTACAAGCGCAGCCAAAGAGTTTAGCATGATAAATAAACACATTGAAGACAAAGACTTTGGTAATATCTAAGCAATATAGGCAAATACATATGATCATCAATGGAGAAATAATCGAACGTACAGAAGTTTACATATTTGGGACAAACTGTAACAGAAGATGCCCGCAATCAGACAGAAATTAAGATAAGGATTGCAATGACGAAAACGGGCTTCAAAGAAAAACAGAAATTGTTAACCTCAAAAAATATCATGATAAAGTACTGCGGAAAATAATAATCACCACTCATATATGGCCAACTCACCGAACGGGGCTGAAACATGGACTCTAGCAAAGAAGGATGAAAAAGATTGGAAGCTTTTGAAATGTGGTGCTACCGTCGTAGAATGGAAAGAGTGAGTTGCACAGAAATAAGATCCAATGACAATGTACTCACTTATGTAGGTGCACTAAAGGTAAATATGATATAGAAACGTTGGTTGAGTTGGCTGAGTCTTCTGCAGAAGATAGAGGGCAAAATTCAAGGGAAGAAAGGACGGGGGCGACCAAAACTCGCCTTTACATCTCAGGCATGCACGGACATTAAAGTACAAACCTATGCTGAAATTAAGAGAACTGCGGAGGATAAGGTCAAGTGTAGAGACATGCTCGGACAACCGTACAACCAGTCTCTGGACTGATCAACGAGAGGAAAGGGTCAAATGATGAGACATACTCAGACAACCTTACAACTAGTCTGTGGACTAATCAACCAGAGAATAGGGTCAAATGTAGAGACATACTCAGACAACCTTACAACCAGTCTCTGGACTGATCAACCAGAGGATAGGATCAAATGAAGAGACATAGTCAGACAGCCTTACAACTAGTCTCTGGACTGATCAACCAGATGATGACGATGAAGTGTGAATGGTTGTAGTGTGTGTCTAATAGAGAAAACATAATTTTAATTTTGACATGTAGCACCAAATGTAAGATTTTCATATTGGATTCTTTGCCGATGATGGATGTAACATCTGTTGATATCTTTCAGGGCAAAAATGAACATCTTTCACTTTGCTCTGTCTGCTATCATCCTTTGCACGATTTTCCAAATGCTGATTCATTTTTTACAGTTTTGGCTTCCTATGGATTCTCGTCAATATTTTTTTCTTCAATTCTACATCTCTCTCATGCTTCTGTTATACAATCGATAGCGTAGCAGTTCCAGTGATGGTGTGAGGAACTTTTCTGAGGGGGTGGGGGGGGGGGGCATGATCTCAATCACTCTGAGGCAGGCATGTGCAAAACCATGGTTGCAGGTTAGGTCTGCTCCGTCACAGGAATTGATATGACTCTGTATTCACCCTTACCCAACCTGCTCGGCTGAAGATTCAACTTGTGGCCATCTGTATTATTGTGGGTTCAGCACTGCAACAACCACTTCAGGGTTTAACCTGTCACAATCACCTAATTCAGGGTTCAGTCTGTGACATCCATTTAATTCATGGTTAAATCTGTGACATCCACCTAATTCAGGGTTCAGTCTGTGATATCCACTTAATTCAGGGTTCAGTCTGTGACATCCATTTAATTCAGGGTTAAATCTGTGACATCCACCTAATTCAGGGTTCAGTCTGTGACATCCACTTAATTCAGGGTTCAGTCTGTGACATCCACTTAATTCAGGGTTCAGTCTGTGACATCCACTTAATTCAGGGTTCAGTCTGTGACATCCACTTAATTCAGGGTTCAGTCTGCAACAACAACTTAATTCAGGGTTCAGTCTGTGACATCCACTTAATTCAGGGTTCAGTCTGTGACATCCACTTAATTCAGGGTTCAGTCTGTGACATCCACTTAATTCAGGGTTCAGTCTGTGACATCCACTTAATTCAGGGTTCAGTCTGTGACATCCACTTAATTCAGGGTTCAGTCTGCAACAACAACTTAATTCAGGGTTCAGTCTGTGACATCCACTTAATTCAGGGTTCAGTCTGTGACATCCACTTAATTCAGGGTTCAGTCTGTGACATCCACTTAATTCAAGGTTCAGTTTGCAACAACAACTTAATTCAGGGTTCAAACTTCAACAACCACTTAATTCAGGGCTCAGATGCTCCCCTTGCTTCGGCGGGAACTGTTACACAGACTGCAACAACTACTTATTTCAGGGTTTAGTCTATGACATCAAGTGAATTCGGGGTTTAATCTGTAACAACCACTAAGTTCAGAGTTCAACTTGCAACAACCACTTAATCCAGTCTTCAACCTGTGACAACCATTTCATTCTTGGCTCAAATTTGCAACCATTCTCTTAATTCAGGGTTCAACTTGCAATAACCATTTAATTCGGTGTTCAACCTACGGCAATCACTTAATTCAGTGTTCCATCTGTTACAACTAAATTCAGTTTTCAACCTGTGAAAATAAGTTAATTCAGTGTTCAGTCTGTGACAACCATTTAATTCAGTGTTCTTGCTTGTGGCCATTCTCTTAATTCAGGGTTCAACCTAAAACTACCCGTTTAACTTAAGGTTCAGTCTGTGACCACCCTGTTAGGGTTCAACTTGCCACCAGCCACATAATTCAGGGATCTCAGCTTGCAGCTGCCTGTTTTTTCAGAGTACAGCCCATTACCACTCATTAAACCTGCAATTACCAACTTCAGGGTTTAACCTGCTACAACAACTAAATTCCATGTTCAACATGCTACAACCACTTAATTCAGTCTTCAACCTGTGAAAACCAGTTAATTCAGGGTTCAATCTGTGAAAACCAGTTAATCCAGGGTTCAACCTGTGAAAACCAGTTAATCCAGGGTTCAACCTGTGAAAACCAGTTAATTCAGGGTTCAACCTGTGAAAACCAGTTAATTCAGGGTTCAACCTGTGAAAACCAGTTAATCCAGGGTTCAACCTGCGACAACCAGTTAATTCGGGGTTCAACCTGTGACAACCACTAAATTCAGTGTTAAACCTGTGACAACCATTAAATTCAGTGTTAAACCTGTGACAACCACTAAATTCAGTGTTCAACCTGCGACAACCACTTAATTCAGTGTTCAACCTGTGAAAACCACTTAATTCAGTGTTCAATCTGTGACAACCATTTAATTCAGTGTTCTTGCCTGCGATCATTCTCTTAATTCAGGGTTCAACCCGAGACTACCCGTTTAACTTAAGGTTCAGTCTGTGACCACCCTTTTAGGGTTCAACTTGCCACCAGCCACATAATTCAGGGATCTCAGCTTGCAGCCGCCTGTTTGTTCAGAGTACAGCCCATTACCACTCGTTAAACCTGCAATTACCAACTTCAGGGTTTAACCTGCTAGCACCGACTTAATTTATAGTCTAACCCCAAACACCCTTTAACTTCTCATTCAACCTATTCCCACTGGATACGTTCAGCTCTTGAGACGAAAACTGTTACACATGCCAGCTCTAAGGTAACTATCTAAAGTACTTGTATATCACAAGATCATCTTATATGTCAATGGCAAATATTTGCTTTAACTCATTTTGTCAGTTTCACTAATTTATATTTATTAAAGTAGTATAATTTTACATACTTGGAATTCTGGTATTCAAACCGGTATGTCGATAATGTCTGTTGCCAGGCAGCCGAAGGCGGTCGGCTATCCGTAGTTGGTATGTTCAACTTCCTGCAGCTTACTAGACCTGGGGGAAAGTATTAGGGTAGATTTTAAAATTGACTTTTTTATTTCCAACTGCTAAGGGATTTTTAATGTGCTCGACACTGAACAGGCAGTCCAATCTCACTACCCAGAGATCACGAGAATTTTTACCAGAAGATCCGCGTGAAAAATCACAGTCTCCACCATGATTCAAACCCACGACCTCCGGCACCCGAGGCAGACCTCTGAATGCAGCCAATTATGACATGGATACCATTTTATCTAGATAAGGTTTCCATCTCTACAAATAATATATCCATTTTATGCTGAAAGAAAAAGGGTAGAGGTAGTCCCATGGAAGGATATGTCACTGGGAATGAAGTGACGAAGACTTTCTGGTATAATGTACAGGAAATGTGTGAAGTGAGTCCTGGAAAGTTTGTCACATTTGCTTTCTCAGTTTTATAGAGCTTGGTATGGGCAGGTGTAAACTTGATGTAGACTTTCAGGAGAAGTGTAATGGAAGTCTAATAATATTTATTTCAATGACTTAGTCACCGATTAATTTATCAATTTGGGGAATGCTGAAGGGCGACCAGTTGGAAGAAGTGGATACCTTTATCTATTTCAGAAGCACAATAGACACATCAGAAGGTCATATGTTCATAGTTCTTAGTCGACCTGTACTTCTACAGGGATGTACACCCCTGTGCAGGCCCCAGCTCTGGTATGATCTGGATGTAGTCAGGAGGATTTCCTGCTTAGCAGGCTAGGCTCATGCAGCTTATTACTCCGCTGCATTGGGACAAGTTCCAGAAAGGGTGGTTAACTGATGTGCAAATCTTATAGACTCAAACACTAGAACAAAGTCGACCCATAGCCTGTTAGGCACCATCTATGCTGCTCTAAACAAACCACCTAACCGTGGTCGGTGTTATACCATGTGACACAGTTAGCCACTTCTTATGACATGCTCTCTGTGTGGCAGTGGTGCTATTCTTGTCCTTGTCATACTCAAAGACCCCGGTAGACCACTCAGTTCTTCTTCTTCTTCATACACTGTCAGAGGTCAACTTGAATTTGTTCGAAGAAAGCAGCAGTCATCCTGGGGCTGTCGACACTTCCATAGAGCTTGTCTAGTGTTGGCCACATGTGCTATATCTGGTCCTCGTATATCAGGCAATTTTGCAGCAGATGTTCAGCGGTTATTTTCCCAGTATCACAGATGCATTCGTCAGTAGCACCTATCTTCAGTTTATTGAATAGATGGTACGTCAGTCTGTTGTGGCCTGTGCGGAGTCTGAAGACCACGACCTGCTCTCTTCTGTTCAAATGGTAATAATCATAATTTTTTGTGTAGCCAGTATGCTCTGTTTCTCATTTGGTCATGTATCTGGCCCTAATAAACTTTTCGACTCCTCGTAGGTCACACTAGAATCTGGTTGTGGACCACTCGGTTGAGCCTGTTAGGCATCATCTATGCAGCTCTAAACAAACCACATAACCGTGGCAGGTTTTATGTCATGTGAGACAGTTAGTCGCTTTTTATGATATGCTCTCTGTGGGGTAGTGATGCTATTCTTGTCATACACAATGACCCTGACGGACCACTCAGTTGCATATGTACGGATCAGAATTCAAAAGGCAAGGGGGGCATTTCTGACGCTAAATAACAAATGGAGATCCAGAGAAATCAAGATTCAAACCAAAATGAGAATATTCAACACCAGTGTCAAGTCGGTGCTGTTGTTTGGAACAAAGACCTGGAGAACAACTAAATCAATACACCAAAGGCTTCAGTCTTTCGTTAAAAGATGCCTGTCAAGAATAATCAGTATGAAGTGGCAGGACATGGTGAGGAATGAAGACCTATGGGTAAGGAGTCAACCTGTATCCACTGGAACAACAAATACAGTGAAGAAAATGGGGCTGGATAGAACATACTCTGTGGAAGGCACAGTTCAACACACAGGCTCTTACATGGAATCCTCAAGGGAAGAGAGAGAGAGGTATGCCCAAAAATACATGGAAAAGAGAATATGAGAAGTAACTAAGATTAAATGATTACACCCAGAGAGAGGCAGAAAGAGCAGCCCAAAACTATTCATGCTAGCGTGATGTTGTCAATGGGCTATGCAACGAGAGGAGTAACGGACTTTGATTGGTAGGTGTACAAACTTACATCACTTTAATAGATGGTGTGAGGTTACTCTCAGAATATCTCGCCGTAGTCACAGCGCTAAAAAGCCAGAAAAACACTGAGCTTAATGACTTAAGAGCAGCACTCTGCAAACTGTGCCAGCAGTCCGCACCAAAAAGGGTAGTGGTACAGTGGGTCCCATCACACTGCAACATCCAAGGCAACGAGGAGGCAGACAGACTGGCAAGACTACCACAAACAGATACCAGTATGACGTACGAAGAGTCAAAACGGCTTATCAAAGCCAGATACATGACCAAATGGGAAACCGAACATACTGGTTACACCAAAAACGATGCCTATTACCAGTTGAACCGAAGAGAGCAGGTCGTTGTCTTCAAACTTCTCACTGGCCACAATAGACTGAGGTACCACCTATTCAACAAATTGAAGATAGGGTGTACCGACGAATGCCCGTGCGGTACTGGTAAAATGACCGCTGAACATCTGCTGCAGAACTGCCCGACATACGAGGATCAGAGAGAGCAGATGTGGCCATTACCAGTGGAACTGCAAGACAAGCTCTATGGCAGTGGCGACAGCCTCAGGATGACCGCCGCTTTTTTCGAAAAAATAATGGTTACTGTCTGACTGGGTACGCAGAAGAAGAAGAAGACTCTCAGAATAGTTATAGTGGTGTTTACCTGTCTGATTTCAAGATTTCATGTCTAAAAAGACTAAAGGTACAATCATATTATTCACTGCAATAGGCAATTAAATATGAAAGACTTCTTTGTACAATGTACAGGTGAGGTACTTACTTACTTAGTCACTCTTCTACCGTGATGACAGGTTAGGTATGGAGTTAAAAGAAATAATTACCGGTTGTCTTTGTTTGGACTTTGGACAGGTGTGAAGTTACTCTCAGAAAAGATCTAGCAGTTTTTTGTTTGTTTGGACAGGTGTGAAGTTACTCTCAAAAAAATTATAGAGGCTTACCTACGACAAACAGTGGAGCTAGAAAGTAATTTGTGCCATTTTAAACTTCCCAACACAGTAAAGATACCGCTAATATGCCAGTGGGGCATGCTGGGAATATGCTGTTATGCACATATTTTTCACAGATGGGCTGATGTAGCCAACCACCATTACTTTTCAAGATTATTCTGGTACCCATTTTTTAGGCTGGGTTGACCTCAGAAGTTGTTTTGCGATTTAAAAAATCCCGCACAATCTAGTGGGCCGAACCCCGATTGCTCTGCTAGGTCCTGGGAAGCCAGTGCACTAAGTACTACACTACCTCAGCTATCACCCAAAAGGCTATGGTCCGGGGTAGAAAAGGTGTTGCTTCCGCCAGTAGAATACAGAGAGGCAAATATATAATAACGGCTGGACCAAGAAACCCCGGCACATAAGATACTACTCAAGTCGTTCCTCAGCGCCAAAAGACTTCCCCCGACCGGATGGAGGTGCAGAAGAGGCCGTCCCCGTATGGTATGGCTCCAGGAGATATCAACCTCCACGTCCACCCTGGACAAGGCCGGAACCTAGCCGTAGCAGTGGGTCATGGATGTGGTAACAGCCTTTAGACGCCTAAGCAAACATTATTATTATTAAAATTATAATGAAAAAAAAAGAAAAATATCACAAATGTTACTTAAATAAAAATAAACGTGAATAATTCATTATGTTTTAGTACTGCAATCTTGTTGAGGATTTGCCCAGGACATTTATGAAAATATTTTTCGATTGGGCTCTTCCCACTCATACATTCCCACTGCATCTCTCTCCCCACTCCCCGCACTTTACAGCAGTACCTTCACAAATGTATTGACTTGACTTTTCCAATCACTTGGATAACGAGTACTCACTCTTTTTCCATGAAGTTTAGAACAATCATTTTCAGTTGTCCACGGGGATTAGAAGGGAATCCTGTGCCAAAGTTGGTGAAGCTAAGACATGATATGAGATTGTGCACGAGCAACATACTTTTACTTTGCAGCACACAAGCAAGCATATTCTCATTTATTACACATATAAATGAATGTGGCCTGCTCTCTGCCCACTCACATGGTCTCTGACCTCTGCTTCCGGAAGATCTTTTCAAACCTTTTTATAAGCTATTAAACATATCAGTAATATAACATGCATAGAATAATGGGACGTTTTATTTTATTTTATACTTTGGTTGTGTTTATTGGACAAATTTGATCATTTCTCTTTTGATGTTATTCAAATGTTCAACTTATTTGTTGTTTGATGAGTTGAGATGATTTTTCTGTGTTCCTGGGTACATTGAATATGATGAACTGTTTATATGTTATTTGAGTGAACTATAACCTGTTTATTTTGTTAGTTTACTTATTCTGTTGTAGTCTCATGCAGCTAAGGCTTAGTGTCGATTTCTTTGGATTGTTTATAGTTCTGTATCCTTATGTAAAGACACAGTTAAACTATATGCAACAAACCTACTTTTGTTTTGTTCTTGTGTATTGAAATGTTGTGTACTTGTTGCTGTAGTCACTCTTGGATAGGGTTGAAAGATCTGAGATGTTTTTCTGTTTGTGTGGTCACTCATGGATGGGTTGAAATATCTGAAATGTTTTTCTGTTTGTGTAGTCACTCATGGATGGGTTGAAAGATCTGATATGTTTTTCTGTTTGTGTGGTCACTCATGGATGGGTTGAAATATCTGAAATGTTTTTCTGTTTGTGTAGTCACTCATGGATGGGTTGAAAGATCTGAGATGTTTTTCTGTTTGTGTGATCACTCATGGATGGAATTGAAAGATCCGAGATGTTTTTCTGTTTGTGTGATCACTCATATCTAAGTGTAGCAGGTTCCCGTCTCTTATCTACTTTCTTTCTTACAATTACAACTCTTTAACTCCCAACTCTAATGAGAACACTCTAACAATTATTGGAACTGCAGCAATAACAAATGAATGTTTATTTTATAAACAACAATCGTATTATAACATTAATATCACCATGTAAAAAACAACTAAATTAACTATAACGTTTATCAAGAGGTTCATGCAAATAACACAGGTCAAGCTCTTGCACTATTCAACCATAGGTACTACCACTTGAATCAATCCCAGCTTATGTTCCTACTACTTTAACACTCTCTTATCTCACTACAGTTGACACTAACTATCTAGCTAAGTAGCTCTTGTCCACTGCCAATCCTCTGGTCTTCGATTGTCTGGTGTCCTCCTGTTCTTCCCCTCTGCTCCTGTAGCTTCTGGTCTTCAAGTCAGAAACTATGTGACAAATACAACCGTTCTTGCACCATGCTTGTTCTCCATACAGGAATAACGCTTTTGATGTCAGGGGTTCTCATATTGATGACAGTGGTTCTAATACTGGTAGAAATCAGGTCAAAAACGACACTTTTGTTATTACGGGTTGTCGGGGATGAAAGTTTCGTGTTTAAGGAAAACATGTCTCGTTCTGACTAGTGTGCAGTCAAATCCATCTCCAGGAGCTTAAGAGTCAACGTCAATTGTGACAAGGTTTCAGCGTCGATTCATCAGGACAAAATGCACAGTTAAATGCTTAAAAGTGCTGGTTGGGGTTGGCAATCTGTACCACTCAACCAAGTGCTGGGGAAGTCTTTACCACTCAACCAAGTGCTAGTTTGGGTTGGCAGTTTTTACCACTCAACCAAGTGTTGGGCTTGGGTTGGCAATCTTTACCGCTCAACCAAGTACTGGGTTTGGGTTGGCAATCTTTACCACTCAACCAAGTGCTGGTTTCGGTTGACATTCTTTACCACTCAACCAAGTGCTGGTTTCGGTTGACATTCTTTACCACTCAACCAAGTGCTGGTTTTGGTTGACATTCTTTACCACTCAACCAAGTGCTGGTTTTGGGTTGGCAATCTTTACCGCTCAACCCAGTGGTGGATCAAGATCTTCCTTCTCAGTAACTAGAATCTGTTTTGGTGACTTCTCTGTTTTTCTAGTACTGTTCTATCTGTTCTAACTATTCACTTTAGCTGATGTTCAAGCTCTGTTCTAGCTACTCTAGCATGTGTTTGAGTGGTTATGTGTGAGTGGGAAGATGTAGTTGTATGGGTCATGTAGTGAGTGTGGGGGAGTGTATGCTGGTGTATATGTGTGTGTGACAGAGAGAGAGAGACGGTGATTATGTAAATGCAATGTCATGACTCCAGGCTGAGAATCTATTATTCAAGATGTCAAGAGGGAGCCACGTAGCGCAGTGGTTAGCGTGCTAGCTTCACATCTGAGTGGTCCTGGGTTCATTCCCCAGTTGAGGCGGTAATGTTTTTTCAGAACGCAACAGCTCCCGGATCGACCAAACCTTAAATGGGTACCAGTTCAGTCCGGGAAGTAAAAGCGGCGAGGGATAGGAAATGGCTACCGCCCTCATATAGCCGAGCCTTTGAAATGTGAGATCGCTAACACGTCACACCCCTACAGCAGTAATGCTATGGGTTACTTTACTTTACTTTTACAAGATAGGGTAGAAGATTCTCCAACTCAAGAGATTGCACACATCCTGAGTTTGATCAACAACTCCAGAAATACTACCCCATATACACATGTGAGGGGTTTTGGAGGGAAAAGCATAACAGGACCACTGTTTCCGTCCCAGCATGTTGTAAGAGATGACTAAATAAGATTCTACGTGGGACTGACAACTTCATCATGTAAAAACAGGAATGGACACCCTTAACTCCTCTTAAATGGCAGACATGAGACTCTTGGCTTGAACAACCTCAAACATGACTGCTACTTCCTTGATGGCTCTTCATCTTATCTTGGTTACGTTCTTGGTTGTGCAGCGATTTTAAGTCCAAATGCTGCAAAGAAGCAAGTGCATCAAGTCGCCTGAGCAGACATAGCTGGAGTGTGTACAACCAGCAAACTATGTGAACCATCAGTATCTACATTCTTCAATATTTACTGATTTGGACTAAGCATCTATCGATCTGGCTGTAGTGTTATTGTGTCTTTTTACCAACCTGCTTAAGAACTTACTTAGTCGCTCCTCTTCTACCGTGAGGTGTAGAAGTGTTGACTATTGTGTCTTTGCATGGTGGAGCGGCTGCCTCCTTACAGCCTCCATGCCTGCCGATCCGTTTTTGTCCACGGCTGCTTATTTATTCGCAGCCAACCTCCAAATTAGGAGGCCTATACAGGAAGAGATGACATCTGAGGAGTTGACATCGTACGCAAGGGAGATTTTGATCTCGACAGCAAAAGAAATGATTCCAAAGAGATTGCACAAGACACAGAGCTATATAACAGACGAAACACAGAAACTCATTGCAGAAAGGCAACAATTAAAACAAATGGGAAGTAAGGGGACCAACACAGCATATAAAAACTGCGCAAGAAAAGTTAGAAGAGAAATAAGAAAAGATAAAAGAAGATACATAGTAGAAACATGTAAGGATATAGAAAACCTACAACAACAAGGCAGAGAAAGAGATGCATTCAAAGCAATAAGAACACTGACAAGGGAATTACGTCCGGTTCCACATGTCATCAATGACGAAGAGGAAAACACACTAACAGAAACCAAAGACATACTGAATAGATGGAGAGAGTACTGCAGAACCATGTATGGAGACAGCACAAAGCGCTCAGTTACAATCCTACCAAAGGATGAGAAAGAACCTGAACCAACATTGGAAGAAGTACGCTCTGCAATTAAAAGCCTGAAAAAGGGAAAGTCCCCATGATGCGATGATATCCCAGCAGAGCTAATACAAGCAGGAGGGGAGGCATGTGCTCGAGTCTACCACAAGCTGTGTAAACAGATATGGCACAGTGCAGAGTGGCCAGAAGCATGGAAGAAATCAATTTATATCCCCCTCCCCAAAAAAGGCAACCTGAAGCTGTGCACGAACTACCGAACTATCGCACTGATCAGCCATGCTAGGAAGATACTCCTGCGAATCCTATTAAGAAGGATAGAGAAAAGGTTTGAATCTGAAATTCACGTAGTCCAGGCAGGTTTTAGGAAAGACAGAGGGACCCGGGACCACATATTCAATTTAAGGAATATCTATGAAAAATGTAGAGAGTTTAATGTAGACCTGTACACATGTTTCATTGATTACACTAAGGCCTTCGACACGGTAAAACATCAAAATCTGTGGAGAATCATGAAGGAAATGGGGTTTCATTTGCATATAGTCCATCTCATTGACACATTATACCAAGATCAACAAGCCGCTGTCCGAGTATCTGGGCAAACATCAGATTGGTTTGCAGTACAAAAGGGAGTCCGACAGGGATGTATACTCTCACCTTATCTGTACAACATATATGCGGAATGTATAATGAGAAATGTGCGAGAAGATGAGAACATTGAAAGTTTCGACCCATTTACGATTGGAGGGTGCGAGATTCCAGAGTTACGATATGCAGATGACACAGTGATACTATCAAGAAGTGCGGAAGGGCTAGAGCAGCTACTTTCAGCCGTTAATGGACATAGTAAAGATCAAAATCTGTTCATAAACATAAACAAAACAAAGATAATGACCACCGATAAAACACAATGTCAGCATACATTTACAGTGGGTGGTGAGGAAATAGATCAGGTTACACATTTTGAATATCTGGGCTCCAGAATCGACAAAAATGGTGACTGATCGAAAGAAATCAGAAGAAGACTAGCTATGGCAATGCAGAGACTGAACAGCCTGAAGAAATTATGGCAGGGCACCAACAAAACAATAAAAGTAAAAGTCTTGAGAGCCTGTGTTTTTCCTGTGGCAGCTTATGGCTGTGAAGCATGGACGATTACCAAAACTTCTAGACAAAGAATCGAATCCTTCGAGTCAAAATGTTACAGAAAGATCCTCAGAATACCCTGGACAGAGAAAAGAACAAATGTAGACATTCGGCAAGAGTTGAGCATACAGGAGAACTGGTTTATCAATTCCATTTTGGCTAGAAAATGCAAATACTTTGGTCACATCAAGAGACACAACGGTCTTGAGAGGACGGTGATGGAAGGTATGGTGCCAGGCAAAAGAGGAAGGGGTAGACCAAGAAGACGATGGCACCAAGATATCCAGGAGTGCCTGAGTATGACAGTGGCGGAAGCTGGAGTTTTGGCAAGGGAACGAGTTTCTTTCAGACAGACTGTGATGGGAGCGACGTTCTACAAAGGACATGCTACATGATGATATCTTCAAATGGTCGCAGCGTCTATCCCAGGATAGAAGAGGCCTAGAAACACCAAAATGACTTTTAAGCCTCCAGGACACACGAGCGGACGTCAATGGATGGTCCTAATTATTGACGTATTATTTTGGTGTCTTACTAATGAGTCTTACAATGCTTAAGGCGTAAAAAATGTGTTCTGAGTGCGTAAATTAGGTTGTTTAAAAAAACATGTAAGCCAAAACATCCATCATGTTGTGAAAAGTGACGTACTTCGTCTTATGAATATCGAATGACCTTCAATCGCTCTTTGTTATCGTCAGTTAAGTTGAACCATATTTGACAGTTGTGAAAGAGGACCTGCGTCTGATCGGTGGACAACAGAAGCACTTTTCAAAGACTTTTCAAAATATATATAACACTCTTCAACATCGATGCTAACTCGTGGGAATACTTGACACAGGACCACCAGGCATGGCGTAGAAAACCACCGCCAGGGACCGCGCCCCTTTTGTCGAGGAGAGCAGTATCTCCGAGGCGGAGAGAACGTACTGTGCGAAAATACAACGCGACTGGCACTCGCATGTTCAATTCTAACCTTAAATGCTGTTTATGTAAAAGGAGTTTATGTGCCAGAATTGGATTATACAGCCACTTCTAGACTCACCAGTGAGGTGCCACACAACATGTCTCACTGCTGGTGTAATCATTGCTTGCGAGGGACGGCCATTAATATTTGAAAGTTGTACTGCGATATTTTCACTTCTCGACCCTGCACCTCCGCTTTTGGCAAATCGTTGCTTTTTGCTGGATATATCTCTTTCTAGCCATAGGCTGTCGCCAGCCTGTCTTCGAGGCAGCAGGGGGATTGAGGTCCGATTTGTCCCTATTTAAAATGGGCTGCCTCTTTGAATTAACGAGTGTTCTCTAACGAGTTAAGATAGGGACAACATTATTGACACATTTCAAGAATATGTGGGTAATCGCCATAAGCTTGATATTTTTAGTCAAAATGTATGCCTTCAAACCTGGACCCCAGGAGAAAGACGAAGAGATATGCATATTGTCGTTGTGTGACACAGGTCTGGAAGGCATGCATGGACTAGAAAGGCTTCAGTGTGCAACGCATGTCCAGTAGTCGTATAACGAGGGTTGGTCATAGGACCAGCTATCATCCACCTCCACCACCCCTTCCTTGATATTATCCTTGACGTCTATCCAGTAGTATGTGAGGAAGGCAACAACATTTGCTATGTATTCTGACCCTTTGCTGTGCTGTAGTAATATGGACCTAGGTCTATTGTCAAAGCATCCAACCACCCCATTGATGACGCGTACAAGACTACCAAAACGGCGTTCACCGTGTTCATCTGTTGTCAGGCATGCCTCCCACGTGACCATCCCAGTCTTAGTTTGAATGAAAATACTGTTTCTACAACGTCCCGAAATATAGTTTGATGTCGAATTTCCTGTTTTTGGATCTGATCACTTATCAATATATTCAGTATACGTCGTTCCGCGTCTTTGAGTAACCCGAAGCTTTTCAGCATCTGCCTTGCGCAATTGGCACACTTCACACGTCATTCCTGGCTGCATGACCACGGGGTTAAAGATGTCAGCTATAGGACTAAAGCACGTTTTTCAAAGCACATACGGCTACAAGAACAAGTGGGCACAGCTACAATTTAATTAATGAAAGATCCAGATTATATATTACGAAATAAGTTTTTAAGTCAGAGTGGTGAATGCTTGGAATGCATCGCCACCGAAAATTATGGGGCAGGCCAGTTAATGTATAAAAATATATTAGATGCACATAGTTATTTTTAGATCACTCTAAGTAGAAAAAAAGACAGCTAGTTATGTACAGACTCTGAAAGAACCTTCTTTACCAGTATAAGAAGTTAAGTTAAGTTAAGAGACACTGCTAGTCCTAAATCTAGCTTAAAAATCATTTTAGCCGATTTCATTTAAATTTATAGCTCGCTTTATATTTAACTATTTCAGGCCGTGGTGAAATTGCTAGTGGCTCTGAAACCTTCATGTGTTATGTTCTCGTTGCAGGTTGATCAAACTGCATCCTTGTAAAATGTCCAAACCATTTTTCTGTTTCAATATAATAATTAAATGATACAAAAAAGAAAATTGAGTTGGATGGGAGACAATATGCGACATGAAAGCATTCTACAGAAGATATTAGAGGGTAGGGTCAAGGGGAGAAGTGTACGGGAGTGACCAAGACTCGCCTTTACATCACAGGCATGATTAAATAATGAATATGCTGAAATGTAGAGAGCTGCAGAGGATAGGGTCAAACGGAGAGACATGCTCAGGCTAACTTACAACCAGTCTTAGGACTGATCTAACATAGGATATGGTCAATAAAACAGACATGCCCAGACTAACTTACAGCTAGTCATAAGACTGATCTAACATAGGATATGGTCAAATAGACAGACATGCTCAGACTAACTTACAACCAGTCTTATGACTGATCTAACATAGGATATGGTCAATAAAACAGACATGCCCAGACTAACTTACAGCTAGGCATAGGACTGATCTAACATATGATATGGTCAAATAGACAGACATGCTCAGACTAACTTACAACCAGTCTTAGGACTGATCGACCAGAGGATATGGTCAATAAAACAGACATGTCCAGACTAACTTGCAGCTAGTCATAAGACTGATCTAACATAGGATATGGTCAAATAGACAGACATGCTCAGACTAACTTACAACCAGTCTTAGGACTGATCGACCAGAGGATATGGTCAATAAAACAGACATGTCCAGACTAACTTACAGCTAGTCCTAAGACTGATCTAACATAGAATATGGTCAAATAGACAGATATGCTCAGATTAACTTACAACTAGTCATAGGACTGATCTAACATAGGATATTGTCAAATAGACAAACATGCTCAGATTAACTTACAACCAGTCATAGGACTGATCTAACATAGGATATGGTCAAATAGACAGACATGCTCAGACTAACTTACATCCAGTTTTAGGACCAATCAAGCAGAGGATGGGGTCAAATGGAAAGACATGCTGAGACAACTTTACATCCAGTTTTAGGACCAATCAAGCAGAGAATGGGGTCAAATGAAAAGACATACTGAGACAACTTTACATCCAGTTTTAGGACCAATCAAGCAGAGGATGGGGTCAAATGAAAAGACATACTGAGACAACTTTACATCCAGTTTTAGGACCAATCAAGCAGAGGATGGGGTCATGATGATGATGATGGTGACATAACCAATGATGTACTAGTATGGAAGTGCTTTCACACCGCTTTCTTGAAGGAGGTCAGCGGTAGTGGTGGACATATGTTTCAGTCATCTTGTACTTTTTCGATCAACTGATGCTATGCTTCTAGCCCAGTGAGGTTCATCGATCAACTGATGCTATGCTTCTAGTCCAGTGAGGTTCATCGATCAACTGATGCTATGCTTCTAGTCCAGTGAGGTTCATCGATCAACTGATGCTACGCTTCTAGCCCATCGCGGTTAATAATTGAGGCTGCGTTCGAGGTCTTCGTTTATTCCCCACAGCTTTTCGTGCATGGTTGTCCCCTAAAGCCAGAACGTTTCTGTGTGGGAGTCCTGCAACAAATGTTCTGATTTCTGCTTGGGGGCTCAGCAATCGCATGTGGCAGTGTCTCTAAGATTCATTCTGTGAAGGTTGGCCTTAAGTCTGCAATGTTCCGTTAAATAGCCTATCCTGTTTAAGGCTTGAGATGGCTTGTAGTACGCTCCTGGTGTCTGTTAGAATGGCCATTTTAATTGTTATCTTTTGGCTGGTACGAATCTGGCTTGCTGCGTGTACAACTGTTGCTTCAGCTCTGCTATTGGTCTCTCCTGCCGGTATCGAGTGGTTTCCTATGTCGCCGTTGGGGTGAGCGATATAGATCCCACTGCTTGCCCATTTTTTCGCTCTCCGTGGCCAATCCACCTGTGTACACACGTATCTATGAGTTGCTAGGAAGCTGTCTCTTGAGCTCTTGTAGAACGTGGATTTTTGTTCTGTTGCCGACTGCTCACTTTTCATTGTTATCCCTGACACTTCCAAATTTGGACCGATCCTGGCTTCGTATCCATGGTTCTGGAATGACTGCTTCATACTTTTCGATTACGGTTTCGAGGATGTCTGCATGTTGTATAGGCTTCCGTGAAAAATGACAAAAAGATGCGAATGAGTAATGAAATTTGTAAAAAAAAAAAAAAGGTGTCAACTGAACGGTACAGCACATGTCTTTTCAGACAACTAAGCGTGGCACTGCATGAATGTGGTCCGGGTTTCTCTGCTAGAGTAAGACACAGTAATGCTGCTGGCCAGAGTGGTGCATGAATGACCACAACTTTCAGTCGTCTTTTAGGTGGCTTTCAGAGACCTATTTAATGACTGCTGTTGTCATTTCTGACTTTAAACTTTTGCTTTGGACGGTACAAAAGCTCTGACTACGGCACCATGCGTGTAATTCCTCGAACCTTTTATTCGAATCATTCTTTAATTGATGCCAGTTCGCCTACTGCGATCAAGGCAGACAGTTTAGTTATCTTGACCGTCTGATCGACATTGTATAGAGCTGAGTTCGCTGAACCAATGCCCCCTACATCTACAAGGAGTATTGGCTGAACGGGAAATTTGTTGCTGCGCACCAAACAGGCTCTTTTGCTAAACTGAAACACGGTGGAACTGGCAGACAAGAAATTATAACAAACGGATTCACAAACGGAATAGGGACAATCTCCAATCACAAGAGCTGGTGGGGATGGTAGACCGCCTGCGTTACAATGCCAAATCGGCATTGCACTGTGAAAAGTATGTCCTAGGAACTTTTACAAAACTGAAACACGTTCGAACTGAGGGATACAGGATTCCTCTGAAGCTTCATGGGTTGGTGAATGGGGTAGCCTACTGTGGCTCCAATACATGTTGGACAGTACGCTGCTTTGGATGTAATCAACTTAGCATTGCACTGAAATGGTGATGACTGACTCAGTAATACACAAAGCTCTGCATTGCAATGTGAACAAGATGTCCTTTACCCTTTTGCAAAACTGAAACATTAAAACTTGGGGAAACTAACGTATACGAACCTCTGTCGACACTCCGTATGTTTATGGAGATGTTAAGTTCACCAGGGGCTTCTTACAATGATTGCTGACCACTCAATATTGGGCACAAGGAGCCAGGTACTTTTCTGGGTTGAGCCCGGGGTAGGAAGGTAAGCTACGGGTTCTGAAACACTGTTAATTAGAATCTGTTAGGGCTAATTGCTGAGGGTGTAGTATTAAGGAGAAGATAGGACTAGAACTATGTTTACGCTTAAAATATCATACCCAAACATGTGAGTTTGTCTCGTTGTGCATCTAAAGTAAAAACAACTATGATTTGCTTTATAGTGACATCTTACCGCTAACCCACTTTATCAAATATTTAGCGTCTGTTGCAGGTTGTGCACTGTTTACGTTACACAAAACGCAAGACTACAGCCCTAGTGGAGTCGGCCCTGCGGCCGCCCGTGCAACACCTGAGAAATATCTCCTCAATTCCATCTGTCGCTCACACTGCCCGGAACATCAACCATTGTTGTGGACGGTCAAGGAGAACGGCACTGGTTTTATATGAGGATTTCTTGACTTGACGCACAAGGCAACAACTGTAGCTGGTAATCTATCACCTTATCTTTTTGTTGCGTCAGCTGGAGCACAGGGGTACCGGTATAGTCGACCTTCTTAACGACGTCTGCGGCAAAGAACTGTGCATACTCTTGCTGTAGTGGTTTCTGTAACTGTTTGTTTACATGATGAGGTTGCGAACTCCGTGCACAACTCTCTTTAGTCATGCCTTTCAACACATGCATGAAGATCAATCAATTAAATAAACATCCCGCCTCTCCATTTGTTCAAGCATAGCTTGAGCACTGCATTTGGCTTACCATAATGAGCTTTCAGGAAAACCCTATTTTAATCATGTGCAGTACCGTAGCAATAATTTTTGCATCGTCATATTGTCACATTCACTTCCTACGATATGCAAGGAACGGAATCGCTTATCATATTCTCTTCATCATGTCCACCGCTCAGTAGAAATAAGTACATCGCTCACAATAACATTTGTGTCCTTGACCTACAGTGGCTATATTATGCGGCGATTATATTCTGTCATTGCCAGTTAGGGAGCTAGGGATCCACTGCGGGAGGTCATCTTATTGGTAGATGTCAAACAAACAGCGACAACGATAGAAAAGATATGAATTAGAAGTGCATGTTTGAAGCTTTTATCAAAATGTTTATAAGTGACGGCGAAGCTACGCTGGCTCTCAAACAAAACATGTCTGTGTTCAAATTCCTGAACCGGTAGAGTATATCGCGACTGGAGAGCGAACCCTGTGCCATTGCGTGAACAGCAACCGTTCTAACAACATTACACTCTGCGCTTTACCTTTCATTTATAAACATTCAGTTCTGGAAAAAGTGTGTTGAACATGTGCTCCGGGTAGAAAAACCGTACTAGCAACGAGATGGATTACAATTTGTCCAGTCAGTAACAACCACTTTGAATCGACAGATTCGGAATGATTAAATATCATCTTTTGTGGACATGCTAATTAGCAGGCTAGGATGAAATAGCGCATGTTTATCAAAACAATTACGTGTACATACAATGACAACAAATACATTTTAATATTTAATCGCTTTAAGCAACATAAAATTAGTTGCATATTTGATACAACCTTGGGGGTCTAATGGTGACCGAAGGGATTTACTAACTGTTGCATATTGGTGCCATTTTTACGATTGTTCATAAAGGGCAACACAGACAATCAATTGATCTATCAAGACACTAAGGAGATACGCCTTTGAAGAAAATGCGACGAGAAATTAAGCTGCGTACGGTAAAATCTTAAATTTAGTGCCATTTCTTTGCGAGGGTCCTAATAGATCAAACGAATTCGCCGATGTGCAAATGTCTTAACATCTATGGACTAAATAAAATTAATGTTTTAGCGTCATGGATATTCTAAGACTGCGTGCGAAAAATCGTTTGGATCTGACATGCAGTTTAGTAGAAAATTGCTTCGGACCTTGTTCATGGATTAAAAGACGGACTAAAGAAAACTTATCTCAGTTCGTCACTTGGGGTCATCAGCCGGTCAGCTCTCGCCGTACCCTTTTTCACGGCTACAGATTTTCATTTGTAATAAATGCCCGAATCAGCTACACCTGAACGGTCATTCTTAACCTGGCATTTACTGGGGCTGTTCCAAATTTTATGGTGTCCAAAGTAAGTGTCTTTATTTCTGTGCACTACTGTGAACGTTTGAAGGTTCTAGATTGATTTATGTGGGCCTGTAAAAGTTTGAAGGTTCTAGCTTGATGTATGTGGACAACCAGATTTTAGTGTGACCTACGAAGAGTCCAAAAGGCTTATTAGGGCCAGGATACATGGCCAAACGGGAAACAGAACATACTAGCTGCACAAAAAATGATGCCTATTACCAGTTGAACAGAAGAGAGCAGGTTGTGGTCTTCAGACTCCGCACAGGCCACAACAGACTGAGGTACCACCTATTCAATAAACTGAAGATAGGTGGCACTGACGAATGCACCTGTGGTACAGGGAAAATGACCGCTGAA
This sequence comes from Ariolimax columbianus, assembly GCA_036924085.1. Taxonomy (NCBI): domain Eukaryota; kingdom Metazoa; phylum Mollusca; class Gastropoda; order Stylommatophora; family Arionidae; genus Ariolimax; species Ariolimax columbianus. The sequence goes on from JAVGWX010000018.1 coordinate 21,564,087, forward strand.
CATCTGCTGCAAAATTGCCCGACATACGAGGACCAGAGAAAGCACATGTGGCCATCACCAGTGCCAACACTAGACAAGCTCTATGGCAGTGTTGGCAGCCTCAGAGTGATAGCTGCTTTATTCGAACAAATTCAAGTTGACGTCTGACAGCGTACGAAGAAGAAGAAGAAGAAGAAGAAAAAGAAAAAGAAGAAGAAGAAGATGTATGTGGGCCTGTGAAAGTTTGAAGGCTCTAGCTTGATTTATGCGGACCAGTGAAAGTTTAAAGGTTCTAGATTTATGTGGGCCTGTGAAAGTTTGAAGTCTCTAGCTTGATTTATGTGGACCTGTGAAAGTTTGAAGGTTCTAGATTTATGTGGACTTGTGACAGTTTGAAGGTTCTAGCTTGATTTATGTGGACCTGTGAAAGTTTGAATGCTCTAGCTTGATTAATGTGGACCTGTGAAAGTTTGAAGGTTCTAGCTTGATTTATGTGGACCAGTGAAAGTTTAAAAGTTATAGATTTATTTGCATGCTATTGCCGTTTTAGTAGACCCGTACTTATAAAACAAATTATTGCACAATGTCTGCCACTTTTATTCAAAAAACCGTAATTCTGCCACTTAATTAAAATATCAATTAAAAATGCAATTATATAATTAATCTACCACGATCATAGATCTCTGTGAAACAATCTGGTATCCGCCTTACTGTTACCACACACAAAGCTCTCTGTGAAACAATTTGGTCTCTGCCTTACTGTTACCACACACAAAGCTCTCTGTGAAACAATTTGGTCTCGGCCTTACTGTTACCACACACAGAGCTGCTCTCTGTGAAACAATTTGGTCTCGGCCTTACTGTTACCACACACAACGCTCTCTGTGAAACAATTTGGTCTCGGCCTTACTGTTACCACACACAAAGCTGCTCTCTGTGAAACAATTTGGTCTCGGCCTCACTGTTACCACACACAAAGCTCTCTGTGAAACAATTTGGTCTCGGCCTTACTGTTAACACACACAAAGCTGCTCTCTGTGAAACAATTTGGTCTCGGCCTTACTGTTACCACACACAAAGCTGTGTGTGAAACAATCTGGTCTCGGCCTTACTGCCAACTTGTATAACATATGTTTCCGTGTTGATGTCAGATCAGGGACCGGTCTATTTTGTTTTCTAAAGAACACAACCAGCTGATAATGGATCATGGCATTAAAATGCGCATGAGAAATTTGAGTGACTAATGCTGAATATGTGGAGAGGACGGACATTGCCATAGAAACACAATTCGCTGCAGAAAAAAACCCACTATTATGTAGAGTCTTTTAGAATGAATTATTTATTATTTGTGGCATTAACATCATTTCAGACGTGGATTTGAAACATTCATCAAGAGTCTACACATAAGCAAGGAGGAGGGGAGGCAGACTAACGTCTGGTCAGGCAAAATGAACTGATCAGACATGTTAGTCAAGGTCAGGTAAAATATACTGATCAGACATGTTAGTCAGGGTCAAGCAAAATATACTGATCAGACATGTTAGTCAGGGTCAGGCAAAATATACTGATCAGACATGTTAGTCAGGGTCAGGCAAAAAATATACTGATCAGACATGTTAGTCAGGGTCAGGCAAAATATACTGATCAGACATGTTAGTCAGGGTCAGGCAAAATATACTGATCAGACATGTTAGTCAGGGTCAGGCAAAATATACTTATCAGACATGTTAGTCAGGGTCAAGCAAAATATACTGATCAGACATGTTAGTCAGGGTCAGGCAAAATATACTGATCAGACATGTTAGTCAGGGTCAGGCAAAATATACTGATCAGACATGTTAGTCAGGGTCAGGCAAAATATACTGATCAGACATGTTAGTCAGGGTCCTGCAAAATATACTGATCAGACATGTTAGTCAGGGTCAGGCAAAACGGTACTTGTGCGTCATTTCACCCACGGATTATAATAGGTCAAATGTAGTAGAATGTAGCCACACGAAGTACCATACTTTTCAATTCGCGCTTCTTCAATTCGCGCGGTAAACCTATGTCCATGTCATTCTCAGATCTATCGCCGTACGTGGAAGATTGATTTATTGCAGTTGTCACACTTGACACGCAAGAAAATAAATTGTATGCAGTTTTTGCAGGAAAGACGAATTATACACACCCTCCGACTGTGTGCTAAAAATCATGTTATGACTTTGTCTCTCACAGTTCGCCAAAATCGTTAGAGATGTCGCACATGTCAGCAGGGCATTCCTGTTCGTTTTGGCTCATGGTTAGAGGGCACCTAACCCTAACCCTTACCAAAACGGAACACACAGACACATGATAGATTCCTACATGTGTGAGTTTCTGTGGCGACATCGGAATGAAGTCCGTCAGTTAGACCCGTTCGACAATATTCTGCAGAACATCACAGAATTTTGGCCTCCTGTAGCTACACACTTATAATTATTTTTGTTCGGAAACCGGTGTGGTCATTGAATGGTATACAATTTCAGAATGGGGGAATTAACGAACAAAAACCGGCAGAACATACTGGCCAAGAAACACACCTTGACTTCCTAGTAGCACTCCCTGAAACTGGCTGTTTTCACGGGAAAGCGAAGAGGGATCGATGTGTTACCCATAGTAGTCAGTGACACGCAAATGAAGCCAAGTATAGCACAACCGCCTGAAGGCCCACGTCCAGGTTCATTACCACGCTCGAGATGTGAGGTAAGATACCGCAACCTGCCACTTAACATCCTTATTACAATGCTCAAAAGAGTAACACTCTCATTGTGAGCATTCGCAAAAAACAAGCAGGGAGGAGAGCTTTTACACTCAAGTAGGGAGGAGAGCTTTTACACTCAAGTAGGGAGGAGAGCTTTTACACTCAAGTAGGGAGGAGAGCTTCTACACTCAAGTAGGGAGGAGAGCTTTTACACTCAAGTAGGGAGGAGAGCTTTTACACTCAAGTAGGGAGGAGAGCTTCTACACTCAAGCAGGGAGGAGAGCTTTTACACTCAAGCAGGGAGGAGAGCTTCTACACTCAAGCAGGGAGGAGAGATTCTACTCTCAAGTAGGGAGGAGAGCTTCTACACTCAAGCAGGGAGGAGAGATTCTACACTCACGTAGGGAGGAGAGATTCTACACTCAAGTAGGGAGGAAAGCTTCTATACTAAAAAAGGGAGGAGAGCTTCTACACTCAAGTAGGGAGGAAAGCTTCTATACTAAAAAAGGAGGAGAGCTTCTACACTCAAGCAGGGAGGAGAGATTCTACACTCAAGTAGGGAGGAGAGATTCTACACTCAAGTAGGGAGGAAAGCTTCTATACTAAAAAAGGGAGGAGAGCTTCTTCACTCAAGTAGGGAGGAACTCTTCTATACTAAAAAAGGAGGAGAGCTTCTACACTCAAGTAGGGAGGAGAGCTTTTACACTCAGGTAGGGAGGACAGCTTTTACACTCAAGTAGGGAGGAGAGCTTTTACACTCAGGTAGGGAGGAGAGCTTCTACACTCAAGCAGGGAGTAAAGATTCTACACTCAAGTAAGGAGGAGAGCTTCTACGCTCAAGTAGGGAGGAAAGCTTCTACACTCAAGTAGGGAGGAGAGATTCTACACTCAAGTAGGGAGGAGAGCTTCTACACTCAAGCAGGGAGTAGACATTCTACACTCAAGTAGGGAGGAAAGCTTCTACACTCAAGTAGGGAGGAAAGCTTCTACACTCAAGCAGGGAGTAGACATTCTACACTCAAGTAGGGAGGAAAGCTTCTACACTCAAGTAGGGAGGAGAGCTTTTACATTCATCTATTTTAAAACTAGAAGAAAGAAATATTCTTGAATAAGATACACTGACTTCCTGTGTCCCAAAAGGAACAAGACATCATCAGGCGAGATTGAGATGCATCATAGAGACCAATCTTCTACAAGTTTCACCAGAATTACATAAGGCGAGATGCATCATAGAGACCAATCTTCTACAAGTTTCACCAGAATTACATCAGGCGAGATGCATCATAGAGACCAATCTTCGACAAGTTTCACCAGAATTACATCAGGCGAGATGCATCATAGAGACCAATCTTCTACAAGTTTCACCAGAATTACATCAGGCGAGATGCATCATAGAGACCAATCTTCTACAAGTTTCACCAGAATTACATCAGGCGAGATGCATCATAGAGACCAATCTTCGACAAGTTTCACCAGAATTACATCAGGCGAGATGCATCATAGAGACCAATCTTCTACAAGTTTCACCAGAATTACATCAGGCGAGATGCATCATAGAGACCAATCTTCGACAAGTTTCACCAGAATTACATCAGGCGAGATGCATCATAGAGACCAATCTTCTACAAGTTTCACCAGAATTACATCAGGCGAGATGCATCATAGAGACCAATCTTCGACAAGTTTCACCAGAATTACATCAGGCGAGATGCATCATAGAGACCAATCTTCGACAAGTTTCACCAGAATTACAAACACCTGCTTCTTGCAAGAAAGAGGAGAAAAATTAATTTTGTGTAAAAGTAGATTTGTTGCACGACTTCGGATACATTTATAATAGACTAGCTTTGGTAAACAGTTTACAGGTGGAATGCTGTAAATCGACCGTTACTTTCACCCCCCCCCCCCCCCCATAAGAGACATGAATTCAAAACTTGGTGAGTTGCTAGTATTATGTATGTGTATTCTATAAGTCAAGTCCAAACAAACTGTGTGGTGGCAAATTTATTAACGTTAAAACAAACACAGAACCACATGTTTACTTCAAGACACAAGGCCACATTAACAGTGAGCATGTGGTCGGGATTTAACCCGTGCCCCCGACACGGGAATGTCGTACACTTCGAGCCGGCAAATTCAAATCAAGAATCAGTTTAAAATAGCTGTGTATTGCTGTAGTCCGTCCCAAAATTCGTTTCCATACTATCAATCAATCTTCTCGAAATCGCCTTCGTGTATAACTCGACTTTTTGGTCTTCAATTTATGACGTCAACTTTTTATGTTCGATTCATCAAAAGGAAACGTCGTTTGAGCACAGATACGTTTTTGTTCTATAATGTTACACATTTTCAAAACAGTTTGTCCCATACATTAGATTTTACAGTACTGCTCAACAAAATGGTTTCAAGGCGTTTCAAAGGCGTATCCTATACATGTGACAAAAAAGGATTTACTGCTTGAACATATGTAATATTAAATGAACAGTTCTTGTCTTCCGCGAATAACATGTACAGGGCATCTATTCCGACACGTGTCATGAACGAGACGGTGCGATTAATGTCTTCACCGGTTCCTCACAGTTTGTCATACAGGGTCGTTCCCAAGGGCCAGACCTCGGTTCTTTGGTTTCTGTATGTGGGGCAGAGCTTGATGAAGAGATGGGAACCAGAGAATATGGATATTGACGCAGGAAGAAAGTGCGAGGTACGATCACTCTCTCTTCACCGACACACCTAAGTGAACAATAAACAGAGACGCATGACCAGGTTGTGAGGATGGATATAGGTGAGGCACGGATTTAAAATTAAAAAAATTTTTTTTGCGTTCGCCTTATTTCTGTAATCCTCAAGACGGCGTCCGTTACACTGTGGTTTTTATTTTGCGCTTGTCGGCCCAGTGCATCCGAGTTTAGCATGCATTTTATGTAAGAGTCTGCTTCCTCCTGCATTTTCTAAGGGTTTGCTTCCCCGGGGTAACGGCCGGTGCTGTGCTGGGGATCGAACTCAGCACATTCCTATTATGATCATAACCATGTTGTGGTGGAGATAGTGAGGCAGGGATCATAACCATCTTGTGGTTGTGGATATAGTGAGACAAGGCAAGATCCCAGCGCCTATAGATATCTTTCAAAGAGACACGTAAACAATGATATTAAGATCAATCTGTATTACAGAGGAAATATTTTTTTTTAAATTGAGGGGTTGAAAGTGGATAAATGTCTAGATTAAGATGGTATTCATCCAAAATTACTGTTTGAAACTAGAGACCAACTAGCAAAACCATTAGCTATATTATGTTCTCAATCACTTGCAAAACAGATTGTTACATGGGGTTGGAAAGATGCAGAAGTGATCCCCTTATTCAAAAAGGGCAAAAAATCAGATCCAGCAAATTATAGATCGGTGATTTTAACGAGCATAGTCTGTAAATAGTCATAAATAGTCAGCATAGGTTTACTAGAGAGAGATCGTGCTTAACAAATCTATTAGAATTCATGGAGGAGGTTACTAAAATTATAGATAAAGGGGAGCCAGTGGATGTTATTTATCTTGATTTTATAAAGGCCTTTGAGTACCTCATCAAAGATTATTTCGAAAGTTAAAAGCACATAGAATAGGTGGGGATATTGCAAGTGAATTTAAAATTTGTTAACAGGAAGAATGCAGAGGGTGGGCATAAATAAGGAGTACTCTGAGTGTTGTGAAGTAAAAACTGGAGTGCCACAGGGCTCGGTTTTGGGACCAATTTTGTTCTTGATATATATAAACGATTTGCCATTGATACTACGTCTCCGAACTGACCACAACAGAATGAGACACCACCTGTACACCACATTCAAGATAGGTACCACTATGCTATGTTACTTCAGCCTGGTAAGCATGACAGCAGCACATGTACTTCAAGTCTGCCCCAGCACACAGATCTGAGGGCACTCCAAGTCTGCCTCCAGAACACAGATCTGAGGGCACTCCAAGTCTGCCCCAGCACACAGGTCTGAGGAGAAGGATGTGGCCGACACTGAATCCCCAAGAGGAGAAACTGTACGTTGGTATTAAAAAAGTGAAAAAGCAGAATTTATTGAAGAATCCGAAGTGCCAGGTATAAAGTATCAATGATCACAGAAGAAGAAGATGAAGAATACTAGCTGTCTGTTATTGGCGTTACTCTAAAAAAATCAAAGTATTACACGGTTCAAATGAGATATTTGCAATAAAGTGATCCCGGCCACTAGAAGATAGAAAGTAATAAACAAGAAAATCAGACAGAAAGCAGGAAAGTTGGTAGACAGAAAATATATTGATGGGGACAGGAGCCCAATCCAAATTACAGCATAAATCAACTCACAAGGAAGGGATCACAGTACCTTATTCAGGCTGAGGACACAACAGATCCAACTTGACAAGCACCTGAACCGAATTCAACAAAAACACACTGCTGAGTGCCAGCTGTGTACACACCCATAAGAAACTGTTAATAATCCCTTTGAATGCTAAATAAATGGTACACTTTGTATTACACTAAAGGTTAAAAGCCAGGGTTCAACTTCATTGTCGTGGGTCACTCCATATGGCTGAGTCTCTCTCCGCAGAACGGTATGCCACCGTGGTGACTTAATATAGGTTTATAAGATGATCAGAGGAATGGATAAATTAGACTATAACAAGTTTTTTAAAATACAGCCACCTACAATAACACGAGGGCATAGCTACAAGCTGACTAAAGAGAGGTCCAGGTTAGATATTAGGAAATATGTTTTTAGTCAGAGAGTGGTGTCTGCTTGGAATGCATTGCCAGGGCAGGTAGTGGAGGCAGGGACTGTTAATGCATTTAAGAATAAACTGGATGCGCTTAGGTCTTAGAGCAAGGTGATGTAAATGTAACTGGTTGTATACAGACTCTGCAGGGTCTTCTAAACCAGTATAAAGACGTTAAGTTAATTTAAGTTAAGCACCATACAAAGCATCAAATCCGAAACTCCAGCGATGAACCCAGAAATCTTCAGTAAAAATTGTCATCATTAACCGAGGCTAATGGCTTGACCATTTCGCAACAGAGAGCGTCTCATGACACTAGAAAGCAACTGCCAAACACATGCAGATACCATTTCATGGTATTGGGTATTGTGCTGAAGAGACGGGACTTGGGTGATGCTGGATCCGTAAAAACAACGTCTGGTCAAAGAAAACATACTGATTGGGTCAGGTCAAATGTACAAAACCCCCACCTCACTTCCATGCAGGTCTTCCTGGAAACGAGCTGTTTTAATAGCATCCTGGCTAACAAGGTGGAGGATTGGTGCAATCTCCGTAGTAGTGAGCGACACCCAGTTGATGTCAAGAATAGAGCAACCACTTGGAGGACCTCAGTCTACCTTCATCAACACGCCCGAGATATGAGTAAAGATTTTGTAACCCATCACGTAAGGCCGTTGTAAAGGCGCACAAAAGAGTAAACCTACTAATTGTGGGCATTCAACAGCAACAAGATTTATTGATAGTCAGAGGGAACGATGTGGGCTAGTGAATAAGTAACATGGCTCACACCCCAAAGGTGCTCGGTTCGATCCCCATCACAGCACCAGCCGTTAACCCGGGGAAGCAAACCCTTAGAAAATGCCAGAGTCAGACCCTTACATAAAAATGCATGCCGAAGTCGGATGCACAGGGCCGGAAGGCGCAAAATAAAAACCGCAGCGCAACGCCACAGCCCCCCCCCCCTCCCCTACCCCCCTTCCCAATCCTTGGGGAACAGAGAAATAAGGTGACAGAAAACAAAATTGATAGTCAGAAAATTGTATGTTTGAAGAAGATGCAAACGATTCATTCAAATCTACTACATGCTTGAGCCGCTAACACCAGACATAAGAGCAATGAGAGACCCACAAACAAGATGAATTAAATGTGCAAAACACTGGTGAATAATAATGAAAATCATCATAATAAGAATAAGCTCGTTTATGCTGTTCAATGGCTCCAGACCAATCACAGTTGAGGTAAAAAGATGTGTGTATGCATGAAATGAAGGCCCTGGATATGAGTCTGGAATCCTGGAAAGGCAAAAACTGCAGATATATCCAAATGGAGATGTACCCTGAAGATCCACTTCATACTTGATGAAAAGAAGTTCTTACAACATGGAAAAGTGGAAAAACAGCGTCACTAGGAGAAAGAAGTTCTTACATGGAGAAGTGGAACAACAACGTCGCTAGGAGAAAGAAAATAAAACAACAGCTAAGTAAAGGGTCTTATTTACTACTCCAATGTTCTAATGTGTATTGTTTGCTGCACCTGATGAAGGCATTTTTGTTGCAACGTAGGTTTCATTATGAATTGTGTTTCAGAGCTATATTTGAACCAAACTTCTCTATGCGTTATACTCCAAAGGCTATAAGAGAGAGAGAGACTGGAGCATGGGGGGACTAGGTTACGAACTCTCTCAGTTTTACCATCTCAAACAATTACTGAATTCGCTCTCCAATTTTTATTTTCTGCAGACTGACACTAAGCATTAATGTAGGAATTAGTATTTTTCTATCCACATGTTAACATACTGAAATGATGCTTTAATGTTCTACATAGTATCATAATATCAATATTTCAACAAACCAACCTTCGGCTTTAATGTCCTACATAGTATCATAATATCAATATATCAACAAACCAACCTTCAGCTTTAATGTCCTACATAGTATCATAATATCAATATATCAAAAAATCAATCTTCGGCTTTAATGTCCTACATAGTATCATACCATCAATATATCAACAAACCAACCCTGAGCTTTAATGTCCTGTCTAGTATTTTACTATCCATATATCAACACACCCACCCTGAACATTAGTGTCCTATCTAGTATCTTACTATCCATATATCAACACACCAGCCTAAAGCATTAGTGCCCTATCTAGTATTTTACTATACTTGGAATCCTGGTATTCAAGCAGGTATGTTAATGTCTGTTTCCAGGTAGTCAAAAGCTTCAGCTATATGTAGTAGGTATTTTACAACTTCATGCAGCCTTCTAGACCTGGGGGAAGATGCAATTAATTAAATTACATTAACCCCTAGCATTAGTGCCCTATCTAGTATTTTACTATCCATATATATCAATATACCAACCCTGAACAATAATGCCATATCTAGTATCTAACTATCTACATGTCAACAGTTGTAGACTAATACCGAGCTTTAATGCACTACATGGTATCTTACTAGCCACATGTTAACAGACTTACCCGTTTGTTAATGTTCAACATATTGTCCTGCTATCCACATGTTAACGAACCAACACCAAACTTTACAGTCCTGTATAGTATCATATTTTCCATATATCAATTAACCAACACCAAAATTGTAGTGCCTTACACAGCATCTTGCTGTTATCATGTTAGCAGACCGACACTGATCTTTATTGTCTTATATAGTATCTTAATATCTACATTTTAATAGATGTTAAATGGCACTGATCTTTACTGTCCTACAAAGTATCTTACTGTTCCCATTGTAACAGACCAACACCCAGGTTTAAGGCTTTGCTTAATTTCTTACTATCCACATGTTAACAGACCAACTTTGAACTTCAATGTCCTACATAGTATTTTGCTATCCACATGATAACAAACTGACTCTGAGAATTAAAGTTCTAGATAGTAACCTACTATCGACATGTTAACAAATGAACTTTGAGATTTAATGTTCTACAAAGTCTGTTACTATCTTCATGATAACAGATTTACACTGACACCTAGCTTGAATTATTCTGCAAAGTATCACAATATCCCCATGGTAGCTGATGGACATTATGCACTAATGTTTTATATAGTATTTTATTATTCATATGATAACAGATCAACACTGAGCTTTAAAGTCCTACATAGTATTTTATTATCTAGATGTTAAAGACCAATCCAGAACATTAATGTCTTACATAGTATCTTCATGCTCATCTGTTAACAAACCAATACCAAATTGTAATGACCTACAGAGTATCTTACAATCCACATGTCAACAGATGCAGACCAGCACAGAGTTTGTGTCCTACATAATATTTTGCAACCCAGATTCTAACAATTTTTACTATCCTCATGTTAACAGACCAGCAGCAAGCTTTACTTTCCAACATTGCATTGTACGATCCACTTGGTAATACACCAACAGCAAGCTTTCATGTCCTGTATATTTTCTTAATATCCGCAAGTCAGAAGACTGACACCGAGCTGAAATGTGCTACATAGTATCTTACTTTTCCAAATGTTAACAGACAGAACCCAAGTATTAGTGTCTTACATAGTATTTTATTATCCACATGTTAACAGATCAACAACAGACGTTACTGTCCTAAATTAAATTTGACTATCCACATGTTAACATACTGACGCCATTCATTAATGTCTTAGATCTTACAGTCCCCAAGTTAACAGAGGGACACAAAGTTATATATAGTATCTTACTATCCACATGTTAAAACAGGCACCAAACTCTATTGTCCTTCATGGTATCTTACTATCCACATGTTAACAGATATGCACCACACTCTATTGTCCTCCATAATATCTTACTATCTACATGTTAACAGACAGGCACAAAACTCTATTGTCCTCCATAGTATCTTACTATCCACATGTTAGCAGACATGCCCCAAACTCTATCGTTCTCTATAGTATCGTATTATTCCCATGTTAACAGAATAAGCTTTAACATCTTACAAATTTTCTTACTTTCACTGTGTCAACAGAATGACACCAAGCTTTAATTTCCTAAATGTTGTCTTAATATCCACTTGTTAGTAAACCAACTCCAAGATTTAATGTCTTACATAGTATCTTACTTTCCACGTGGCAATAGATGTAGGCTGACATTGAGCTCTATAGTCCTACATCGTATCATGATATCCATATATTAACAGACCAACCGTAAAAGTGTGGCGAAGACACCAGTGAAGAACTGGACAACGATGTTATAAAGAAGGATGGGAGTTAACAAAAGATCTTCCGAGACTACGTCAGGCGCATATTGTTGCGTCGGAAGATGCCATTGCCAAAATTGATGCAGCAATTAGGGTGGACCGTCGCCGGAGCTTACGTTCGCTACACTTTTGCCATCATACACTGCCTGCATTTTGCAATGAATGTGAACTGGTCAACATCCGTCAGCTGTTAGAAACCCAATCACCACTAGCTGATCAACTCTGGACGGATTCTGTATCAAACAAATCTTTGTTGTCCTACAAATTATCTTAATATCTGCAGAAGTCAAATGACACCAAATGATACTGCCCTATATAGTATCCTACTATACACATGTTAACAGACAGATCCTGAGTGTTAATATCCCACATAGTATATTTCTATCTACATGCTAACAGACAGACAGCATGTTTTAGTGTCCTACACGTTATCTTGCTGCCCCATGTCAACAGACCAACACCGAGCTTTGCTGTCATACAAAATATCATACTATCTTAACATACCATCTTAACAGACCATCAGCAAGCTTTACTTTCCTAGATTGTACTGTCCGCTTGTCAACACACCAATAGCAAGCTTTCGTGTCCAACATATTTTCTTTATCTCAGCATATTAGCAGACCAACAACGAGCTGTAATGTTCTACATAGAATCTCACAATAAACATGCTAACAGATTAAGCCCGAGCATTAGTTCTTACATTTTATTTTATTATCCACATCTCAGCCGACTGACCCTACAAAGTAATGTTCTACATTTTGTAAAATAACCACATGTTAACAGGCAGACACCAAGATTTAATCTACATACTATGTTATTACCCACATGTTAGCAGAACAACCATGCAAAGTAATATCCTACATTTTATCTTAGTATCCAAATTTTAACAGACAAATACCAAGCTTTAATGAACTACGTAGTATCTTACTATTCACAAAGGCAGATAACAAATATCATCAGGAATGAGTATATACACAAATGGAGAGAAGACATAAGCAGTTGACCAGACCCAATTCGTCAACCCCCCAAAAAACCAACAAACCACCTTATTTCGGATGAAAACTGATCACTGCAAATCACTAGAACATCTATATCAACCAAAGATCTCACACACAGATGAGTGCCATGTGGAAAATGGGACCAGAATCATGAACACATTCTACAGGAATGCCCCCTTTATAGTGAAATAAGGAGATGGTAGACCTGGGTGCGGAGCTGAGTCAAAGCTGTAGGGCTGCTGCTCTTACCTGGTGAAGACTACAGACTTCATAAAGACAACTGGTCTGCAGATACAGCAGGACTAAAGGACTCTGAATGCAAAGAATCAAAAGAATATTCCCATGTTAGAATACTAAAATAGAGCTTTAATGTCCTACATTTATCTTGTTATCCATTTTTCAACAGACCATCACTGACCTTTAATGGTCAACATATTAATTTACTATCTATATGTTGGCAATAAGATACTGAGCTTTAATGTTCTACATAGAATCTTAATATTCACAAATTAATAGATGCACACTGACACTGAGCATTACTGTCCTATACAGTATTTTACTATCCACATGTTAGCAGACCAACAACAAACTTTAATGTTTTACATATCATTTAATCAACATGTTAACCACAATAGCATTGAAGCCTTTTAAGCCCTTGTGTGGTTTGCTCACTTTGGTATTTTAAAACAAGCAAAACTCCTAGTGCGTATGTAGTAGCTTAATGATTGCACAAACAATAACAGAACCAAATAAAGCAGTTCTGCAAACAATTGTATAGTTTTATTTCTAAAAACCAGTAGGATTAGTATTTAAGATGCACAACCAAGTGTTGAAAATCTGTCTATATGGCAGGACTTTACACAGTCATACACACACACGCACACAAAAATATGTGTGTGCAAAAATGTATGTTTAGTATAATAAGCAAATGTATTTGTTATTATTTGGCCTTTTCATTTCGTGTAAAGTTAATAGTGACATTAGTTAAATTAGTGTCATTACTAGAATATACCAAATGTGTATAATGTGAAATCAATGTGTAATTTTATCAATATATGGAATATATGAATATGTAGTTTATCAGCTGTTTGTTTACATTCGTGAATATGGTACCATGGGCGTGATTTAAATGAAGAAATAAACAAGAAACAACCACACACTGGAAACTGGAATAAGGTTCAATTTGATCGAGAAATAGTATAACAAAAAATAATACGTACCTTTCGTTACATTTTATTACATCCAAGCCTAGAATAATCAATGTAGGAACACATAGGCATTCAAAATAAACACCTCACGGTTAACAATAAAAAACTCCCAGTACAGGATCTTTGAATGGCGAGATAATAGTTTCACGGCTAAGTAGTGAACTGTTTTCGCGTATCCAATGTTTACATCTTCCACAAGAGCAATGTATCATTTGCAACAAAGGGATGTAATAAATATTATTAAAAAATATATAATTTAATATTTCTCCACTAAAATAAAGCGATAATTTCTAATAGTTAAGTATGTTGTTCATGCAACGTACCAGACAAACTGAATTGTTTGGCAATTAAAAATATTTAGTTATAATTTTGTATTTATAAAATTAATTTTGAAAATAATATGCAAGTCGTTGTTACCACAACAGAGATAGCTTAAACATGCATCAGCATATATGTTAACTCTCACATTACTATTACCAGCTACAGGAGCGGCCAGTGTTGTCTTCTGCCAGCTACTTACCTAGTTCGCTCCATGACTTCGACGCCTGTCAAGGTCCAAGGTTCAGCTCTTGTGATAAGCACGGCTTTGCTGTCACAATCGTCGCCCGGGGTCGCGAGCTGCTCCTCCCCATATGTCTTGTACGAGAACGAAAGTAAGCGTGAGAAATTTGGTCGGGTGGAGAATTAACACCTTTCGCCTTCAGTGTACAGATGCCAATGTACACGTCCATGTGGTTCTGGTGTAGGGCCATAGCTCACTCGTTCTAGGTTTGCTGCCTGGATAAAGAGGGGAGACGCCCAAGCCAGAACCTCTCACGCGAAAATTTTATGATGGGATAACTCTTATTTTATTATTTTTTACAATTTAGTTGGTTTTGTCTCTTGCTATGTCGTTCAACAAAAGCACATCACTTTTGCATAAGTAAAAGTTCTTTTATCTTCAATTAACCCCATTATTACAAGCAAACAATTAAAGAACTATTTGAACATACTGTCATAAAGGAATAATTATTCCATGACATAAGCAGAAGAAAAAGTGTGAATCTCAGGGAAGTATTAAAAGACCACTGTAAATGTACATATAGAGCCTAGGTTGTAACCTTGTTAGAGTAGCTGCTTCTCTCGTTAAGATACACGGTTTGTTCTACGGTTGCAACATGTTACAGGAAACCTAGCTGTAAATGAGTACCTGGTTTACTGTTAGGAGAACATGGCAGAGGGACAGGAACTGGTTCTGGCATAAAGTAAAGCTTTTGGTTTGATTAAAGGTTTGCCTTTCTGGATTCTGCTGGCGATGGCACGCCTTTTTCCACCCAAGACCGTAGTTCTTTGGACGATATCAAGACGTTTTGGCCAGTGTATGTATTTGTGTGTGTATCCAAACAATGACGTCTCTAGTACCTCATCGCTGACGATAATGATTGATACTGAAATACATTTGGACTTATCTGGGATATGTAAGTCAAGAAAGCGAGGAAAGGAACTGGCTAAACCCATCTCACAAAAGCTGAAACCTCTTATAGGGAAGTTTCTACCACTTCATCCCCGACTGCAGTGTTTGTATTATTTTATACAGCCATGAATAGGAATAGCTAGTAGGCAATGTTTCTATCATTACATTCTTTCCTTGACATAAACAATAGTTTGTTGGGCGGATAGCGCTGTTATGGTTGGCAGGTTTTCAAGGCATGTTATTGTTCGTGAGCTTTACTTCTTTGTGTATTTTGTGTTGCCCTTAACTAGCAGTGGTGAACTTTGGAATGTCTTATATTACCACATCAACTCATCTTTGTCACGCTTTAGTTGGTAGTTTGCGTTAATTCTTGAGAGTACAGAGAAACAAGAGGATTAACGGAGAGAGAGAGAGAGAGAGAGAGAGAGAGCGAGGAAGAATAGAAAGAGTGACAGAAAGAGAGGTAGTATATTGGTAGTGACTGCTAATGGGTACAGGGGTTAAGAAAAGATGTAAGGTAAATGATTATGGTGAGAAAAGGCAAACATAATCTAGTAGCACTCACCGCTGTCGAGGATGAAGTGACTTCACTGTGCTAGGTCTCAGCTTTTTATGAGGTGGGATAGCCAACTCCCGTACTCGTCACATTTCCTTCACTGACATTAAGCGAGGTTGTGGCATAGTTATTGATGAGGATATCATATGAGAGAGTTGAGAGTTAGTACGCAAGATCAGACAGGTGAATAAGTAAAAACGGCTATGATTGTGGACATAACAGGATGTAGGTTACAGTCTGTGACTTGATCCATATATTATTTCTTCTAATAATTAGTCCTGTATAGTTTAGAGCAATGCAAGAGTCGCCATGCTGGCTTCAAAAGAGCAGTACGCTGGTAGCTTATGGCAGCCCATCCATGCGTTTCATCCCAGAAAGTGTATGAGGGTAGTAGGAAGTTCCAAAACGGCGTGAGTTCTGTGAAAGACCGTTCACGACCGTCACCGAGTAGTGACCCCAGAGTCGATTGCCGTCGTTGACCGCCTCGCAAAGGAAAATCACCGAATGACTGTGAGTGATAGCCATGCTCCCGCCCTCCACTATAGCTGTACTCACCAACCTATCGGTTTGGTCCATTGATCTCTCACCCCCCACTATAGCTGTACTCACCAACCTATCAGCTCTCTCGTTCCCTTCGACACCTGCATGTCCTGGAACGAGTATGAAGGTGACTCTCTGTAACCTTGACCGCCCTACCGACTCCAACCACCGACGACGCACGCAATCTGTTTCCACTTTCCTTAGCATTCTCATTGAATTACTCAAGATGCACGCATGTGTGCCACTCATTGTTTCAAGCCAGACCATCGCCTTCGTAACAGCCATGATCTCCATGGTCAGACTTCTTATGGTCACCTCAAAAGCCACAGACTCCTCCTTGCTCGTTTTCCAACCCATCTGATCCGTGCAGGCCCATGCGTTTCCCAACCATCAGATGGCGGATCCATCTGTGTAGATAATGACAGCATCATCCGTGGAAACATTTAACAGACAGCTTATCTTTAACTAGATCAGTCTTATCTTTAACTAGATCAGTCTTATCTTTAACTAGATCAGTCTTATCTTTAACTAGATCAGTCTTATCTTTAACTAGATCAGTCTTATCTTTAACTAGATCAGTCTTATCTTTAACTAGATCAGTCTTATCTTTAACTAGATCAGTCTTATCTTTAACTAGATCAGTCTTATCTTTAACTAGATTAGTCTTATCTTTAACTAGATCAGTCTTATCTTTAACTAGATCAGTCTTATCTTTAACTAGATCAGTCTTATCTTTAACTAGATCAGTCTTATCTTTAACTAGATCAGTCTTATCTTTAACTAGATCAGTCTTATCTTTAACTAGATCAGTCTTATCTTTAACTAGATCAGTCTTATCTTTAACTAGATCAGTCTTATCTTTAACTAGATCAGTCTTATCTTTAACTAGATCAGTCTTATCTTTAACTAGATCAGTCTTATCTTTAACTAGAACAGTCTTATCTTTAACTAGATCAGTCTTATCTTTAACTAGATCAGTCTTATCTTTAACTAGATCAGTCTTATCTTTAACTAGATCAGTCTTATCTTTAACTAGATCAGTCTTATCTTTAACTAGATCAGTCTTATCTTTAACTAGATCAGTCTTATCTTTAACTAGATCAGTCTTATCTTTAACTAGATCAGTCTTATCTTTAACTAGATCAGTTAGACAAGGATTCCCACTATCCCCAACACTCTGTACTTTAGTCCTAGAACCGCTACTAGCGAAGATTAGACAACACTCAACAATAGCAGGTTCCCCTATCGGGGTCAGGGTAACAACATTTAATAGCTTACACAGACGATACCGCTTTATTTCCACCTAATATCTCTAGACAAAATATTCTACACATTTTTACCAAAAATTGCACAAAAAGTGGGGAAAAAAATTAACATTAGCGTTAAAGTGTTTAAACGTAAGTAGTGTAGAGTGTTGAATTAATGCTAGAGCTAAAGTGTTTAAACTTAAGTAGTGCAGAGTGTTGAATTCATGCTAGCGTTAAAGTGTTTAAACTTAAGTAGTGTAAAGCGTTGCCTTAATTTCAACTTTCAAGTGTTTAAACTAAATTGATGAACAGTGTTGAAATCATTTTATAAAAATGTTTCTCAAAAGTAGACAAGCAGTACTGAGCTAAATGTGAGGAAAATGGATTTTTGTAAAAGAACGGCTTGTGATTCGTCCAGCAACGCAGTCATCAATATCTTAAGCAGCTGAAATCTGATGTGTTGGGCCGACAGACGCAGATATCGCAGTCTCGCTGCAAACTGCGTATCATCGTTCGTTACAGGACGAACACCAAAGAAAAGAAAAAGAAAGAAATCGCTTAAGTTCAACCGACTCGGAATATGGTGAATAAGACGCTATGTTGGGGTGGGGGGGGGGGGGGGGGGAGAATATCAGCACAGTGCACGAGCTCCGTAGCACCCGCGTGGATCCCGTAATAGATTGTGTAGATCTGTTCCATACTTATGAATTTTGTCCCCAGCGGCTGTTAATCTTACTCTTTTTTATTTCAAACTGTCAGCGGATTTTTAACGTGTTCGACATTAACGCGGGCGTCCGATCTCTACTACCATCCGGGAAAATATAAGAAAGTCCACGTGAAGCCTCCATCGTGATTTGAACCTGCCACCTACAGCACCCAAAGTCGACATCTTACCTCGATACCACTCATTCCCATATATATTATGTGTGCCTGTGTTTACATCGTCATCATCATCATCATGTATGTCCTTTGCATAACGTTGTTTTTACAATAGCCGATCTGCTTAGACTATCAATCTTTGGCCAGTAGTCACGACTCTGTCACAATCATGTTCAGAACCATGTGTTTGTATTCAATACAAATGAATCAACACACATTATAAAAGATCGTTCTAAACACTTCTTGAAATGAATTTGAAGTCTCTAGGGATAATGCAGCTAAATCAGACGTGAGACACGGAAAGGTCACTTGAACTTACATGTAAAGGTCACTTGAACTTACATGTAAAGGTCACTTGAACTGGCTTGTACTGTTCCGTCTATTACTCTCGTTGTCGGGAAAATTACAGATAACTTCGCAGGACTACAGTATATCACATTAAACAACTTCTGTCACGAACTCAAAGACCATTTCGTGCATGTCTGTTCTCTATACACTCAGCCAACGCCGGGCATTTATTGGGAACACTCTCACGTGATACTCACTCATGATAGGCGTGACCCGAACACAAACTTTCCTCTCGACTTCAATGTATATTTACTGTCCTTTCAGTGAATTTGTTTTAATGTGTTGTGCACCTTCTGCCTATTCAAACACATAACTACATTTGTTATGATCTGAACATTCAGAATCAGTTGAAACATTCTGCCTATTCCCGCGAACATTTGCATTTTCTGTGTGTATGTGTGTGTGTATGTGTGTGTGTGTGCGCGCGTTAATCTTTCAACTAGATGGGGCACCAAGTTCAATGTTCAAACCTTCCTTAGTTGCATCTTTCGACGGGATCAAGATGCTGAGCAGCGCATGAGCTGCAGTGGTCAGCGACCCTTGGCTGTCTGCTAGGCCAGCAAAACCAGGGCTACCAAGACGCTTCTACACCTCCTTGCGGTGATCCCGGATAACAGGCTGCAGCAGGGCAGACTGGCTAAGGAGAAGGGATCGAAGAGGGAATGCTAACCCGGTACTCAAAAAATGCTTGCTGAAGTCGGATGTGTTGGACCGAAAGTTGCAAATATCGCAGCCAAGCTGTAAACTACGACACAACGCATTCCGTTCTATGGACTGCATTCTGCTGCTTACCCTTTCAGGGTTTGGTGGTGGGGGATTGAGAACGAATGAAGAAGAAGAGGAAGAAGCATCCTTCGACACGGCTAGCAGGTTACAGTTTTATTATTCTCTACTGCAATGTCGGTATCCGAAAACACTCGGATGAGGGGGAGGGGGTGGAATTGACCGCCCTAATGATGCAAGCATACATCTGAAGCCAACCTAATCACACTAAAGTGTTTGGTCGCACGCCACTGCAATACACTTTCCTTATATGCGTCTCTCCCATTTAGTTGCCAATCAAAGATAAATGACAAAAAAACATGTAATAGTACTCCATAAACAGACACTGCCGTCGGGGATGATGTATCAGAGACTCCCTTGTACATCGTCTCAATGTTTCTGAGCCGAGGTTACGAATTCACGTTATTCGCCGCCTCTTTTTCCAAACTGTAAGTCAAGTACCCATTTGTAGTTGGGTAACCTGAGGCGTGTCGAGATCAGGATCTAACCAGGCCTCTCTGTCGCTATAGACAAGAGCTCTTAACGATCTTCCACTTAGAAGCCCCGAGAAAAGGAGCGGCATAACATAAATAACACGTCGTGAAGCAAATGTAACGACATTTAAAAGCCACCATTACGACTCTCGAGTTTCAGCTCATTACTAATTATGACTTCGCTGGCAAATGTCGCTAAACACCTTTGGGCTGTAAACACGAAGATCTGAGCTCTTAAAGGCTATGAACCCATTTATTAGGATGTGTACGGTACACTTAAAAGCTATTACAATAGTTAGTGACAGTGTCGCAGATCGTTAGTAGTGGATAGGTTGTAGAAGGTTGACGGTTTCAGCTGCTGTTGAAAATGGTTGGCAGTTTAATACATGTGTTTTTTGTGTGGTTTTTTTTAAAAAACCAATTCTAATGTTGTTAAATGTCATAGGGTGATGCATTTTTCTTTCGTCTGCATTCTATGTCATGGTTGATATTTTCCCCGCATGTTATATATCAATCAATTAATCAATCAATCAATCAATCAATCTTCTTCTTCTTCTTCTTCTTCGTACGCAGTCAGACAGTAACCATTATTTTTTCGAAAAAAGCGGCGGTCATCCTGAGGCTCTCGCCACTGCCATAGAGCTTGTCTTGCAGTTCCACTGGTAATGGCCACATCTGCTCTCTCTGGTCCTCGTATGTCGGGCAGTTCTGCAGCAGATGTTCAGCGGTCATTTTACCAGTACCGCACGGGCATTCGTCGGTACACCCTATCTTCAATTTGTTGAATAGGTGGTACCTCAGTCTGTTGTGGCCAGTGCGAAGTCTGAAGACAACGACCTGCTCTCTTCGGTTCAACTGGTAATAGGCATCGTTTTTGGTGTAACCAGAATGTTCGGTTTCCCATTTGGTCATGTATCTGGCTTTGATAAGCCGTTTTGACTCTTCGTACGTCATATTGGTATCTGTTTGTGGTAGTCTTGCACCTTCTTTTGCCAGTCTGTCTGCCTCCTCGTTGCCTTGGATGTTGCAGTGTGACGGAACCCACTGTACCACTACCCTTTTTGGTGCGGACTGCTGGCACAGTTTGCAGAGTGCTGCTCTTAAGTCATTGAGCTCAGTGTTTTTCTGGCTTTTTAGCGCTGTGACTACGGCGAGAGCATCTGTCAGCAGGACTATATGACTCTCATTTTCACTGTGTGTCACCATTTCTTCCACTGCCGCCCTCAGTGCCTCTGCCTCCGCTCTGAAATTGCTTGTGTACTTACCAGTAGCGAATGACAGTGTTATTTTTCTGCCATTTGGTTCAGGAATGCTCCTGCCCCTCCGTTCTGTGTAGTGTAATCAATCAATCAAAACCTTTTAGCTTCCTGTGGTGTATAAAAGGTAAAGGTCAGTCCCATGCAACAACTACCATCGGGAATGAGGATACCTCGTCATATACTAACCCGCAGCTTATGTTCATACCTTCTCCAAATTATACGTCAGGTTCCCATTTACCTTTTGGGTCGACTGGAGGAGAGGTTATACTAGGAACGAACCATTCCGAAATGTTGGTTATGTGTGTCCGTGATTTGGAACACTGGCGATGTAATCTATGTCTTAGCAATCTAGCTCACTGTCGGCAAGGCTGCACGCTCCACAAAGGTCTTCAACAGGTGCACATCAAATACTTATGTGCTGTGTCATCCTTCCCAAACCTGCCCAGATCTTCTCTTTGTTTGTCGCAACTTCTCTTTTCCGAGGGTGTTTTTGTCTTCTTTTACGTCGTTTGCCCTGTGGGTTCCAGAATAGAGATTGTCTTGTAATGCTCTAAGCTGCTTTCGTTAGTGTGCGTCTTCTCCAGCGATGTCGCTTTCTCTGTCTGTTCCCTTCGCACAGTTACACATTAGGGCAGTGGTTCCCAAACTGTCTGCCACGAAACATTCCAATATTTTCATCAACTATGCACTGCAACTGTTTTATAGGTTTATTCTCTGACTTGGGGCGACGTGAGAAAATCTGGTACATTAAGGGACCGAAACGGTTTGGGAACTACTGCATTAGGGACTTTATTATACAATTTGGTTGGTTGGTTATTGATTCAACGGCCTGTGGGTCCTACCATTTGGCCCAATACCATAAAGTGGTATATGCAAGTGTTTGTTAACTGTTATTCAGTTCCGTACAAAGTGTTCCATTTGTCGCTATTTCCTAACACTAGCAAACGCAGGACATTCAAAAAGATGATGTTCAACAGTTTCGTAGGGATGCGTTCACAGCCGGTACTCTGGAGTATGTTCTGGTTGGATTATGTTCACATAACTAGAAAGTTGTATGTTTAGAGTGCGAAGTCGGAAAATGGTGCTTTGATCTCTCCTTTTCAGAGAATTTTTTGGGATTTGGGATTTGGGATTTGGGGTGGCCCGGCAGTCGTTGTCCACGACGTTACACTACAACGGAGTTCACGTTTGGGTTGAAGATTTCCATGTGTATCATCATGCAGCACGTCCTTTGCAGAACGTCGATCTCATGACGTCCGATTTGTAAAACGGTCGATCTCTGGCGAGCTCTCGCACCTCTACCACTGTCAACTCCAGGGCCTCTGTAATGTTTCTTGTCCATCTTCTTAACTGAACTTCCTTATACTGGTTTAGAAGACTTTACAGAGTCTGTATACAACCAGTTTATTCCACTTAAAAAATGACTGTGATCATCCAATCTATTCTTGAATGCATTAACTGACCCTGCCTCCCTCACATCCTATGGCAATGCATTACAATCATTCACCACTCTCTGACTGAACAAATCTTTCATAATATCCAATCTGGACCTGTCTTTAAATAACTTGAAGCTATGCCCTCTAGTTTTTGTAGTCGGTGTAGTTTGAAAAAAACTCGTTATAGTCTAATTTATTCTTTCCGTTGATTAATTTATAAACCTGTTTTAAGTCACCTCGAATTCTTCTCTTTTCTAGACACTGCAGACCAGTTTTTCTAAGTCTCTCCTCATAACTATAATTCTGGAATCCCATGATTATTTTTGTAGCTCTTCTTTGTATCCTTTCTATCATGTCTATATCCACTCTGTAATAAGGACTCCACACCTGAATACAGTACTCCAATTTAGGTCTCACCAATGATTTATATAGTTTGACTGTCACTTCCTTGCTTCGATGTGTAATGTTTCTTTTAATTATACCCAGCATTACATTATCCTTCTTCACAGACTCCTGGACTTGCTCTCGCACATTACGCGTATGATCTATTATAACACCTAGGTCCCTTACCTTTTCAATCTTTCTAATATTGTTCACTCCCATCATGTAACTATGTTTCATATTTGATCTTCCCATGTGAATGACTGTACATTTGTCTACATTAAACTCCATCTGCCAGCTCACAAACTATTTATCAATAGTAGCTAAATCTGATCTCAATAGATCCACCTCTGCCGGAGGGGAGGCCCTGTTGCATAATTTTGTGTTGTCGTCAAATTTTGCAATCATGGATGCAATATCATTATCCAAATCATTTATTTATATCAAGAACAAAATTGGTCCCAATACCGATCCCAGAGGCACTCCATTTAGAACATCACACCAGTCAGAGTACTCTTTATGTAGGCTTTCTTTCTGCCTACTGCCTGTTAACCAATTTTCTATCCAATTGGCAACTCCTTCACCTATACCATGTGATTTCAATTTCCGAAACAATCTCTAATAAGGTACTTTATCAAAAGCCTTTGCAAAATCCAGATAAATAACATCTACTGGCTCTCCAACATCCAACATTTTGGTAACCTCTTCCATGAATTCTAATATATTTGTTAAACACGATCACCCCTTAGTAAAACCGTACTGACTCTTCTTGATGAGATTAAACTTGTCCAAATACATAGTTGTCTTTGATAATAGACTAAAATCTTGCAGATTATACTTGTCAACCTCACTGGCCTGTAGTTGCCTGGGTCTGATTTCTTGCCCTTTTTGAACAAGGGGATCACATCTTTCCAATCCCTTGCAATAATCCCCTTCTCAATAGTTTGAGAATAAAATCTGGACAATGGTTTTACCAGCAAGTATCTGAGATTTAAAAAAACAATTGTGGATGAATACCATCATAACCAAGATTTGTATCCACTTTCAAACTATCCAGTTTAAAGAAACCATTTCCTCAGTAATGTAGATTGAGTGTAATTCCTCTGTGTATATGTCCCTTTGTAAGATATCTAAGGGCTCTGTCCAAGTGTCATCTCCACACCGAAGGCTAGCTGTCATGGATCTGAATTCTGTCCAAGTGTCATATCCACACCAAAGGCTAGCTGGCATGGATCTGAGTTCTGTCTAAGTGTCATATCCACACTGAAGGCCAGCTGGCATGGATCTGACCTCTGTCCAAGTGTCTTCTCTACATAAAAGGCTAGCTGACATGGATCTGAGCTCTGTCTAAGTGTCATATCCACATCAAAGGCTAGCTGGCATGGATCTGAGTTCTGTCCAAGTGTTATATCCACATCAAAGGCTAGGTGGCATGAATCTCAGCTCTGTGCAAGTGTCATCTCTACATCAAAGGCCAACTGGGATGGATCTGAGGTCTGTTCAAGTGTCATCTCCACACCGAAGGTCAGCTGGCATGGATCTGAGTAATATCCAAGTGTCATCTCCACATCAAAGGCTAGCTGGCAGGGACCTGAGTTTTCTCCAAGTGTCACCTCCACATCAAAAGGCTAGCTGGCATGGATCTGAGCTCTGTCCAAGTGTCATCTCTACATTAAAGGCCAGCTGGCATGGATCTGAGTTCTGTCCAAGTGTCATCTTCACATCAAAGGCTAGTTGGCATGGATCTGAGTTCTGTCCAAGTGTTATCTCCACATCAAATGCTGGCTGGCATTGATCTGAGTTCTGCCCAAGTGTCATCTCCCCATCAAACGCCAGCTGGCATAGATCTGAGCTCTGTCCAAGTGTCATCTCCCCATCAAAGGCCAGCTGGCATAGATCTGAGCTCTGTCCAAGTGTCATCTCCCCATCAAAGGCCAGCTGGCATGGATCTGAGTTATGTCCATGTGTCATCACCACAACACACGTAGGCTTCCATGATCTGAGTTTTGTCCAAATGTCATCTTCACAACTTAGACCGACTGCAATGGATTTCCAAAGTTCGCCGTGCCTTGCTTTGAGGTTGTAATCTGTCAGGATTGTTCCTGTTTTTCTTGTATTATATTCCTACCGGTTACAGCGTTGTCTATCTCTAACACGACTGCCCTCAATCTTTCCTCCCAGTTTTGTGTTCAGGAGGGAGTTATGTCTTTTGATGTGGCCAAAATATTTGAACTGACTGATTCTGATTTAGGTCATCAATTCTTTTTCACCAACCACCCCTACTCCCAGTATTTTGTCCGAGACTTCCCAATTAATTGTTTCCAGTTCCATCTGCAAGATACACCCTATACTTTTATATAATCATAATAATAGTTGCCTAGCCCAAGCAAAGATGGCAACATGATCATACGTATGCTCCAAGATGTGATCTTATCTGACTGTAAGTCCGATCGTGTCACAGCAAACTCTGCTGCGCCTGGGGCACATCTATAAAGAGTCGGTTGTGGGATCACCACGTGTTCTCTTCTTTTGGGCAGCTCGCTTTCTTTAAACCTTGGCGAGAATGTTTCGCTCTGCGATCTGAACACATTCTGTGATACGGATCAGCCAGGTGGAACGATTCTGTGCAAGCATCTCTCATGTGTTGACATTGATTTTAAAGCTTTTCAGGAATCACTGAAGCGTTTCTTCTGTCCCCCTTCTGATCAGCGACTGCCTGTTCTGAGCTAAGCGTAGAACAGCTGCTTGGGGAGTCACTCATCCGATGACGCTCAACTATGCAACACTCCTGACTGTATATAAACTGGCAGAAATTCAAAGCTATGGTGCTTCTAATGACTCGAAGTGGTTTTAGTGTGCCCTGAAGGGGATCTACGGCCCTCCGCTTCATGACTCACCTCGTGTTCCTAGTGCTGACGGCACTGCGCGTTTGACTGCCACTGGCCTGATTTTGGAGCGTTTGGGGAGAGCATTATGTCGCCATACTCAATTGGTCGTCCATCATCAGCGAACAAGCTCGTATGCCTCAAGTCCCTATTAACCAGGCGCTTGACCTCTAGGCCCAGCAAAACTGATGTTAGAAGCGCAATCAGCTCGACCTTCAGAGGCAAGGCTCCCGCTTTCAGATCAGATTAGATTTACGAATCAGGGGGCCCTATACTTCTTCAAAAACTGACTACACTCTTTGGTTATATGTGGGAAACCGAACAATTTCCACAGAAGATGACAAAGATTCCATTATTGTATATCTCTACATAAAAAGGATAACAGTCAGTCCTGCGACGATCACTTTGGACATTTCTCTACTGTCATTCGTCGTCAAAATTCTGGCCCGAGTCCTGCTCAACCGCCTAACTTGTCACCCTTAGCAGATTGTACTTCCAGAGAGTGTGGTTCTCGGACGGGTCATGGGACATGATGTATACAGCACGCCAACTACAAATGAAATGCCAAGAACAGCATTGTGACCTGTACACAGTTTTTGTCGACATGACCAAAGCCTTTTTCACCAGCGATAAGGAAAGGCTCAAGCAATAATGACAAAGTTTGGTCGCCCTGGTAGATTCATTGCAGTTGTTCGTCAGTTTAATGATGGTATGATGGCTCGAGTACTCTTAGAAGGGGAATGTTCTTGTAACCAACAGTATCAAACTGGGATGCACTCTGGCACCGATACTTTTTAGCGTAGTCTTTGCAGCAATGCTTTCTGATTCTGTACATGTCACTTCTACCGGTGTGCATATTAGGTACATAATGCAAGATCAGCTGATCAATCCGAGACGCCTGAATTCTTGAATCCACCATCTTGAATCTCCCGCTCACTGTCGACTGTACACTCAACACCTGCACAGAAAAGCATATGCAGTCCAGCAAGACAGAGATTTCTGGGACGTTTAGTTCACCGACAGAGATTTCTTGGACGTTTAGTCCAAGAAGACAGAGATTTCTGGGTCGTTTAGTCCCCCGACAGAGATTTCTGGGACGTTTAATCCACCAAAACAGAGATTTCTTGGACGTTTAGTCCACCATGACAGAGATTTCTGGGACGTTTAGTCCACCATGACAGAGATTTCTGGGATGTTTAGTCCACCAAGACAGAGATTTCTGTGACGTTTAGTCCACCAAAATAGAGATTTCTGGGACGTTTAATCCACCAAGACAGAGGTTTCTGTGACGTTTAGTCCACCAAGAAAGAGATTTCTGTGACGTTTAGTCCACCAAGACAGAGATTTCTGGGACGTTTAGGTAATGTTTATCTCTCAATTCATATATCCGTTAAAATTTGAAAGTTATAAATCAATTCTCTTCTCCGTTTGATCATTTTCCAAGTTTCTAGACCACACAGTAACACGTCATCAACATGATCTTGAATTTGTGAGTCTGTTGTCCAGGTGTAGCCAGGGTGGCCCTGTGGTCAACTTGCTCGCTTTCACAATCCCAACTCACCTGGCTCGAAACCCGCTGTGTCCAGTTTCTCAGACACGTGGAATTTTCTCGGTCGAACGCTTCTTCACGTAAGGAAAGTAATAACAACCTACCACAATGCACACCTGTCAAGAAACTGCAAGGTTACCACAACCAGATTCTAGTGTGACCTACAAAGAGTCCAAAAGGTTTATTAGGGCCAGATACATGGCCAAATGGGAAACAGAGCATACTGGCTACACAAAAAGTGATGCTTTCTACCAGTTG
The DNA here is from genome assembly GCA_036924085.1 of Ariolimax columbianus. Taxonomy (NCBI): domain Eukaryota; kingdom Metazoa; phylum Mollusca; class Gastropoda; order Stylommatophora; family Arionidae; genus Ariolimax; species Ariolimax columbianus. The sequence goes on from JAVGWX010000018.1 coordinate 21,592,007, forward strand.
AACAGAAGAGAGCAGGTGGTTGTCTTCAGACTCCGCACAGGCCACAACAGACTGAGGTACCACCTATTCAATAAACTGACGATAGGTGGCACTGACGAATGCACTTGTAGTACAGTGAAAATGACCGCTGAACATCTGCTGCAAAATTGCCCGACATACGAGGACCAAAGAAAGCACATGTGGCCATCACCAGTGCCAACACTAGACAAGCTCTATGGCAGTGTCGACAGCCTCAGGATGACAGCTGCTTTCTACGAACACATTCAAGTTGACGTCTGACAGCGTGCGAAGAAGAAAAAGAAGAACTCAAGAAACTTATAACGGCCAAATAGGTTATCGGTTGTAAGAAGCGACGGTCTGTACAGGAATTACTACTTACCTTTATTGTCTTGATGTCAATATTCGACTGTCATGTTGGTGAAAATTAATGTGGCAATTCCTATACTATTTATAATTTCTGTTTTGAATCCTTCATTCTCCGTTACTATATTTGCAAGAGAAGAGAAGCTTTTGATAAGTTATGGTGTCTAATTCGTCTATATTTATCGATAGCGTAATTGTCTTTTCTGCTTTGCTAATAATCATTGTTTTCGTTATCTCAGCATTAACGTTAAATGTATCTACCCAAACCCGACTTTTGTTTATTATTCACCAACTCCTGTAATTCGTGTTTGCTTTTGACTACCATAACTTTGTCATCTCCATAATTAAAATTATTTATTCATACTCCACAGATAATGAGTTCTGTCATTTCTTCTAACTGTTTAAAAATGTTTTCTTTGTAAACATTAAACAGACATAGGGATATAATACATCTGTGGTCCCTCCTATGTTAACATTTATACTTGTCGTGTTAAGCCAGCCAGATCTTACAGTGGTAGCTGCTTGCTCCCATTATAGGTTGCTGTGTATTCATCTATACCAACATTGTCTAGATATGTATTTCGTTTATCACGATGGACTCTATAAATGCCCTTATATAGTTCACAGTGTATACATACACACATACATATATATTTATATACAAGGTGTGTTCAAAAGATATTCGACCTTATTTTTTGTCCACTGGAACAAATGAAGATTGGGTGTTGTCTTTCGGCAAGGAGGTATATTGGATGAATGCGCGCTTGTGTAAATTTCTTCCCGTGTATGTCTTTGTTTGTGTGTTTGTTTCTTTGTTTTCATTCTTTGTTTGCTTGTTTGTTTAGTTTCGTAGTTTCAGTAGCGTGAGGAAAATTTATAGTAGGCCAGTTGTATTCTGGATTGTGTTAGAGGTTTGGGCTGTGTTTGTTGCTTGGACTGTTGGCTTGGGCTGTGTTTGTTGCTTGGACTGTTGGCTTGGGCTGTGTTTGTTGCTTGGGCTGTTGGCTTGGGCTGTGTTTGTTGCTTGGGCTGTGTTTGTTGCTTGGACTGTTGGCTTGGGCTGTGTTTGTTGCTTGGACTGTTGGCTTGGGCTGTGTTTGTTGCTTGGACTGTTGGTTTGGGCTGTGTTTGTTGCTTGGACTGTTGGCTTGGGCTGTGTTTGTTGCTTGGACTGTTGGCTTGGGCTGTGTTTGTTGCTTGGACTGTTGGCTTGGGCTGTGTTTGTTGCTTGGACTGTTGGCTTGGGCTGTGTTTGTTGCTTGGGCTGTGTTTGTTGCTTGGACTATTGGCTTGGGCTGTGTTTGTTGCTTGGGCTGTGTTTGTTGCTTGGACTGTTGGCTTGGGCTGTGTTTGTTGCTTGGGCTGTGTTTGTTGCTTGGGCTGTGTTTGTTGCTTGGACTGTTGGCTTGGGCTGTGTTTGTTGCTTGGGCTGTGTTTGTTGCTTGGGCTGTGTTTGTTTGCGCGACTGGGTTTGTGGACTGGACTGTGTTTTTAAACTGAACTATTTTTGTACGCTGGTCTGTGTTTGAGTGTTTATGTGTATTTGTTTGCTGGACTTTGCGTGTATGTGTGTCTAAGTGGGTGTGTGTGTGTGTGTGCGTGTGTGTGTATGGCTTGCAGTCAGCATTTTAGTGTTGAGTGTAGTGAGCACCGATCATGTTTTCATTCACCAAGTGTCCAGAAATGTCAAAGTCATGTTGACCGTTTTCTTCCCCCCCCCCCCCCCCCCCCGTGGGGTTGTGCATCACGAGTATGCACCACACGGCTAAAAGATTACCAAAGAGGGACTACCTGAAGGTCACCTGTCATCTTTTCAACGCAAACGACCAGACCTGTAGGTAACGGGAACTTGACAGCTCAACCGCACGTTCAGCGCACCTGATTTAGACTTTCTTGGCCAATCAAAACATTCATTTAGTTCGCGATCTACCTGTTCTCCCAACATGGGTCCTTGTGATTTTTGGCTGTTCCTCAAACTACAGACTTCTGCTGTAAGGCAGTGTAAAGTCACGCGAAGACATTATGCGGAATGCGATTACTAAGCTGTCCTCCATTCCAAAAGAGACCTTCCTGAATTCCTTCCAACAATGGCTGGGCCTCTGGGAAAAGTGTGGGGAGTCTCAAGGAGTAAACTTAGAAGGACATTAAGGTCTCAAACCTCCAGGAGAGCAATTGTACTTTTCCGGCCTAACGGTCGGATACTTTTTGAACATACCTCGTATATATATATATAACAGTTGACCATCGGAAGCCAAGACAGCGATAGCATCTTACTATTGCTGAAATGTGCTGTCTGATGGCTTTAAATACCAATCATGCATTCGCGTACCCTTCCACATTCAGGGCACGCACACGGGGAGTCGGCTGTGGAATCGTTGTGAGAAACGTGTTATTTCGGGCAGCACGTTTTCGTTGAACCTCTGCGATAGCTGTACTCTCTGCGATATGAGCACCTTCGGTGATAATATCTCGCCAGGTGGTACGGTTTTGTGCAAGCATCTTCCAGGAAGTGACATCAATATTGAAGCTTTTCAGACACTTTCAAGAAGTCTCTGTTTGTACTGCCCTCCTGGTGAGCGGTTGTCCTCCTGATCAGCGTCTGCCCTCTTAGTGAGTGTCTGCCCTCCTAGTGAGTGTCTGCCCTCCTGGTGAGTGTCTGCCCTCCTAGTGAGTGTCTGTCCTCCAGGTGACCGTCTGCCCTCCTAGTGAGTGTGTGCCCTCCTGGTGACCGTCTGCCCTCCTAGTGAGTGTCTTGCCCTCCTAGTGAGTGTCTTGCCCTCCTAGTGAGTGTCTGTCCTCCTGGTGACCGTCTGCCCTCCTAGTGAGTGTCTTGCCCTCCTAGTGAGTGTCTGCCCTCCTGGTGAGTGTGTGCCCTCCTAGTGAGTGTCTGCCCTCCTGGTGAGTGTCTGCCCTCTCGGTGGCCGTCTGCCCTCCTAGTGAGTGTCTGTCCTCCTGGTGACCGTCTGCCCTCCTAGTGAGTGTCTTGCCCTCCTAGTGAGTGTCTGCCCTCCTGGTGAGTGTCTTGCCCTCCTAGTGACCGTCTGCCCTCCTAGTGAGTGTCTGCCCTCCTGGTGGCCGTCTGCCCTCCTAGTGACCGTCTGCCCTCCTAGTGGCCGTCTGCCCTCCTGGTGAGTGTCTGCCCTCCTAGTAAGTCTCTGCCCTCCTGGTGAGTGTCTGCCCTCCTAGTGAGTGTCTGTCCTCCAGGTGACCGTCTGCCCTCCTAGTGAGTGTCTGTCCTCCTGGTGACCGTCTGCCCTCCTAGTGAGTGTCTTGCCCTCCTAGTGAGTGTCTTCCCTCCTGGTGAGTGTGTGGCCTCCTAGTGAGTGTCTGCCCTCCTAGTGAGTGTGTGCCCTCCTGGTGACCGTCTGCCCTCCTAGTGAGTGTCTTGCCCTCCTAGTGAGTGTCTGTCCTCGTGGTGACCGTCTGCCCTCCTAGTGAGTGTCTGCCCTCCTGGTGAGCATCTGCCCTCCTAGTGAGTGTCTGCCCTCCTAGTTAGTGTCTGCCCTCCTGGTGAGTGTCTGCCCTCCTGGTGACCGTCTGCCCTCCTAGTGAGTGTCTTGCCCTCCTGGTGAGCGTCTGCCCTCCTAGTGAGTGTCTGCCCTCCTGGTGACCGTTTGCCCTCCTAGTGAGTGTCTGCCCTACTAGTGAGTGTCTGCCCTCCTAGTGAGTGTCTGCCCTCCTAGTGAGTGTCTGCCCACCTGGTGAGTGTCTGCCCTCCTGGTGAGTGTCTGCCCTCCTGGTGAGTGTCTGCCCTCCTGGTGAGTGTCTGCCCTCCTAGTGAGTGGCTGCCCTCCTAGTGAGTGTCTGCCGTCCTAGTGAGTGTCTGCCCTCCTGGTGAGTGTCTGCCCTTCTAGTGACCGTCTGCCCTCCTGCTGAGCGTCTGCTCTCCTAGTGAGTGTTTGCCCTCCTAGTGAGCGTCTGTCGTCCTGCTGAGCGTCTGCCCTCCTAGTAAGTGTCTGCCCCCCTGGTGAGTGTCTGCCCTCCTAGTAAGGGTATGCCCTCCTGCTGAGCGTCTGCCCTCCTAATAAGTGTCTGCCTCCCTTGGTGAGTGTCTGCCCTCCTAGTAAGTGTCTGCCCTCCTGCTGAGTGTCTGCCCTCCTGCTGAGCGTCTGCCCTCCTGCTGAGCGTCTGCCCTCCTGGTGAGTGTCTGCCCTCCTAGTGAGTGTCTGTCCTCCAGGTGACCGTCTGCCCTCCTGCTGAGCGTCTGCCCTCCAGTTTGAACTCACCGTATAACAGGGATACTTGAGTATGTTCCTATCTGGTATGCGAACACAATATCCGTTTCATCGCATCTGAGCCAATTGCAAATGTTTCTGTAAAGTGTGCATGTGTAGACTACATTTGGTGTTATCGTCTGACTAATAATGTGAGGGCTTCAATGCCCAATAAAGCAGCCTATCAAGGAAAAGGGCACATCTGACTTCAAACCGCCCGTTCACCTGCTGACGTGGTATTGAATTACCGGAGTCTACCGGAGGAAGACAAGGGGAAACCACCCCCGCATTGAATTTCCCTAGTTTTCACAAGGACCAACAAAACCGAAAATTAATCACACCTGGCGTTAGCGGCGGGGGGCGGGCGGGCGTCTGTGTTTCATTGAACTGATGAACGACAATAGGGATGAAAGGAAATGAAGGTCCTTGATCGGCAACGACATTCGGTAGTGAATTTGATGACGATAGTCTATAAATCAAAGATAAATTCGTTTAAGTACGTGAATATATATTTCACTGGTAGCTTTAAACATAATATAGCTTCTTCTGTTCCACATAAATTCAAATTGTTCATTCGTTGTCAACTGTACCCCTTGTTCTCTCCTGCATAATTTCCAGGAGCATCCTAATGACGTGGCTCATTACGCTGATTGTTCTCAAATCTGAACATTCATTTCATCGAGGTTTCTTGGGTAGGTTTATCAGGCCCTTCAGTACAGATCCTGTATTTCGATTTATCAGGCCCTTCAGTACAGATCCTCTATTTCGATTTATCAGGCCCTTCAGTATTAGATCCTATTTTTCAAATTTCAGAACACCCTTTTTTTGATTTTTTTCTACTTGGATGGCGTAAAAATGGCTTTCCATTAAACAAACAAAACAATCTTTATGGCTTGGCTTGGCTTCGTTCATTCTCAATCTCCCGCTACCAAACACTGAAAGGGCTTAAGTAGCAGGATCACCAGTCCTGACAATTCCTCGGACAGAAGAAACAAACAAAACCATCCGGCAATACCTGAATGTACAGGAGAATTGGCTCATAAATAATGTAATGACCCAAACACTTCGGTTTTTTTTTTTAACACGTCAAACGACACAACGGACCGGAGTGATCATGGGGGGCATGGTCACTGGAAAGAAGAACAGGGTCGACCGAGAAGACGATGGACTTCGGACGTCAAGGAAACGTTGGATTTGACTTTTGGAGCAGGCCAGAAGACTGGCGGAAGACTGTTTCCTACAGACAGGCTGTCATGAGAGCGACGTTCTGCAAAGACATGCTGCATGATGATGATGATGGAGATTGTTATCGTGACACTATTTTGCTTACATGGTAGTATTGCTAGTTATCAGTACAGCCCTATTCATTATATTTTACTAATAATGCTGAGAGCCCCTCATCTTATAAAATCTGGTCCGACGCCACCTTTCCATTTTCGGCCTGATGTCCGGCAAGGTTAGGACGCACCGGTTCTCAAGCTCCTTCTGAAATCATTCCTCTATGCCAAGGACTACCCACCGACCGTAGGGGTCACCCCCGCACCTCATGACTCCAACAGTTAGCAGACCCACCTTCAGCTCTGGACGAGGCCTGCCAACATGCTGCAGGAAGTACACATTGCAGATGTCGAACAACGCAACGGGCCTAAACAAACATTATTATCACCGTCCTTCTTCTTCTTCTGCGTTCGTTCTCAATCTCCCGCTACCAAGTCCTGAACAGGGCTTTGCAAATAGCAGGATGTAGTCCGGAGAACGGAATGCGTTGTGTCGCTAGTTTACAGTTTGACTGCGAAATTTGCACCTTTCGGTCCGACACATCCGTCTTCGGCAAAATCACCGTCCTATCCTCTCCTCTCCAGCAAAGGTACTCTAACTCCATATTTGGTTTTCATTCTCCTTATGCCGTTAAGCGGCATGTGGAGCGCAAGTCGTCTGTCCTCCACCAAGTGCTTTGCGTCGATCAATCTTAGCCCGTGTCGTTGCCCAATCCTTCTAATGCCATCTACCCAAGTGCCTCGCGGCCGCCCCTTAGCCATGTAGCCAGATCTACCAGAATTGTAATCCATCAGTCGAAGGTGATGAGGGTGCATTCTCAATAGATGACCAAACCAACATATTTTCTGCCTGGAAATGTACTCTGCACAAGACTAGTGCCGACCATACTTCGAATGTCAGATTTTCGCATTATATCTTTTCTGGCAAAACCGCTGGCCTTGGACAAACACTTAATTTCACATGTTGAAATTCTACTCTCACATGTTCTGGACAGAAGTCATGTTTGGCACTGGTAGCACAGAGTCGGCATAAATATACTGTTGCTTTCTTGTCAAACTAATGATCGGGTGACTAAATAGTGGTGACATCTGATGCATGGCTGATGTCACCGCATGTGCTTTCTGACACATAGTCTCGATTTCCCTGCAGAATAAATACTTAAACTCGTGGGCCTGTTGAAGAGCAATATAATTGACACTATGTTGAGTAGCCCATGTATTCTACTGATCATCCTAGCTTCTGTTTAATTCCTCATAGTAGAGTCGTATTATCAAATGCTCAGACAGTTTTTGTGGCACACTGATGAAGATGAGGAATGGCCTTAAGTAGAGGCTATTTTTAGAGTAATTTTACATCATTGGGGCACTACTGTAGTCATGAAGGTAATCCTTAATGCCCCTCAGCATTTGGGGAAAAATAATTATGTCAGTAGCTAGGACTGCCTAACGAGCCGGCAGTGGAGTTTAGATTGCTCGCTGCCAGCTGAATTCATCTGAAGTTCGGATACTTTAGTGTTTGGTAGTTGATAATGTATTGTTACTGCTGTTGTTGTTGTTACAGATCCAGCAGCAGCCGAGCTCTCACCCTTCGGCCTGATGTCATGTAATGGCATCTGTACGTGTTTGTTAGTTGTTTAGCACAAAGCAAACAAGAAAAAATAAATCACGAAACACAATTAGTGAATATCCTTCTTTTATTCATTCTCTATATTTCTTGTTTTAAACTCCCATCCAATATTTACTCCGTCTTCCCCTCCTATTGTGTTCCATATTCATGTTGTATATCTTCGTGTTCTAATAAGCACACTTTATTACCAGTTAGCATATGTGTCACTTATATTAGATATTCACATCTGTGTTGTCCACACTGCACATTAAAGACCTTAGGAAGTAGATAAGTTCTTTATAATTTTGTATATGCCAATTAAACCTTGGCATATTCTTGTTCATATTAGATTCACACACAATACACTTCCAGGATATAAAGTGAATGATACATGCGAGAAATAAAATCAGAAAATTGACTGGTACAACATGGGGAGGGCAGCCAGTTGCCCTCTGAACTTCAGCACTCGCCCTGTGGTTCTCCGTAGCGGAGTACGCCACGCCAGTTTAGACAAACTCTGCACACGATAAGCCGATTAATACAGCAATAAATGAGACTGGTCGAAGATTCTAGGGTGTCTAAATCCTACCCAAAACTGACACAAATATACCCCATACTCGACGTAGCACCAGCAAAGAAACAAAGAAGTGTCGTATCAGAAACAGGCAGACGATCTTACTATTTGGACACCAGGTGCAAGTGCACGAGACTGAAGTCTAGATGAAGTATCTCACGGCCAACCATTCCTTACAGATTAGACCCTTAAAACGCAGTCTCGAAAAATGGAATGTACTGACACAGATCCTCTGGATCAAGCTGCGGGAGGAACCTGCGCCTGGACACCATTTAACACAACATGGAAGTCACTAAATAGACTCCAAAACTGTTGCATCACGATGCAGGTATAACTTAATGAGATGGTATTACAGGGATGATGAGACACATGACTGTAGAGCAACACAAGACCCCTACCCCCTGATGATCTGCCGAAACCTTCCGGAAACATGAAATATAGATGATATGTTGAAGGGAAATGACAAGGCAATATACGTGACTGAACATTGGAAACAACATGTCTGACATGGTGCCCAGGCCACGGCACCCAATTATCAGTTTTCATATTTTGTCCGCTTTCTGCAAATCGCTCTTAGACCGCTCGCATCTTTCTGCACATCTGTCGAGTACTGGGCAAGAAGCAGCACTCTTTACACATTCTCGAACTGATGACTGCAGTTTGTGGCACATATCTAACCTGCTTAGGGTTTGCTGAATCTGATATTTTCTGTCCTAAGTGATAGGATTAGGCTCTGTTCCACGTGTCTTAGTTTGTTGATGCTTTCTCTTTACAAACTTTCATTTAGATTGACATTATCGTTGTCCGTTTTCTTGGACTTATATTTCTTCTATTTTAATCAACTTCCACATTTTGTTAAAATCCCCTACTAGTCACCATCATTCGGTTAATCAGTCCGGAGACTGGTGTTGAAGTCTTCTGACCATGTCAAGCCATCGTCCTCTGTTAGTCAGTCCGGAGTCTGATGTTGAAGTCTTCTGATCATATCAAGCCATCGTCCTCTGTTAGTCAGTCTAGAGACTGATGTTGAAGTCTTCTGATCATGTCAAGCCATTGTCCTCTGTTCCCAGCAGATCTCTTCAGCTCAGTATAAAACATGCAACCTGATGCTCTTGTTCGTCTGTGAGATGTAATTGTTTCATGGACGTCACCTTACACTTTTCTCCTGAAATTTGCCTTCTAGTATTTTTAATGAGGCCTCCTTCTATCATGTTATGACCAAGCCAAGACAATCTACCTTTCTGTATACTCGTCTTTAGTTGTCCTTCTAACCCTATTCCTTTAAGCTCTTGCTTATCTGACAATTTTTATGTCCAGCTCACTCATTACACCTTGCGATAGCACCGCATCTCAAAACCTTGAACTGTTAGTTCATCCTTGTCGTTTAGAGTCCATGTTTCAGAGCCATTCACTGCGACGTCCCAGATATGTGCGCGGAGTATTCCTTTCTGAAGCTCAATATTGATGTTATTTGTTGTTAGAAATTTGTGTTTCTCACGGCACGCCTTTTTTGCTCTACTAGCACGACCTGTTAATCTATAACATATTAACGTGTCCTCAATAGATCATACAAAAACTTGTACCATAAAACGTAGTTTTTTAATATTTAGTTGTTAAATTTGCCTGTGTCAGTATGTTCATGCATGGCTCATTGTAGACTCTTTAACTCATCTGTACGGCTTTTTCTATATGGTCTTGTTTTGCAGATTCCATAAGATTAAACGGTATGCTATTGGTTTCTAGTCAGAGCTGCTACATGCTTCAGGCTCTTCCATACTCTTCCCCAACTGCTTACACTTCTCCAGAACAGGTCGCTTCATCTTCACGGAGTCTTGCTGGAGAATACTAGAAGTTGTTGATGCCGTTGGGTTAAAGCGTTCACTGTAGCGCGAGACTGCAGTGCTGCGTCGTTTCTGCTCCTTCTGATGGTCAAGGCGCTTCTGCTGCATTTGTTGCATCCTTCTGTCGCGGAGGCTCTGAGGTGGAGATCGGCACTGGAAGAAAGATGTATAAATGGATAGATAACTTGTTTGAGGTGCACATTGTGGTAACATTTACAATCTAAACAAGCAACCCATAACCTACACAGATGAGAAGCCATGTATAAAGGTATGTGTGTGCCATATTGGGTGTTCTTCTTCTTCTTCTTCTTCTTCTTTCTCTTCTTCTTCTTCTTCTTCTTCTTCTTCTTCGTTTTCTGCTGCTGCTGCTGCTTTGGAGTTCGTCATGACAAGTACATACTGACGGTCTGTCGTAGTTTACAAGAGGCTGCGGTATATGCGCCTTTCGGCCAAACACATGGTGTAGCTTACTTTATGGGAACATAGCTGGTCTTCCCACTGCAAGTCATATTCTCTTAACCAGACTACACTATGGCAGCCTGTATCCAGGGCCGTCACTTGAAGGCAGAATAGGGTCTTGGCTGCTGTGATACGCTTGCTCTTATGCTAGCAGTCTGCTGTTAGTTGCTGGCTGCTGTCAGATCATGCACTGCTTTATCTTTGGCCAAGCGGCGGGAATATACATGTATATATTTGTGTGCGTCTGTGTGTGTGCTTTTTGTGTGTTTGTTTCTTTGTTTTCTTTATTTGGTTGCTTGTTTGTTTAATTACGTAGTTTCAGTAGTGTCAGGACAATTTATAGTAGGCCAGTTGTATACTGGATTGCGTTAGGGGCTTGGGCTGTGTTTGTGGGCTGGGCTGTGTTTGTGGGCTGGGCTGTGTTTGTGGGCTGGGCTGTGTTTGGGGGCTGGGCTGTGTTTGTGGGCAGTGTTTGTGGGCTGGGCTGTGTTTGTAGGCTGTTTGTGGGCTGGGCTGTGTTTGTGGCTTGAGCTGTGTGTGTGGGATATGTTTGTGGGCTGTGTTTGTAGGCTGTGTTTGTTTGCATGACTGGGTTTATGAGCTGAACTGTGTTTTTAAACTGAAATATTTTTGTAATCTGGTCTGTGTTTGAGTGTTTATGTGTATTTGTATGCTGTCTTTGCGTGTATGTATGTCTATGTGCGCGTGTGTATGTGTGTTTTTGTGTGTGTGTGTTTATGTATTGGCCTGTGTTTGTGTACTGGTCTGTATTTGACGACTGTGCTATTAGTGAATTGCTCTGTGTTTTAATGTGTTTTGTTGATTCTGTTCGTCCGTGACTGTAGAGTGTATTGCGTACATGCTTGTCTGTGTATATGGGCTGCATCATATTAACATATACATTAACAAGTAGGAAGGTACAGAAATGCTATGAAACATCTTTGAGTCGATGAGCTCAGCCAGCGACCAATACCTGGTTGCCTACATCGAAAGCTCAACCAGCTACCAAAACCTGGTTCCCTATATTGAAAGCTCAACCAGCGACCAATACCTGGTTGCCTACATCGCAAGCTCAGCCAGCGACCAATACCTGGTTGCCTACATCGAAAGCTCAGCCAGCGACCAATACCTGGTTGCCTACATCGAAAGCTCAGCCAGCGACCAATACCTGGTTGCCTACATCGTAAGCTCAGCCAGCGACCAATACCTGGTTGCCTACATCAGCGAACCATATCAAACACGACATTATTGTTCATGTGGTTCCGTAACCTGAACAAAACCGAACTGAAAAATGGCCTCCAAGATATGGTAAGGAATGGATGGAGATCAAAGAAGAAAGTGCGACAGGGCATACTATGTCATACCATGTGTGGAGAGCTATTAACAGATTACGAACGGGAGTGTAGACAGAACTTCAAAAACTTCGGATATGCGGACGACGATGTCTGTGAATGTGGAACCATCCAAGACCCAGACCACCTATATAACTGCCCAAGAATGCAAGAACCATGTATCTTTGTAGAGCTCATGACAGCTCATGAAAGAACATCCAGGGCAGCTGGTTTCTGATCCAATACTTTGTGAGTTTCCGGGGAACAGAAAGTAAGGAAGCAAAGTAAGTATGACACTTTTCCGTCTCCAAGTGGCGGTCCTGAAAACGAACTGCGCCTATGCAGCTTTGCTGAGAGATTGAGGTTTGATGAGGAAAGGGAAACCTAATGTTAAAAGGCCGGGTTGAAACCCGATGTGTCGGGCAGGAAGCCGGAGATATCACAGCTTCGTTGTAAACCACGACACAACGTTACAATGTCGTTTCCAGGACGAACACCAAATAGGACAAAGAGTTCATTTAAAGTCCTAATATTTTTATTTTTTAATATTTTTTTTATTTGCGTTCATCTTATTTCTCTAATCCCCAAGGCGGTGTGTTGCATTGTGGTTTTTATTTTGCGCATGTCGTCCCAGTGCATCCGACTTCAGCATACATTTATGTAAGTGTCTGCTTCCTCCTGCATTTTTTAAGGGTTTGCTTATCCGGGGTAACAACCGGTGATGTGATGGGGATCGAACCCAGCACCTTCTGGTTGTGAGCCGAGTCACTTAACCACTAGCCCACGCCGTCCCCACAAGTCCTAATAACTAACGAATGAGAGATACAAGTAGATATAGAGAATTATATAAGGATTTAGAAAGGAAGCGAGAGAGAGAGTGATAGAGAGACAGAGAGAGAGAGAACGAGAATGAGGAAAAAAAGAGAACGACCGAGAGTCACAAAAAGAGACCAGATTGAGATAGTTTATATTTTGTTGTCGTACCTCGAGACAGGACGAGAGTTGTCAATAATGAGTTACCAGAAGTGTCTAACCGAGAGTAGGACAGAGGGAAAACTCTCATAGTATAGCATAATTGATGTTACAGTAGGAACATTGTCACATCGTTCATATTGTAAATGAGGACGGGGATTACCAATTTTAGGAGGACACAAGGACATAGCGGCAACCTACTTTGCAAACCAAAATGTCTTCGTCTGGGCCCAAGGACGGTACACATGTGAATTGTTAAGTATTCTACACGAGCAAGATGGTAACGGTAAAAGATTGCAGTGCTTTTTAACGCTGCATTTTGTGGTAGCATTACAATTTTGAAAGAACAACAGAAACAAGATGGTTTTAAGAAGACCTCATAAACAATATGCACAGGTGGGTACAAATAGCTCATATAGTGAGCCTATACACAAATATTGACAAATCCGGTGATATGACCAAAAGATCTTCATCAGGGACAAAGAAGACAAAACAAATTTAAATACCAAAACAAAATGGTAGCAGTAACGATGATCACAGACTGGTACTTAACCGAACAAAGATCGCATGACATGAGAATTGCGCTCGAACAGAACCGACACAAATTCAGGCCGGTTATGAATATATGTACTAACTTATATCTGCACATATACATATGATAACAATAAATACATACATTTATATATATATGTATATGTATGTAACATTAACAGCATATTGCAACACTGACAACTTGTAAGATTAGATTAAGTAACGAAACTGCTTCGTTGATCTTCAAAGCGGTCATTGATCATCAAACATCGTGACGTCTTTAAATGTAGATATATAACTACCTCCACTTCACTTGGTCTGTAACGATCAATCGTACAGTATCCCAGCACTGGTTTGTTATTTCCATGTTTACTTCTAGAGGCAGCAGCTCTTAAATTTGATAAATGAATATATAAGAAAGCTCTAGAAGGAGTGGGTCATATAGGATATATGAATTAAAGAAAGCTCTTGAAGCGATAGATCCTTAAACGATGCATGAATGAAGTAAAGAAAAAGAGGCAAAAGGTCATAAATGATACTGGAATAAAAGACATCTTTGGAAGCGAAAGATCACATACGACAAGTGAATATAAGAAAACGCAAGAACCTAGAACACATAGGAGATACAGGAATAAAAGAAAGTTTTAGAATCAAATGGTCACACGAAACAGGAATAAAAGAAAGTTCTAGAATCAAACGGTCATTCTTGAAAAAGGAATCAAATAAAGTTCTAGAATCAAATGGTCATTCTTGAAATAGGAATCAAATAAAGTTCTAGAATCAAATGGTCATTCATGAAACAGGAATAAAAGAAAGTTCTAGAATCAAACGGTCATTCTTGAAATAGGAATCAAATAAAGTTCTAGAATCAAATGGTCATTCATGAAACAGGAATTAAAGAAAGTTCTAGAATCAAATGGTCGGTCATACATGAAACATGAATAAAAGAAAGTTCTAGAATCAAATGGTTATACATGAAACAGTAATAAAAGAAAGTTCTAGAATCAAATGGTCATACACGAGACAGGAACAAAAGAAAGTTCTAGAAGAAACAGCTCATTCATGATACAGAAATAAACAAAAACTCTTCTAACATAACTTATTTACGATACAGTTAGCAATTAGTGAGTAACTTGTTTCCTCTGTGATAGAACGAAGGAGAATACGAATGTGTGAAGAATGAAAATAACAATCAATACATCATTGCATACTTAATCAATCAGGCAATCCATCAATCAATCATTCTATCAATCAAAACCTATCCGCTCCTTCTGAAACACATATTATAGAAGAATACTGTAAGACAGACGGGACATACCTGAAAGACCCTGAGAAACGCTTCACGAAACTTCTTGTTCATAAAACAATACGTGATAGGATTACAGCAAGAGGAGGCGTAGCTCAGCAGGTGAAAGAGGGTCTTGGTCATCGGGGTGAAGACCTGAATATAAAACATTTAGAAGTTCCAATTTTATAAAACATTGAGAAGTTCCAATTTGATAAAACACTGAGAAGTTACAATTTGATAACACATCGAGAAGTTCCAATTTGATAAAACATTTAGAAGTTCCAATTTGATAAAACATTGAGAAGTTACAATTTGATAGAAATTGTGGATTTAAATCTCACGTTTAATGTTATTTGTTATGAATTACTTTCGCATTAATATATACTGATAGATCCGTGATAGGCGGTAAGAAAGTCAGTTGATGCTTTTTTTCTAGAATGAGAGGCAGGATCGTTGCCGAGAAGAGTGGTGCATACTTAACAACAATGTTCAGTATCAAAATGTAGATCGAGAAAATAATCTCGGCTCTAGAACCTCTTCAAAGAGAGCTACAATCGTCTCTGAGTCTCAGTCCTTCCTTCGGAAAGCGCAGAAGTGCTGGTTGTGGCAAGACTGGATATAAGACATAGAGGCTTCAAATCTATGGGGACCACTGGAGATCTACTGTCCTGGCAGTGCTGGGAAATGAAACATCCTGGCCTCTGGGGCAGCTGCAGTGGTGACATTTTGAAGTTGATTACCGACCTCTCCAGTTAATTAACTTAGCAATGAACGATTTGTAAAAAACTACTCGGGACTAGCAGAGACCGGCACCACGAAGGACTGTGTGCACTCAGTGATCCACAGAAACCCTCAGTATCTGCACTCTTTGCCATTTGCTGGAAGGGACTGAGCATCTATAGGTCTGTGGGGAGTTCAACGATTCAACAGTGGTTCAACAGAACAAAACAAATATTATATAACTAAAAACATAACACGAGTTCAGGTCAGGTCAGGTCATCCCGTAACCGGTGAGGTCGTTGGGGCACACATGAAGACATCCTCACATCTCACGCCACCCGTCTCTGTCAGATGCCGCAGCCTGTGACTCTTCTGGTCGGAGACTGGTCCATTCTTTTATGTTGTCCTCCCATCTCTTTTTGGACCGGCCTCTTCGTCGTCTGCCATGCAACTTTCCGTGGAGAATTGTATTTGCAAGACCATTTGATCTTGATATGTGACCGTACCAAGCGAGTTTCCTTCTTTTGACAGTTGCCAAGAGGTCTTCGAAAGGCCCTATTGCTGTTGTAATTCTATCTCGTATTTCCTCATTTGTAACTCGATCTTTGTACGAGTTATGTTTAGTTTATTCACGACTAATAACCTTTGTCACTGAGGTGAAGGTCTGCTTACAAGGCATTGATAGGTCATCTTGCGATTTCTCCAGTAACGGTTATTCTGTATAAGATGTACGAGGAGAAGTAACAACAATAACTTTAATATAACAACATATTGTTGATAACTTTCGGTTATATTTTGACTCCACCTCGCAAGGTTTCAAATGAGGCACCATTTCTCACATCTTCCGTAATTTTGTAATAGAGGTGATGACCACTTTCTTCTCCTCTCCTATCTTGTTCTTGTTTTTTTTGTTCTTGTTCTTCTTTTTCTTCTTCTTATTTTCTACTTTTTCTTCTTCTTCTTCTTCTCTTCTTCTTCTTCTTCTTCTTTTTCTTCTTCTTCTTCTTCTTCTTCTTCTTCTTCTTCTTCTTTTTCTTCTTCTTCTTCTTCTTCTTCTTCTTCTTCTTTTTCTTCTTATTCTTCTTTTTCTTCTTCTTCTTCTTCTTCTTTTTCTTCTTCTTCTTCTTCTTCTTCTTCTTCTTCTTCTTCTTTTTCTTCTTCTTCTTCTTCTTCTTCTTCTTCTTCTTCTTTTTCTTCTTCTTCTTCTTCTTCTTCTTCTTCTTCTTCTTCTTCTTCTTCTTCTTTTTCTTCTTCTTCTTCTTCTTCTTCTTCTTTTTCTTCTTCTTCTTCTTCTTCTTCTTCTTCTTTTTCTTCTTCTTCTTCTTCTTCTTCTTCTTCTTCTTCTTTTTCTTCTTCTTCTTCTTCTTTTTCTTCTTCTTCTTCTTCTTCTTCTTCTTCTTCTTCTTCTTATTCTTCTTCTTCTAATCCTAAAGATTATGTGAAATTAATTCCTTCATTCCTGGAATACTTAGAGTCCTGGTATTCTAAACGTGCAGGTTGTGGATGCTGCCAGGTAGCGGAAGGCTATATGTAGTGCGTTATTATATTTGTGTGGCCTAGATAGCCCCGTTGTTAGGGCATTGGCTTCATAACCGAGCGATCAGGTTTCGGTTCCTATTTAATCGCAAAACGGAACCTGGTGTAGACCAAAGCCTAACAAATTGAGTTCCAGAATAATCTGTGAACGTTAAGGCGACCGACACGATGTTGACCATACTACACCTAGTGTACCGTTGGTCACGAAATATATGAGCCTACCACCACCATCATCATCAGGTGCCCTGCCGGCTGGCGTTGACGATCATGAACTTCCATCCAATTCTATCACGTGTGTCGTTTACCAACTCTGTTGTTGATTGTGCCATTCTCTCAGTCCGTCCAACATCTTTTCTATTGGCCTTCCTCTGTCTCTCTTTCCTGCTATTTTTCCCGTCCCTTCTCATAACATGCCCGAAAAAAAGATGACAGCCTTGTTCTGGTCTTTGCAGTATCTAACACTATATTCCCAATATGACACCTAACAACACACTTCTTGCATTGATACAATAATGACAACTGGCAGCAAAAGCATATCCTGCAATGATATATTAATTGTATCATGCAATAATTGTATGTAGCAGCAGATAAACTTCTTGCAATGATGCAATAATGACACCTAGCAACAAATTTCTCGCAATGATACACGCATGGTATGTAGCAGCAGATAAACTTCTTGCAATGATACACGCATGGTATGTAGCAGCAGATAAACTTCTTGCAATGATACACGCATGGTATGTAGCAGCAGATAAACTTCTTGCAATGATACACGCATGGTATGTAGCAGCAGATAAACTTCTTGCAATGATACACGCATGGTATGTAGCAGCAGATAAACTTCTTGCAATGATACACGCATGGTATGTAGCAGCAGATAAACTTCTTGCAATGATACACGCATGGTATGTAGCAGCAGATAAACTTCTTGCAATGATACACGCATGGTATGTAGCAGCAGATAAACTTCTTGCAATGATACACGCATGGTATGTAGCAGCAGATAAACTTCTTGCAATGATACACGCATGGTATGTAGCAGCAGATAAACTTCTTGCAATGATACACGCATGGTATGTAGCAGCAGATAAACTTCTTGCAATGATACACGCATGGTATGTAGCAGCAGATAAACTTCTTGCAATGATACACGCATGGTATGTAGCAGCAGATAAACTTCTTGCAATGATACACGCATGGTATGTAGCAGCAGATAAACTTCTTGCAATGTTAAAGTAATGAAACCTAACATTAAAAAAAACTGTATGCAATAACACAATTAACTATACGAACTATTTTCCAATCAGTAAAGGAAACAACATGCTTCCAGATATACCAACATCTCTAACAGCCCGTCAACACCTCATGTCTATGTTATACGAAACGTATCACTTCAATCCTGTTAACTGCCTCAGCTGTCCCATCACTAACAACTACCATCTCTATTCCCATAATCTCCCCAAGTTAACAAACCCCCCCCCCCCCCCCCCGCCCCCATGATTCTATCGCAAACCCAGTTTCAAGTAACTCTCAAAACGACCAATTCTTGAACTTCTACCACCTCTACTCTCACAACCTCACTAATCTACCAACCCACCAATACTTCCATCGCAACACCAGCTCCAAATAACTTTTCCAACTACCATCTCTGCTTACAGAACATCACCATTGTACCAACCCACCAATACTTCCATCGCAACACCAGCTCCAAATAACTTTTCCAACTACCATCTCTGCTTACAGAACATCACCATTGTACCAACCCACCAATACTTCCATCGCAACACCAGCTCCAAATAACTTTTCCAACTACCATCTCTGCTTACAGAACATCACCATTGTACCAACCCACCAATACTTCCATCGCAACACCAGCTCCAAATAACTTTTCCAACTACCATCTCTGCTTACAGAACATCACCATTGTACCAACGCACCAATACTTCCACCACTATCCTAGCTTCAAGTAACTCTCAAAAGGACCAATTCTTTAACTTCTACTACCTCTACTTTCATAATCTCACCAATCTACCAACCATCAAATGCTTCCACCAGTACCTCAGATTCAAACAACTCTTAAAACTACCATCTCTACTTACAGAACCTCATTAATCTAACAAGCCACCAATGCTTCCACTCCTACTTCAGCTTGAAACAGCATTTACAATAACTCCAGTACTTAAATAACTTCACTAATCTGCCACGCCACCATTGCTTCCACCCTTACTCCAGCTTCAAATAACTCTTACAACTTCTCCTGTACTCTTATAACACCACTAAGCTAACAAGCCACCAATGCTTCCACCCCTACCACAGCTTCAAACAACTCTTTCAACTACCACCTCTACTTACAAAACCTGACTAACCTACCAACCCACCAACGCATGTTGCCGCCAGTACTCCCCAGCTTCTAGAAACTCTTCCAGCTAACCCCACCTCACCAACTACCCTAACCATTACCACGTCATCCACCCTAGAAACTATCCACACAAGAATCACGTCATACCTTGTACATGCTCTCCTCGTGAAATACCATCCAAGTCTGTAGCAAGTAGACCGGAGTCCAACAGATGAAGAACTCGAGGACTACCACAAACAGCATTCTGATAACCCTCATCTTGTTTTGTCGTATCCTGACTGGGTTGCTATGGCGCATACGATTACCTAACGACACTCTAGATTTCCTGCCCATGGGTGGCGTCGTCAATGTGTCTGGTGATAAGATTGTATAATTATTGATGAGTGTTTGATTTGATTGTATGCTTATGTTGTTCGTTTTGAGATATCCATTATGAGTGCATTGATAAAGGATAGGTTGACTGACAACAAATAGTGATTGGGGGGGGGGGGGGGGGGGGGCAGACAAGGATCTGAAGTTAGAAGGTAAGTATTTAATGTCAAGATCATCTAAAAATTACATGAGATTATGGGAAAATCACGTAAGAGAAGATACCGAAATATGACGTATGAGAAGATTATCGAAAAATAACGTTAAAAAATAACGTGTGAGAAGACAATTTAAAAAATGACGTGAGATGATCGAAAAAATGACGTGAGAGTAGATGATTGAAAAATGACGTGTGAGTAGATGATTGAAAAATTACGTGTGAGTAGATGATTTAAAAATGACGTGTGAGTAGATGATTGAAAAATGACGTGAGAGTAGATGATTGAAAAATGACGTGTGAGTAGATGATTGAAAAATTACGTGTGAGTAGATGATTGAAAAATTACGTGTGAGTAGATGATTTAAAAATGACGTGTGAGTAGATGATTGAAAAATGACGTGTGAGAATATGATTGAAAAATGACGTGTGAGTAGATGATTGAAAGATCCTCAGATAAGATGCGGGCGAGTGGTCTGCCGGGGTCTTTGTGTGTGACAAGGACAAGAATAGCACCCCTGCCTTACAGAGAGCATGTAGAAAGAGGCGAGTAACTGTGTGACATGACATACCACCGTCCATGGTTAGGTGGTTTGTTTAGAGCAGCATAGATGGCGCCTAACAGGATGCGGGTCTACATACTGTGTTACAGGTATTGGTCGCTGGCTGAGCTTTCGATGGAGGCAACCAGGTATTGGTCGCTGGCTGAGCTTTCGATGTAGGAAACCATGTATTAGTCGCTGGCTGAGCGAGCGATGTAGGCAACCAGGTATTGGTCGCTGGTTGAGCTTGTGATGTAGGCAACCAGGTATTGGTCGCTGGTTGAGCTTGTGATGTAGGCAACCAGGTATTGGTCGCTGGTTGAGCTTGTGATGTAGGCAACCAGGTATTGGTCGCTGGCTGAGCTTTCGATATAGGCAACCAGGTTTTGGTAGCTGGTTGAGCTTTCGATGTAGGCAACCACGTATTGGTCGCTGGCTGAGCTCATCGACTCAAAGATGTTTTATAGCATTTCTGTACCTTCCTACTTGTTAATGTATATGTTAATATGATGCAGCCCATATACACAGTTACAGTGGGCCTGTTCTTTTCAACTTAAGCACGACATTGATTGTCACAAAACAGCTTTTCAATAGGCGGAGAGGAGACTTACGTCTGGATAGGCATAACATACTGCTCCGACAAGTTAGTCAGGGTCAGGTAAAATATGCTGGCCAAGATCCTCACTTCACTTCCACGCAGGTCTCACTGGAAACAGGCTGTGTTTTGACAGACAGGCTAGCGAGGTGGAGGATCGACTTGATCCCTGTAGTAGTGAGCGACAGGCAATTGAAGTCAAGCATAGCAAATTCGCATGGAGGACCTCGGTCCACCTTCACCAGCACACTCGGGGTGTGAGAAAATGTACTGCAACCCTCCACGTTAAGTTCGTTTAATGGCGCACAAAAAAGTAATCTTACTCATTATGGGCATTCAACAACGACAACAACAACAACAACAACAACAACCACTCTCAAATAAGTCAATTTAAGAAAAGAAAGTAACTATCATTCTCACCTGACCGTGAAATAGTCTTTGGTGGAGTTATTGACCCGGAGAAGCTGGTGTCTGTGGACGTGTACGATGAGACGCTGCGGCAGGAGTCTTTGCTCAGCAGCCTTAGCTCTATCGTGCGATAATTCTGCATCACAAAATTATTACCTTGGCATTGGAAAAGAAACAAAAATGGTGTTTAAAATTAGACTGAACAAGAAGATTATTCACAACAGAACTAGAACTTTAGATTTGCTAGAACAAAACCATTGGGTACATCGGATCTAGAACATTATGTAAACCACAGAAAGAAAATAAAATACACCAAAACCAAAACATTAGATTCAATAGAATTCGAACTTTGCATATACCAGATCGAAAAAATTAGACAAATGAGAAAAGGAACATTATATACAACATAATAATATTAAATACATAGGAACAAGAACCCTGTATGTATATATATATATATATATATATATATATATATATATATATATATATGTGTGTGCGTGAGTGCATCCGTGCGTGTGTGTGTGTCTGTGTGTGTGTGTGTGTGTGTATGTGTGTAAAAGTATGACTAAAAACAGATACAATGTTCTCAGAGCGTTAGATGCAAGACAGGATGCACATTAATTACAGTAAAAATTAATGTAAGTGAGTGGGCAAAGCTGTTAACCTGTCCAAAACAAACACTGAGAATTAAAACGAGATACAAATACACGGAAAGAAATCCAACAAATAATAAAACAGAAGCCACAATCGGCCAGGACATGCCTCTTGTGGCCCATTTCTAAGCCTCAAGCTCACAATGAAGGCCCACATATCCAGGATTAGCTGCATCTACTATGCATGACCTTTGACATGGCAGAGTAACGTGTGTTAGCACCTTATGGAGGCCACCAGGCCACGAATTTGACTGGGATTCAGATCGGTTGACGACTAACAGTTTGTGTCCATGGAAACACGATGCGGTTTTATAGTTGGATTAGTTAGTTCATTCATTGTGTGGTGTTTGTTCCCTCCATATATCCTGGCAAAGTCATCTAATTGAAATAGTATGTCGGTTACACTATTTCGTATTTCAATAGCCAAGTGCACACGGCTGAACTTCCAAGAGATTTGCGTCTATAACCCTGTTTCTTTTGCAGTGCCGGTTTTGGTGTTTTCTAGGAAATGTCCACACGGGTCAAAAATTGACTAACACATTGAACGGGAGAGATTGGGCTCTGTCCGGTTAGCTACATGCCCAAGCTACATCGCTCACACGCTGAGTGATGCCCTTACAAACTCATGGGTTTGTGGGAAAAACAATACAAAGAGTAGAATAAAATGGCTGTATAAAGACTCTGCCGTGTCTTCTAGAACAATAATCCACAGTGGTTAGCGCGCTGGCTTCGCATCTGAGTGGTCCTGGGTTCATTCACCAGTTGAGGCGGTAAAGTTTTTTTCAGACCGCAATGGCTCCCGGGTTGACTCAGCCTTAAATGGGTACCGGTTCAGTCCGGGAAGTAAAAGCGGCGAGGGAGAGGATATGGCTACCGCCCTCATATAGCCGAGCCTTTGAAATGTGAGATCGCTAACACCTCACACTCCTACGGCAGTAATGCTATGGGATACTTTACTTACAGTCATGTATGGTTCCATCCTCCCTTAACTGGTCCCAAACCTGGACATTACTCAAATATGATATATCAAGTCTAGAGCCTTTCCACGTGAAATACCAGTCACGTATCGTGGGCAATCGATGACATGACAACATCCACAGCGTAGACGCTTTTGCTAATACAGGCCACACCCAAATCTCAGAAATATTGGAGCGCTTCAAGTCTCTTTTTTAGTCAATTTATTCCAGGAAATTCCAGCCCACAAGATACCTCACAAATCGTTCCTCAGTGCCAAAGGACTTTCCGCTACCGACTGGAAATGTAGAAGAGATCGTTCCAGCACAGTGTAGCTCTTGCAGATATCAACCTCTCACTCTGCTCTGGACGAGGCCGGGGACTGTCACAGCAGTGAGCCTTGGATGTGGCCAATCGACGTAACAGGCCTGAGACGCCTAATGGAACTTATTATTACATAGGATACTAAATGTATCAGCGTCATAGTCTACAATCTGCAACAGTGTGTGTTATGTCAGCGCATTTCATTCATTGTTTCTTATTTGTGATTTCAAACAGAAATATTATTTCGATAAGATGAAGCAAAACAAACAAAACAAAACATGAAGTCTCCACCAAATTCTTGTTTTCTCCTATCTATAAAAATTGATGAAATATGCCCCCGGCGTGCCTTCTTCAGTACAAGACATAACCAAATTAAGAATGCCACAATGTTTTGCTAATTAAGTTTAAGAAATTTTGAAAGGCGATGGTGGAACCTTCAATGTATTGATCGACTCGCGGAGGTTTATCTTTGACAGTTATTGCGTGTAGTGGCTTATTAATCTTTCATGTTTTCATGAGTTTTGTTTTGTACACCTGTTGTGTTACAAGGACACGATACGGACGCAATGAAAAGTCACTCAGTAGCATGCAAGACAATGTCGTAAGAGCATTTATAAATATGCACAAATGGGATTTCAAAGAGTGCACTGCCAACAGCTGTTGAGCAGTCCAGTGATCCAGAATTACATTGAGTAGAACATTATGCCTGTATAAAAGAGAAAAATGGTTCTAGACGTATTTAAGAACTTGTGAAGGCTGCTGAGAATCAAGTGACAAGACAAAGTGCCTAACTCTGAATGTCTTTGTATGTCAGACATGTTAAGAGTCTGCAAAAAGCCGTGTTAAGATGGACGGAACATGTTCTTTGCTAGCCCGATGAGCACCTTCTCGAGCAGATGCTTTATGGTGAGCTAAGAAAAGGCAGACGCTCGTCATGGAGACAAGAAGCCTCCTTGAAATTGTTTCTCGAAAGCTTCATCATTGATGTCAACTTCTGGACGTTGCTTCCCCAGAACTGTTCCATCTGGCGCGCTAGTACCACCAAAGGTGCACAGTCGCATAGCGAATCTCCATCGTGGAGCCTCAGAGAAAACGTGCTGTCTGAAATGGCAGAACCCACGACGACTCCACAGCCGAATCATAACATGTGTGTCGCTGGTGCTTTAGTGTCTACTGTTCCAGAATTGGTCTTTACAGTAGCATGACAGAACTTCTCGAAACACAGGTCTGATTCTTGCTTGCGATGTGCAACTATTAATACTATTAAGTGGCATCACAGGAAAGTTTGACATTGAAATTTACTTCTTCTACATTGGAATCCAGGGTTCAATTATTTAGATTAGCACCTCGTGCCCAGCAGCATCTTCTCTGTCCTTAGCAAATGCCTTCTCGTCTCTTTCTTAATTCGGACTGGCATTGAACTATTAGTTGGGAGTTTCTTGATGGGTTCTTTCTGATGGCGTAATAGACCTGCTATAGCTGCTAGGTCAACCTGCAGTTTTGTGTGCGAGAAACTGCATATAGCGCTGCCACCTGATCGGATTCTCTTTAGTTCGTCAAGAGTTTGCTGATGTAATCATCCATAGTAGCGGTGTTGTCGTACAACATCCGCATATGTCTGCGGTGTTACTTCAATGAGGACTATCCATTTTTTGTGTTCAGCGGATCTAGAGAGACTATGTTCTGCTCGCTTACTCCAATCCAGTGCCCGTAGTTTCGGATGGCAACCTGCGGATACTTCATCTCGCCGCCCTCTTTGGTACAGTTCAGGTACCTTTCAAGACACAGATCCTTTTGCAGAACTTTTCATGCGACACCTTTGGCTTTCCGTATCTCGGCACGGCCGGAATTTAGGATGGAGTTCATCTTGGGTCGTTTCTTTCTGAACGCTGTTCTTGCCATTGTGAATCTACTTCTTCTATCTTTATGACTACAGGCGTCCCCTGTAATGATTTGCATTACATATGGTTTCTGGCGTACTTGGTTTGCTTTCACTAACTTTGCCTTCTTTATATTTATCTCCATGCTGTATTCCTTACAATGATTATACAAAGTTGAAAGTGAGAAATCCACAGCCCAATTCCTCATAATGTGCAGGTCCTAAGACCGGTGCCGTCCGCAAATCCTTA
This sequence comes from Ariolimax columbianus, assembly GCA_036924085.1. Classification (NCBI taxonomy): domain Eukaryota; kingdom Metazoa; phylum Mollusca; class Gastropoda; order Stylommatophora; family Arionidae; genus Ariolimax; species Ariolimax columbianus. The sequence goes on from JAVGWX010000018.1 coordinate 21,617,212, forward strand.
AGCGTTGATCTGCAAAGTTTGTCAAGTAAAATGACAACTCTTTACATTTTTAGAGTTAGTTTACTTTTTAGTTAAGTTTTTAGCTTCGTTAAAGTTTAGTTTTTAGTACAGTTTTTAGTTTTGTTTTAGTTATTAGTTTAGTTTTAATTTAGTTTTTAGTTTAGTTTTTAGTTTAGTTTTCAGTTTTGTTTATTTTGATTGTTAGTTTCTGTCGACTTATGCCTTTGAGCGCCGTTGGGAGATTAAGTCGTCTGTCGTGCGGCAAGAGCGTTGCGTTGGTCATCGTAAGCCTATGCCGTTTCACAATCCCTCTATCATCTATCCATCTATTCGCGACTGACCACTTGCCCTGTAGTCAGATCTACCAGCGTCGTAAGCCATCAATGAAAGTCAATGAGTGTACATTCTCATGTGATGATGGAACCAGTGTATCTAATGCCTGGTATTGTACTGTGCACAAAGCGTTGTGCCAACCATGCATCGAATGTCTTAGTTTCGCAGTCTCTCCTTCCTGATTGCGCCAATGAACTTCCAGACATTCTACATTTCCCACTCCGAAATTCTGCTCTCACGAGCCTTGATTAAAAACACTCGTATATAACAAATGAGAACATAGCTGCTATAATTACACAGTAATAGAGTCATATAATATGCTGAGCAGTAATAAAAAACATTTGAATACAAATTTAATATGATCGATAAATAAATATAATCAATAAATGGGTTACCAGGACTGGTTACAATCGATAAATCCTTGTCTGTTCGTCAAAATGAAGCACAGATGTTGGCCATTACATATGAAGGAAAAACAAACCTACTGCGCCTCCATGCGTATAGTAAAACCCATCATGTAAAACATTACTTTAGAACTTCAGTTACATATTCCGAGACAGAGCTATCATGCAAAGGGACCAACAGCAGTTGTGAGTCTATGCTTCACTGGGAACGAGAAGACGAATTAACATGTAGTTCTCATTATCTCCTCATAAGCTTACATAACATGAACTTCTATCCAATTCCCAATCATGCACCAAACACATCTCTCCGGGACTCAGATATTCTAAATATTTCATTTTACATTTTACTATTCTCTCCCCACAGATTACTAGGATCAAGATGCTGAGTAGTCCATGAGTTGAAGCGACCAACGACCCATAGCTGACTGCCAGCGACCCAATGCTGACTGCCAACGTCAGCGCCAGTGACACAAAACTGCAAAGACTGAGTAGTCCATGAGTTGAAGCGGCTAGCGACCCATAGCTGACTGCCAACGACCCATAGCTGACTGCCAACGTCAGGGCCAGCGACACAGAACTGCCAAGACCCTTCCGTACCTTAACGTGGTGATTCTGAATGACAGGCTGCAGCAGAGCACTGGCTAAAGAGGAGATCGAAAAAGGAAGACTAACAGGGTACCTAAAATGCCATGCTGAAGTTGGATGTTTCGGACTAAAAGGTACAAATATCGAAGCCAAGTTGTAAACTACGACACAACGCATTTCGTTCTTCGGACTCAACTAAACTTAACTTAACTTAACTTCATTAAACTAGTTTAGAATGCTCTATAGAGTCTGTATACAACCAGTTTATTCCTCTCACCCGATACTGAAAATACTGTGAACATCCAATCTATTTTTGAGAGCATTAACTGACCCTGCCTCAACTACACCCTACGGCAGTGCCTTTCAAGAATTCACCCCTCTCTGACGAAACAAATATTTTCTAATATCTAATCTAGACCTGTCTTAAAACAAACTGTACCTGTGCCCTCTTGTTCCTATAGCCGGTCGTACTTTGAAAACCTTGGTATAGTATAATTTATCCTTTCCATTTATTTATTAACAAACTTGTATCAAGTCACCTCGAATTCTTCTCTGTTCAAGACACTAATGACCAGTTTTTTTAGTATCTCCTCTTAACGTTAATTCTGAAACCAAGCGATCATTTTTGTAGCTTTTCTTTGAATCTTTTCCAGCATATTTACGTGCTACATCCTGCTACTTGCAAAGCCCTTTTCATGGCTTCGTAGCGGAAATTTGAGAACGATCGACGAAGAAGAAAAATAAATTGATTACTAACTCACTTGAGTTTCTGTAATTTTGTGTCTCTACCGATTCTGTCTTCAGTTACAATTGAGAGCATGTTTGTACTTTACAGATTGGAAATGTTTTAAAAAATTTGAGGCTTCGATTGGATTTGTAGATTTTTTAAGGAAATCTTCTATTTTAAAATGCAGGATCCGCGGAAGCGGGTGAGAAAACTAAGCAGAACCTTTCTTAATTAAAAGGGTTTGTAAAGAGCTCACAGAAGAAAGCTGAGACTAATTTTCACAAGAATTGTGTATATCCCTGAACGATTACATTGTTTTAAAATTTCGAGATTAAACGAAGTAAATGGAGATTAATAAACGTGCACAAATCTTGACGCGGAGGTGATTGTATTCCACGTGGAAAAGAAGCTATCAATAACAGACGTCCACGCGGGAGGGGTAAGGAGCGATACAAAAAGAGCCGGCAACTGTGTGTGGACATGTGGGGGACTGGGAAGGAAGGGGGGGGGGGGATTGTGTGCGTCCAAATCACGCATCCCGTAACAATTTGTAATCACATTTAAATCTACCATCGATAATGTGGAAATAGTACATGTAAAAGAATTTGAGAATTTAGTAGCCTCAATCAAAAACTTTGAAGACTGTTCGGTAGAAATCAACCCAAGGTTTGCAATTGCAAAATGCAAACTAATGCAGTTGACAAACCTGTAACAGAACACTAGAAAGACGACAGTTCCAACTGATTGAGACTTGTGTTTTGCCTATGCCAACGAATGGGTGTGAAACAAGGACATTCAATAAAACGATTGCAAAACAAGATCTTTCCAAATGAAGTGTTATAGAAGGACATTGAAAATATCTTTGGTTGAGAGGAAATGAAATAGATCAATTTTTGCAACAACTTGGTACAGACGAAAACTGGCTTATAAATAACATCAAAAGGAAGAAATTGGGTTTTTCGGTCATAGGAAAAGACACAATGGCATATACAAATTGTTTTTTTTTTGCGTTCGCCTTATTTCTTTATTCCCCAAGGCGGTGTGCGTTGCACTGCGGTTTTTTTGCGCCTATCGGTCCAGTGCATCCGACTTCGGCATTAATTTTATGTAATGGTCTGCTTCCTTCTGCATCTTCTATGGGTTTGCTTCCCCGGGGTATCGATGAGGATCGAACCCAACACCTTGGAGTTGTGAGCCGTGTCACTTATCCACTAGCCCACGCCGTCTCCTCAACATAATGGCTTGTCTCCATTTCTGTTTTTAAGAATCGACGTCACTGCACTCCGGAAATACCCAAAGGTGCTCAGTCTCTTTCAGCAAATGGTGCAGGGTATGTATGCTGATGGTCCCTCACTGGTTGTACTCTCGTGCTCCGTCCTCTCATGTGCCATACTCCGCTCGAACCTCGTTTAATGTCAAGACTTTGCAGCCTGTTCATTGCTGTCTCATCTATGTCCTCATCTAACAGACGGTCGTTGACTGATTTCAAAACGTCATTCTATCTATCACTGACGTGCCCAAGATGTCAGCTCTTTCGTTGCTCTCAACCCAAGCATGACCAGAACACTAAATCCAGGTCAACCTCTGGATGTGTGAGGCCTCGACAGCTGCTATCCACTCGTACCTAAGCCATCACCTCTGTACCTTCTGAAGTACGGCTTGCGCGTCTGGCACGATAACTATAGAAACATATAGTGGAAGGCACAGTGCCTAGGAAAGGGGAAGAGGTCGTTCCAGAAGATGATATCAGGAGATTACTGACAGTTTGTAGATAGCCATGTGTGGAGCTGTTATCTTTGCAGAAATCGAAATGTGCTCAGAGCTGAAGTGAAGGACACTACGTTCTGGACAGAATATGTCACATGACATTATCAGTGCACTGTTTTATTGATTATAATTATTGCTATATACATGAACACCCCTCGACAATGTTGAGGATACGAAAGTCGTATGCTAAAGAAATGTGAACCAAAAGTGTATTGTGTACTGAAATACTTGGCTTCTTGGTCCCTGCATATCAATGTTCAGAAGACTTAATCTCATCTCGATATCTAATCTCAATATCTGTTTTTATTATCTCATTCCAATATCTAATCTCACTATCTAATCTCACTTGCTAATCTCAATATCTCATCTCACTATCTAATCTCATTATGTAATATAATTATCTAATCTCACTATCTAATCTCACTATATATTGGAAAAAAAACAAAGACGGTTTTTGTTTTAATAAGTAGTCTCTTGCAAAACATCTATACTGTTCGGCCTTGACTCTAGGATTCGACACAGCATAGGTTGGAAAACTATACTCTATACACTGATGTTTTGGAATTGTTTGTGTATGCATCTAGCGATATTTTAGCTCTTGCCCAACAGCCCAATGCCATGTAATGGTATCTGCTCGAGTTTGTTATTTGCTGCTTAGTTCCAAACAAAGTGTGATATTTATCTGATTTTAAATGAAGAATTTTACTAATATCATTGGACACTCCAATACATAGTGAGCATCGGTTTTGTATGGATGTGTACACAACAGACAACCTGGTGAGTGTTGTGGTTGGATTCTGCTCAGGTGATTGTTAAATGGATATTTAGGATTGTTAGTCCAAAATAGTGCTCTGATCCCTGATTGAAAGTTGATTGATGTTGTTATTAGGATATGGGCTTGTCAAATGTCTGTGAAACGAAAACCCCATGAACGCACTAACACCAAAGCCCATCCCTACTGTTCGAAAACCTACCTGGAGGCAGCATATATTGCCAGAGGTGGTAGAAAATATACCAGGTATTGGAAAATAAAACTGCCAGTCTGAAAAAGAAAGAAGAGATACTACCCTGAGTTACATAACGGAAAACTATCCAAGCATGGACTGGACCCATGCATACACTGACGGTTCCGTAAAAAATACAACACAGAACGGAGGGGCAGGAGCATTTCTGAACCTACCAAATGGTAGAAAAATAACACTGTCATTCGCTACTGGAAAATACACAAGCAATTTCAGAGCGGAGGCAGAGGCACTGAGGGCGGCACTGGAAGAAATGGTGACAGGTAAAAGGAATGAAAGCCACATAGTCCTGCTTACAGATGCTCTGGCCGTAGTCACAGCACTAAAAAGCCAGAAAAATACTGAACTTAATGATTTAAGAGCAGTACTCTGTCAACTATGCCAGCAGTCCGCACCAAAAAGGGTAGTGGTGCAGTGGGTTCCATCTCACTGCAACATCCAAGGCAACGAGGAGGCAGACAGACTGGCAAAAGAAGGTGCAAAACTACCACAACCAGATACTAGTATGACATACGAAAAGTCAAAACGGCTTATTAGAGCTAGATACATAACCAAATGGAAAACCGAACATACTGGCTACACAAAAAACGATACCTATTACCAGTTGAACAGAAGAGAGCAGGTCGTTGTCTTCAGACCTCGCACTGGCCACAATAGACTGAGGTACCACCTATTCAACAAATTGAAGATAGGTGGCACCGACGAATGCCTGTGTGGTACCGGTAAAATAACCGCTGAGCATTTGCTGCAAAACTGCCCGACATCCGAGGATCAGAGAGAGCAGATGTGGCCATCACCAGTGGCAACACTAGACAGGCTCTATGGCAGTGTCGACAGCCTCAAGATGACCGCTGCCTTTTTCGAAAAAAATAATGGTTACTGTCTGACTGCGTACGAAGAATAAGAAGAAGAAATGTATGTGAAATGTATGTTTCCCACTGCCCATCAATTCGGCCAAGTCTCACTGTTTGCTGTTCTTATGCGATGTTCGGACTGTTTGAAGAATTGTTGTGTATGACTGTTCTTGTTTTGATTCTTTCTTTGATGTTATGTCAGCCTTGTCGTTGACATGTTATTTGACTGTCCAGGGATCCACTTCATTAACCTTTTCTTACCACATGTAAGGTAATACCGTGGTCAGCTTTTAGGGTAACTTCGATAACATCAGTTCTAAAATGTCCAGCATCTTCTAAATCATTAAGAGTGGACATCGAGTCTGTAGAAACAATCATGATTTTAGACTGAAAAATGCATAACGAAGTCTTCAGCTTTTCCAAGGTCGCCTCCGTTGCACTGATTTCAGCTTAATAGTTGGAGTGGTCTGCTCGGGTCTTTGTGTATGACAAGAACAAGAATAAGACCACTACCCCACAGAGAACATGTCGTAAGAGACGACTAACTGTGTTACAACATGTCGTAAGAGACGACTAACTGTGTTACAACATGTCGTAAGAGACGACTAACTGTGTTTCAACATGTCGTAAGAGACGACTAACTGTGTTACAACATGTCGTAAGAGACGACCAACTGTGTTACAACATGTCGTAAGAGACGACTAACTGTGTTACAACATGTCGTAAGAGACGACTAGCTGTGTTACATGGCAGAACACAGGCCATGGCTAGGGGTTTTGTTAAGAGCAGCATAGATGACGTATAACAGACTGCAGGTCTATTTTGATCTAATGTTTTAGTCTATTAAGACGGGCTCGCATATTGGTAAGCCCCTTTCCCCGCATCACTTGTTCCAACACATCGGAGTAATAGGCTGTTCGAGCCTAGCACGCTAAGCAGGACGTTCTTCTCCCGTCTACAACCAGCTCGCGCCAGAGCTGGGACTTGCACAGGGGCATCTGACGCTGTAGAAGTACAGGTCGACTAAGTTGGAGCAGGTCTCCCCACGGTCTTGAACAAATACTTCTGGGTATTGCCTATAGGCATCATAACCTGTTTTGATGGTGACTTTGAATGCATATCCATCAAAATTTACAAGTATCAGCTTATCGGTAAAGGTAAAATAGAGGGCCTCCTAAAATTAATGGGATCACAATGTTGTGTTTTTTCATCTATTCTGAGGGGTCTCTAGGTAAGGTGTCCGCCTCGGGTGCTAGATGTCGCGTGTTCGAATCACGGTGAAGACCGGGATTTTTTTCACGTGGATCTGTCGGTAGAAATTCCCGTGATCTCTGGGTAGTGAGATCGGACTTCAGTGTTCAGTGTCGGGCACGTTAAACATTCTTTGGTAGTTGGATATCGAAAAGAGTAGGCTTAACGGCCGCTGACCAGACACAATTCAAACTAAAAATCTACCCAAGTAATTTGTACCTTTCCCCGGGTGGTTTGGTAAGAGCAGCTATAGATCGCTCCTAACGGGCTGCGGGTCTACTTATTTAGTGTTTTAGTCTATTAAGATGTACTTATACATCGGTTTAACCACCCTCCAAGAAACTGGTTGTATACAGACACAGTGTAGTCTTCTAAACCAGTATAAAGACGTTAAGTTATGTTATTGTATAATGTTCTAACCCGCTAATGGTAGAAGACTATACAACTTTTGGATATGCCCATACTGTCAATATACACACATTCTGCCTAGTGTTGAGTAGTCTTCTGAGCTCTGAAGGAAGCTGAAGAAACAATACGCATACATACCTTGTACAGGAATATAAGAAAGCTTTACAAAGAATCACACATATAATTCGTGTATACAGAATTTGAGTGCGCGCTATCCCTCGTTTTCTGGTCACAGTCTTTCTTAGTTTGGTAAGGAGATCTGCATAATATTGCCCATTAACCGTGTTGCCATGATGCAGGTAATCTTTCAATATGACACCTTTGACGTCCTAAAAAACAGTCAGCATCACTTTTCTTGCAGATTTCTGTGCTCTTGGCTTGACATGTGTTGATGAGCCCGAGGTTTTCCACTAAATGCTGGAAATTTTGGATTCTGGGTCATAATGGTGAACCCAAGTCTCATCTACTGTTACCATGATCGCCAACAGGTTTTTCGGCCGACACATTTTGAGCAACTGGCCACAGCAATCAACCCTCGTTTGTTTCTGTTCACATGTCAGCAGACGCGGGACCCAGCCAGCACACACTTTACTCATGTTCAGTCTATTGTGTAAAATTCTAAAAACTACTTTCATTCAGTTTTGCTGACCTAGATATCTCTGTAATTTTCATTTTCCTATCCTGGTTAATGATTTTCTTCACTCTTGCAGCATTTTCCTCGCTGTACTCTGAAGATGGTCTTCCTGACCTTGGAAGATTAGCAACATGGGAACGGCCACACTTAAACTGCCTACACCAGTTTTTTTTTACAGAAGCATACGAAGGACAGAATTCCTCAAACACTGGCTCTATCTCTCTGTGTATTTCTGGAGGTGTTTTTCCAAGACTTATGACAAGACCCTTGTAAAGAATAAATACGCATTTACAACGTGTACAGGAATAAAAAAGTGATATAGAGGCAATACACATGTATACCACGTATAAAGAAATATAAGAATGATCTAGAAATGATACCTCACACATACCGTGTATAAAGAAATATAAAAAATGTTCTTTTTGAGGATAAATCAAGAAAAATAACTTAAAACACTATAGCGGCATGGACTGACCATATGAACGGCCACACAAGTAGATGTAAAGGTACTGACAAGACAGACACTTCTGTCAGAGATGAAGTGTTAGTCCCTGTTGTAACAGGCAATAACTTGTATGTGAGGTAGAGTCGGTCCCCTTCCTCGCCTTTCCTCTTCTGACACTAAGCCAGGTACCTACAAAAAAGCTGGGTCGACTGGAGCGTGCTGACAGCGGGCGTTGAACCGCGTGTCTTTACCGTAAGATCACGTACTCTGGAACTATGCTAATGTCACGCGACAGAAGACCTCAAATCTACGAAGTCTAACGTCATAAATGCACTTATGAGATGAGATACAAGTATGAGGTAATGGAATGAGAGAAAAGGTGAGTTAATGGGATTAGAAAATGAGATTAGACAGTGAGATGAGATAGTGAGATGAGATAGTGAGATGAAATTATGAGATGAGATAGTGAGATGAGATTATGAGATTAAATTATGAGATGAGATAGTGAGATGAGATGAGATAGTGAGATGAGATAGTGAGATGAAATTATGAGATGAGATAGTGAGATGAGATGAGATAGTGAGATGAGATAGTGAGATGAAATTATGAGATGAGATAGTGAGATGAGATGAGATAGTGAGATGAGATGAGATAGTGAGATGAGATAATGAGATGAAATTATGAGATGAGATAGTGAGATGAGATTATGAGATGAAATTATGAGATGAGATAGTGAGATGAGATGAGATAGTGAGATGAGATAGTGAGATGAAATTATGAGATGAGAAAGTGAGATGAGATGAGATAGTGAGATGAGATGCGTTAGTGAGATGAGATAGTGAGATGACATTATGAGATGAGATAGTGAGATGAGATGAGATAGTGAGATGAGATTATGAGATGAGATAGTGAGATGAGATGAGATAGTGAGATGAGATTATGAGATGAGATAGTGAGATGAGATGAGATAGTGAGATGAGATAGTGAGATGAGATAGCGAGATGAGATAGTGAGATGAAATTATGAGATGAGATAGTGAGATGAGATGAGATAGTGAGATGAGATGAGATAGTGAGATTAAATTATGAGATGAGATAGTGAGATGAGATTATGAGATGAGATAGTGAGATGAGATGAGATAGTGAGATGAGATTATGAGATGAAATATTGAGATAGTGAGATTTAGATAGTGAGGTGAGATAAAGAAATGAGATAAACATATGAGATAATTACATTAGATGATGAAATTAGATAGTGAGATGAGATTATGGAAACAGATAGTGAGATTAGATATTGAGATAAAAGATAAGACAAAGAGGTGAGAAAATGAGATTATATAGTGAGATGAGATAAAAAGATGAGTTAATAAGATTATGTAGTGAGATGAAATACTGAGAAGGGATAGTGAGATGAGATAAATAGATGAGATAATCAGAGTAGAGAGATATCAGTGAGATATCATAAAGAGATGAGATACTGAGATTAGTAGGTGAGATTAGATAGTGAGATGAGATAACGAGATTAGATAGTGAGATTAGATACTGAGAAGGGATTGTGAGATGACATAAAGAGATGATGTAATGAGATTAGTGATAGGAGATAATGAGACCAGATACTGTGATGAAATAAAGGAGGTGAGAATTTGATGAAATAAAGGAAGTATACATAGATATGAGATGGAAAGAAAATAAAGAATGAAATGATGATAATATGATGATATTAGAGATGAGATTATGAGGTGAGTTATAGAGATGGAATTATCAACATGAGATTAGATAAGTTAATCTAAGGTAAGATAATAAGATGAGATAATTCGATGAGATATGCATCTCAGCTATCTCGACTTCTCCTACAGTAATGATCGTTGTCGCTTCGTGTCGCTGCAAGCTCTATTAGCCCGCCCTGGGTGGCTGGGATACTGCTAATTTTCTCTGATATGCTAGTCAGATAATCATGAAAAATGCGTGAGAGTTCTAATCACTTAGTTTGCAGGTTTTTTTCCTGTCTGAAGTACTTTTATTTTGGGTTGGCATTTGAAAGCCACCCTAACGAATGACATTTAGCTTCAGACAAATAATTCGATATCTTGATATATTGTTTGTTTTTATAACCGGGCCAGAAATGCAACAATGAATACGCTGACAGCAGTAGGAGACTCATACCTGGCTGCTTGAATCAAGGTCAGGGACCCCCCCCCCCCCTCCCCCTATTCTCCCCCCCCCCCCCCTGGGCTGACCAAGACTAAATTCAAAGTCCAAGTAGCGGAACAGGAAACAGGCTGCACTAGTGTTTCTGTTTCTGTTTCTAAGAAGCGACGTCACTGCACTCCGGGCATACCCATAGGTGCTCAGTCTCTCTCATTAAATGGCGTAAAGTATGGATGCTGATGGTCCCTGTAACTCGCTGGTTGTACACTCTCCTTCACCGTTCTCGCATGCGCCGTCCTCTCATGCGCCGTCCTCTCATGCGCCCCACTCCGCTCTTACCTCGTTTTATGTCGAAACTTTGCAGTCTGTGGATTGCTGCTTCATCTATTGCGTTGTCCTCATCCAGCAGGTGGTCATTGCTTGATTTCAAAATGTCACTTCTATCCATCATTAATGTGCCCGTGATGGTAGCTTGTGGAGGCATGATGTCAGCTCTTTCATGTCCATAAAACCAAGAATGAGCAGGACAGTAGATCCATGTCAACGCCTGGATATTTGAGACCTCAACAGCTGCAGTCCACTCGTACCTAAGGCATCCCTTATGTACTTTCTGAAGTACGGCTTGCGAGTCTGTCACGATGACTGCCTTTGTTATAGAAGTCTCAGATATCCATTTCAGTGTTAGGGTCACTGCTTCCGTCTCTATTCTCATACTGGAGCACATGTATACACTACTGCGATCAGCAACGACCTGTTCTCTAACCCTAGCCTAGAAGCTCCAGCCTGATGTCCCACTGCGCACGACTGATCCGTCGGTGTATATGACAGCGTCACATTCCTGGGTGTTCTCAGTTATCAGCTGATTTACCTCGTGCTCTGTTCTTCCGCAGTGTAGCCTGGCTGTGATAATATGAATCGGAATAGAAAGATAAACCCCGTTCACCAAAATTACCGTGCTAAAACCGGATATGTCGGGCTGAATGGAGCAGATATCGCAGACAAGCTGAAAGCTACAACGCAATGCCCGCTTTAGGACGAACGCCTTGTCGGATAATTATAATCTTCTTGCTCATTTCAATCCTTTTTCTTCATTTATTGCAATACTTTCTCTTTCTCTGCTGGCTTTCTCTATTTACTCCTCTCTCCTGTCTAATCTTTCGCCTCTGCTCTATGTGTATCTCCCTCTCTTTATCTACATATCTTCCCCCCACCCCTTTTCTCTCTGGTTCTATCTATCTGTCTGTCTCTCTCTCTCTCTCTCTTCCCATCTCCTTCCCTCAGTCTTTTTCTCACTGTCTTATTCACTCTATCCTTCATTCTTACATCGTCTTCTTCTTCTTCGTTCGAGTATTTTTTATCATGGGTCTTTGGTCCTGACGCTAGAAGTCAGCTTTGAGTCGCTGGCCCTGACTCTAGGTCAGCTCTCGCTCGCTGGCCCTGACGCTAGAAGTCAGCTTCGGATCGCTGACTGCTATAGGACATCCATTGCTTAGCATCTTGATTCCATTTTGACTCTTGTTATTCGACCTATGAGATCATCTCTTTTATGATTTTCCTATTTCCGATATCTTTCTAGTAAACTATTTCAGTGCTCTCTTCCTTTCTTCTTTGCTGGTTCCTAGTCTATATCTCTAGCTTGCTATTCTACATTATGTTTCTACATTCATTTCCGTCTGATTTCACTGGCTAGAAAAGGATAGATACAAAACAAAAAAAACATCTAGCGGTTATAATAGATCATACAGGTAAGGTGAGTGAGCAAGTCAGCCTAGCAGTGAAAAAGGTAAATACAATGGTAGGTATGATAAAAAGAAATATTAAACATAGGAGCATGGAAGTGATAGTCAAACTGTATAAAGCATTAGTTACTTAAATTGGAATACTGTGTACATGTGGGATGTCCTAATCGTAGAGGGGATATCAACATGTTGGAAAGGATACAAAGAAGAGCGACACAACTGAAAGTGGGATTACAGAAATATAGTTATGAGGAAAGACTCAGAAAAACCGGCCTACAGTGTCTAGAAAAGAGAAGAATTGAACTTGATTTAAAACAAATCTATAAGATAATCAAGGTAAAAGATCAATTAGACTATAACTAGTTGTCTTTTTCAAAATACACCCGCCTACAAAAACTAGATGGCTTAGCTACGCTATAAATAATTAAAGAAAGGTCCTGATTAGATGCCAGTAAATATTTTTTATTCAGAGTGGTGAAATCATGGAATGCATTGCCACAGGAAATAGTGGAGACAGGATCAATTAATGCATTCAAGAATAAATTGGACCCACGTAGTTATTTTTTTTCAAAGTGAATGTAAAAAAAACTGGTTGTAGATTTTGACGACGTTCCTTCTGGAAGTTCGATTTTCAGCCCCATTTCTACTTCTCTCCTGAAGCTAATATTCAGTCTCTTCTCCAGATGTTATTTGGTCTACATCTCTTCTTCTTCCTGTGTGGATTCCTGGTCAGGGTCTGTCCAGTTACGTTTGATACGGCTTTCCATAACGTGTGTCCAGATTTGGCTGCTATTTTAACCGCTCTTTTCACATCATATCTTGTTTTCAATTGTTTGTGTTTTGGTGGTTGTTTTCAGTTGTTCTTTGCCTCTGACGAAGGTCTTATGGGCTTAACATAGATGTCGTCTTGTTTTTTTGTCCTAGAGTGATCATGGAGCCATTACCTGTTTGTGTCTTTATCAACATTAAACCTTCAGCAAATCCGTAACTTTGATCAATGTCTTTCTTTGCCTTGTTGCTTATAATTTATACAAGACCTCTTTTTCACATATTCTTCATCTTTTCGTTTACCTCATCTTTTTATCTCTCCATATTATTCATCTTCTCGTTTACCTCCTCTTTTCATCTTCACATATTCTTCCTTCACTTTTATTTCCTATTTTCATCTCCCCATATTCTTCATCTTCTTTTTTATTTCCTCTTTTCATCTTCCCATTTTCTTCATCTTTTCTTTTACCTCCTCTTTTCATCTCCACAATATCGTTCATCTTCTCTTTTGTTTCGAATTTTGATCTACGTTCTCTGTTGAATTTCTTCCATTTTACTCCTCTGCCTTTCCCTGTGCCGCCATGTTCTTCCAAGCTTTTATTTAACTCCTTACCTGACCATTGTCGTGGTGCGTGCTGAATGCGTGTCCCTCTGTCTTCCATTTGAACCAACTTCCCGATAACCGATCATGTCTCTATGTACGGAAAGTATGGCAGGCTACCGCACTTCCCACCTGCCAAGAAACTTATATCTGCCAAATAGGTTAACGGCTGTAAGAAGTGGCCTTCTACAAAGGACATACTAAATACATAGGAGGTCTGCGTGGTCTAGGGTGGAACGTCCGTTTCACAATCCCAACCGACCGTGTTCGAATCCCATCGTATCCAATTTGACTGACAATGGATTGTAGCAGTGAGATCGCACATCCACATACGGATAGTAATGGTGATCTCCCGTGCTGCACACCTTGTGTGGTGTAAGAAGCACGTTCTGCAACGGACATGCTACGTACTTACTTTCCAATAACCTAAACAGTCGAAATTATGTGCATATACTTTGCTAGTGGGAGCTGTTAATCTGTCACATTGTGATGGATATTTGACAAGTCGTTTAAACTGTGAAGAAGTTTCTTTGAATTTACTTTGTTCTGTCTCGGTTCAATCTGGACTATTTGCTGCCCAAGAATATCCAGATTTTTTGGACGCAGTGCGACAGACGGCTGTCAAGGTGCCGACATCAGCATGATGCTGGTAAAAAGCAAGAAACGCGTGCGCCACATTCTTCTGTCTGTGTGCGTGTCTCTCTCTCTCTCTCTCTCTTTATATATATATAAATGGTCTGGGAAAACACTGCGCTGTCTCACCACACCAAGGTCCGGGTCTATCAGACCTGTGTTCTTGGCACTCTCATGAATGGAAGCGAGACTTGGAGCACTAAACAGAAAACAGTGGCTGAACACCTATCACGTGAGGTGTCTACGGCGTATTGTCGGGATTGGGTGGCAAGAGAGAGTGTTATATAATACGGTCTTGCAAGAAGGCAAACACTCACAGCGTGTACTCGATGTTGAGAGCCAGCGACGCTTACGGTGGTTGGTAAATGTTTATCGCATGGAAGACGAGAGGCTGCCAAAGGATATTCTTTATGGAGAGCTAGCCATTAGAGTTAGCAGAATCGGCCGTCCCACACTGCCATTTAATGACGTATGCAAGAGGGTTATGAAGTCATGTGACGTCCCATCCGAGGGCTGGGAAGAAATTGCTGAGGATCGAGCTATCTGGAGACAGTCAGTTGGAGGGAGCATAGTGGCTGCTGGAGCTAGTAGAGGTCTTTTGGCTGCAGAGAAAAGAGAAGGACTGAAGAGATCAAGGAACAGGCAGGCAAACCAGCCTCCTCAGTATGGTTGTATGATCTGTGACAGGGCCTTTACATCCATTGCAGACAGTGTCGAAATACAGGAGACAGAGCTAGACAAAACTTACAGGGCGCCCCACGCATGGTCTACAGAGACCTAGACGCATATGAATGCTATATCTGACCCACCAAGGGCTCCTCGCCTCCCCCCCCCCCAACTCCACCTCCATTTCGTTGCAAAGAAAGAACATAAAAAATCACGAATGTTTTTTCTATCCCCTTGCAAGGCAGTGTGGTCTAGTGGTGAAATGTCCATTTCACAAACCTAACGCAAATGCACCGGAGTCCAGTTAAGCAGACAAAGGACTTTTTGGGGTGCAACCGCTCATTTCCGTACGGACAGTAATGGCAACCTATCTGGAAGGAATCATGTAACAGCCATATAGGTTGGTAGTTATATCTGGTTTATCTTTGAATTCTCTCTTCTTGTTCTTCTTTGAATTCTCTCTTCTTGTTCTTCTTTTAATTCTCTCATCTTGTTCTTCTTTGAATTCTCTCTTCTTGTTCTTCTTTGAATTATATCTTCTTGTTCTTCTTTTAATTCTCTCATCTTGTTCTTCTTTCAATTCTCTCTTCTTGTTTTTCCTTTTAATTCTCTCTTCTTGTTTTTCTTTCAATTCTCTCTCTTCTGGTTCTTCCTCTTGTTATCTCTTCTTGTTCTTCTAGTTCTTCTCCCTAGTCTCTCTTCTGATTCTTCTTCCCATTCTTTCTTCTTGTTGTTCCTTGATAACAATGATCTCTTATGGTTCCTTTTTAATTTTTAAAATTTTTTCTGTCATCTTCCCATTCTCTCTTCTTGTTCTTCTTTTCATCTCGCTTTTTCTCGTCGTCTTTGTTATCATATATTTTGCCTCATTCTGCAAAGTAAAACTTCTTTCAACCACGGACTCAGTCCGTTTGGTCATATCACGATATATTTACCATCTAAATGGTCAAGCAGCGGACCTACGCTTAAGCATGGTGACCTCTCTGTAACCATCCTCTTCGTTCCTCTTTCTATTTACGTCTATCACGTTTCCTTTCATCCTTAATCATTCAACGGTTACATGCTGAAGTCGGATGCACTGGGCCGACAGGCGCAAAATAAAAACCACAGTGCAACGCATACCGTTTTGGGGATTAGAGAAATAAGGCGAGTGAGGGAAACAAACATTCAACGGTTATTGTTGTTGATTAATGCACACAATGAGTAAGTTCACTCTCTTGTGTGACCTGAAAATTGCTCTAAGTGGCTGGTTGCAGTTGTTTCCCTCAGATCCACGGTCCTACAGTTGGAGAAAAATATGTTTTTCACGTGGTTCTTCTGGTAAAAATTCCCTTGATCTTTGGGTAGTGAGATCGGACTCCCGTGTTCAGTGTCGAGCAAGTTAAAAATTCCTTGGCATTTGGAAAAAAAATACCTAAGTTATTTATACCTTTTCCCAGGTGGTTTATTAACAGCAGCAATAGATGTCGCCTAACTGGCTGTAGGTCCACTCAGCTCTAGTGTATGAGTCTATTAAGATGGACTTGCAAGCCGGTAAAAATTACTCTCTAAGAACTGATTGTGTACAAACTCTATATAGTCTTCTAATCCAGTATAAAGACGTTAAGTTAAGTTAAGGTATACTAAGTTAAGTTAAGTTAAGTTACCTCGTCAAAAGTTATTCAGCTCAACACAAGTATCTTCTAACAACATGCTCACTTTTCTCATTCTTTTTTGAAGAAACCTTGTTTTGTCTTTCCCTTTTTCTTGATTCTGTTCTTTTCTTTATGTACCTCTTTTACCATTTTCTTCCTTATTCTCTGAGTTAATAATTTTTCTTGGATTATCGATTACCTTATATGAAACAGTTTCTTTATTCTTTTTAACCAAATATTGTGTTTTGCAAATGTGTAATCTTGATCAAACACTTGAGGGAGGTATCGTATTTGCCTGACATTTTTTTAAATGACAATCTCATTGTGTTCCAACCTTGATTTATCGTGTTTGTTTACGACGTAATCGGTTTTTTGTGGTTTTTTGTGTGTGTGGCTTGTTTGCGTTTCTGTGCACGGAATAATTATTTTGTTTTTAGTTGTACTATTACATTAATTAATTATTTGCGGCGAATGCCTTTGTTAAGTGAATAAACGGATTAAATGTATATTTTTATAAAGAGTATAATTTTCTATATCGTAGAATAATTTGCAACTCCTTTCTTTGCACTTTGCATATTACGCAATTCACTCCCGTGTTTGAAGAAATCACTTCAAATTTTATCTAACCATAAAATTGGTTTAAAATAAATAGAGAGTCATTTGTTCTTCTGGAATAAGAAACAGACTTCAAGGTCATGTATAGGCGAGTAACTTTTCGAAACGCTAATTAAATTTTTCAGATTTGTTTTTCTGGTTCTTTTCTCTTTTTCGTTCTTAAATAAATAGGTTTATTTCCAAACCATGGGAAGGAAGACTAACGTCTGGTCAGGCAAAACATACCGATCAGATATGTTGGTCAGGGTCATGCAAAATAGACTGGCCGAGTATACCTCGGCTTCCCCACAGCCCTTCATGGAAATGGGTTGTTTTCGTGGCAGCCTGGCTAACGGGATAAGGGATCGACGCAATCCCGGTAATATTGAGCGACACACAGGTGAAGCCAAACATAGTACAACCGCCCGGAGGACCCTGGTCTACCTTCACCAGCACGCTCCGGATGTCAGGAAAGCTTACATAAAATGTACATTTTATGGCGTGCAAAAGGATAAATCGACTCATCCTGGGTATTCAACAATAATGTCCAGACCATAACAAATAGACATATATACATTGAGACACATCGGTAGGAATGGAAACGGATAGACCATATATATACATACACATACACTCACACACAAACAAACAACACATATACACACATACACACTTACACTCATACACACATACACACATGCACTCATACACTCATACACATACACACATGCACTCATACACTCATACACACATACACTCATACACACAACACACATACACTCATACACTAATACACACATACACTCATACACTAATACACACATACACTCATACACACAACACACATACACTCATACACTAATACACACATACACTCATACATACATACACTCATACACACAACACACATACACTCATACACACAAACACTCATACACACATACACACATACACTCATACATACATACACTCATACATACATACACTCATACACACAACACACATACATTCATACACACATACACACATACACTCATACACTCATACACACAAACACTCATACACTCATACATACATACACTCATACATACATACACTCATACACACAACACACATACACTCATACACTCATACACACAAACACTCATACACACACACACTCATACACACAACACACATACACTCATACACTCATACACACATACACACACACACTCATACATACATACACTCATACACACAACACACATACATACACTCATACACTCATACACTCATACATACATACACTCATACACACAACACACATACATACACTCATACACTCATACACTCATAAACTCATACATTCATACGCTCATACACTCATACACTCATATACTCAAACACTCATATACTCATACACTCATGCACTCATACACTCATACACTTATACACTCATATACTCAAACACTCATACACTCATACACTCATGCAGTCACACTCATACACTCATACAACCATACACTCATGCAGTCATACACTCATACACTCATACACTCATACACTCATGCAGTCATACACTCATGGACTCATACACTCATACACTCATACACTCATGCAGTCATACACTCATACACTCATACACTCATACACTCATACACTCATACATTAACACTCATACTCTCATACACTCATACACTCATACACTCATACACTCATACATTAACACTCATACACTCATACACTCATACACTCATACACTCATACACTCATACACTCATACACTCATACACTCATACATTAACACTCATACTCTCATACACTCATACACTCATACACTCATACACTCATACACTCATACACTCATACACTCATACACTCATGCAGTCATACACTCATACACTCATACACTCATACACTCATACATTAACACTCATACACTCATACATTAACACTCATACACTCATACACTCATACACTCATACACTCATACACTCATACACTCATGCAGTCATACACTCATACTCTCATACACTCATACACTCATTCACTCATACAGTTACACTCATACACTAATACACTCATATACTCATGAACTCATACACTCATACACTCATATACTCAAACACTCATATACTCATATACTCATGCACTCATACACTCATACACTCATACACTCATTTACTCAAGCACGCATATACTCATACACTCATGGACTCATACACTCATACACTCCTATACTCATACACTCATGGACTCACACTCATACACTCATATACTCAAACACTCATGTACTCATACACTCATGTAATCATACACTCATACACTTATACACTCATATACTCAAACACTCATATACTCATGCACTCATGGACTCATACACTCATATACTCATACACTCATACACTCATACACTCATGCAGTCACACTCATACACTCATACAACCATACACTCATGCAGTCATACACTCACACTCATACACTCATACACTCATGCAGTCATACACTCATACACTCATACACTCATACATTAACACTCATACACTCATACACTCATACACTCATACATTAACACTCATACACTCATACACTCATACACTCATACACTCATACACTCATACACTCATGCAGTCATACACTCATACTCTCATACACTCATACACTCATACACTCATACAGTTACACTCATACACTAATACACTCATATACTCATGAACTCATACACTCATACACTCATTTACTCAAGCACGCATATACTCATACACTCATGGACTCATACACTCATACACTCCTATACTCATACACTCATGGACTCACACTCATACACTCATAAACTCAAACACTCATGTACTCATACACTCATGTAATCATACACTCATACACTCATACACTCATACACTCATACACTCATACACTCATACACTCATACATTAACACTCATACACTCATACACTCATAAACTCATACACTCATACACTCATACACTCATACACTCATACATTAACACTCATACACTCATACACTCATACACTCATACACTCATACACTCATACACTCATACATTAACACTCATACACTCATACACTCATACACTCATACACTCATACACTCATACACTCATGCAGTCATACACTCATACACTCATACACTCATACACTCATACATTAACACTCATACACTCATACACTCATACACTCATACACTCATACACTCATACACTCATACACTCATACACCCATACACCCATACACTCATACATTAACACTCATACACTCATACACTCATACACTCATACATTAACACTCATACACTCATACACTAACACTCATACACTCATACACTCATACACTCATACACTCATGCAGTCATACACTCATACTCTCATACACTCATACACTCATACACTCATACAGTTACACTCATACACTAATACACTCATATACTCATGAACTCATACACTCATACACTCATATACTCAAACACTCATATACTCATACACTCATGCACTCATACACTCATACACTCATACACTCATTTACTCAAGCACGCATATACTCATACACTCATGGACTCATACACTCCTATACTCATACACTCATGGACTCACACTCATACACTCATATACTCAAACACTCATGTACTCATACACTCATGTAATCATACACTCATACACTTATACACTCATATACTCATGCACTCATACACTCATACACTCATACACACATACACATACACACACATACACACACAAATACACACACATACACACACAAATACAGGCCGTATTGCGTCTATCTACAACGCTTCGATATACTGCCGTCCTGGTCCTTAACCAAGCGAAACTTAGCTCACTGAGGTGGAGAAGTTACCAAATGTACAACTTAACTGCAAATGTAATTATGATGATAAACTTCGTCTACTATTTATGGACAGTAAACAAAACTCCGACGGCCAAAGCCCGCCGGACATCTGGCTGCCGGCTCTATGAACGCCTGCATGGAGTGTGAAACGAGCGGGGGATCTGACAAACAAGCTACGGATGTACATAATGAGTCGCCCCCATCCTGCAGCGCGGATAAGAAACCTGAACTATTCTGCAGCCCGATCTGAAGCGCATTGAGACCTGCCACATCCGAAGCCACAAGCGAATTGTTACGATCTACTGGTGCCATCGTGTCTCAAACGAGGAAGTCGACTTAGTAGACATACCTTGAGAGTACGCTCACGATGTTAAATCGTCGTCGTTTGGTCGGATTTTGATATGTGGCCCGCATTGCCGAGGATGTCCCCTCCCAACAGGTTAGGAGGCGACCCCCCCCCCCCTCTCCAGTCATGATCCCGCCCTTCGCAGCCGTCCACGCACCACCTGGTTAGAACAATTCGAAAAGACATCACCCCCACTGCATGTAGCCTGGGAATCAGCCGGGCATCCTGTTCATAAACGTATTGCGCGCTGGGCCCGTGTCGCCTAAACTGGTTACCAACCAAACTACCTTACAAACCTACAAGAGTACCAACCTACCTATCAACCTACCTACCCTACCAGCCTACCTACCAACCTACCTACCAACCTACATGTCTATCAAGATACCTACCAACTAACCACTCTAACAACATATATATCTCCCAGTTTACCTACCAGCCTACCTACGAACCTACCAGCCTACCTACCAACCTACCTGTCTAATTGCCAGCTTACCTACCAACCTACCTATCTACCAAGCTATCTACCTACTTACCAATCAACCATTTTACCAACCTATCTATCTACCAGTCTACATACCAGCCTACCTACCAATATACCTGTCTACCAAGCTACCTAGCTACTTACCAACCAACCTTCCTACCAACCTACCTATCTACCAGTCTACGTACCAGCCTACCTACCAATCTGAAAGTCTACCTACCAGCCTACCTACCAGCCTACCTATCTATCTACCAGTCTACCTACCAGCCTACCTATCTATCTACCAGTCTACCTACCAGCAATATACCAGTCTACCTACCAGCCTACCTACCAACCTACATACCAACGTATACCTTTTTTATGATTCAATGTATTGACAAGTCTTTTGAATTTATTATGAAATGTCGTTCAACATTATATTGTCGTTCCTACAGTCACACTTTTCACAGACGATCAAGCAGTCATAGCAACTTGAGAAATACTACTGCAACAACACACTGACAAACTAAATAGAGCCAAAAATGTAAAGAATACACCATGGAAATCTATGTAGAAGAAAACAGAGGTCATGAAAATACCTAGATAAGCAGGACAAACCAATATCTTCTCTGCATAGCAGAAAATCTAACAGGTGACAGATTTCACATTCCTAGGGAACACGTTATCAACAGACGGAAGAATTACAGCGGAAATACAACAAAGATGCAATAAGGCAAATAAGATCATTAGACAATTAACTCTAAATGTTAATTGCAAGCACGTTACAATAACTACCAAAAGAGCTTTACACAATACGATTTTCGTCCCGACACTATGCTATCAATGTTAAAACTTGACACTAACATTAAATGAAAAACGACAAATCCTAGCAGTAAAAATGAAATCCCTGCGAAAAATAGTGGGAGAGCAGGAGAGCAGGATCAGAAATAATGGCATTAGGAGAAGGGTGGAGACAACATAAAAAGAGGGTAACTAAAATGGGTTGATCGCGTAACAAAGCTACCACCACATAGCCTCTTCTCAACAATCAATGCCATCTAGATACAACGGATTCAGAGCCAATGGTAGACAAAGAAAAATGTAGCTTGTGGAAATATCTGAGAATGGGAATATCATTGTGCATGAGGCACACAGTCGGTCTCGTTCTAGAGATCGCTTCATAACCTGACACTGAAAGGCAAAACAAGATATGAAGACAAGAATAAGAATAAGGCCGTTTGTAGTGCACAGCAAGCAAGCCCACTTCTATTTAGTTTCCTTAAAGAAGTAGTCATCTTCACATTCCGAATGGAAGTGATACCTAGCGGTTATAACAGATGGCACAGGTAAGGTGAGGGAGTTAGATCATACAGGTAAGGGGAGTGAGTTAGATTATACAGGTAAGGGGAGTGAGTTAGATCATACAGGTAAGGTGAGAGAGTTAGATCATACAGGTACGGTGAGAGAACTAGGTCATACATTCCGAATGGAAGTGATACCTAGCGGTTATAACAGATGACAAAGGTAAGGTGAGGGAGTTAGATCATACAGGTAAGGGGAGTGAGTTAGATCATACAGGTAAGGGGAGTGAGTTAGATCATACAGGTAAGGTGAGAGAGTTAGATCACACAGGTACGGTGAGAGAGCTAGGTCATACAGGTAAGGGGAGTGAGTTAGATCATACAGGTAAGGTGAGAGAGTTAGATCATACAGGTACGGTGAGTGAGTTAGATCATGCAGATAAGGTGAGAGAGTTAGATCAAACGGGTAAGGTGAGAGAGTTAGATCATACAGGTACGGTGAGTGACTTAGATCATACAGGTAAGGTGAGTGACTTAGATCATACAGTTAAAATGAAAAACCTGGTTGTATGCAGACTATGCAGAGTCTTCTAAACTAGAATAAAGAAGGTTTTTGTTTTAAAAAGAGTTTCTTATTTAGTCATGTGTCTTTTCGGTTACTACTGAAGGTGAAGAATAGATACAGTCCGTCTTTTAATTCATAATCATTGTCTGAAGCAATTTTCTACAAAACGGAATGTCATATTCAATTGATTTTTCTCAGGCAGCCATAGAATATCGATAACGTTTAGTAAATATTTATTTCTCTAAGACATTTGATCAATTTTGAAAAATGTATTCATTAGGCTATATTAAAAGCAACCTCACTGAATGGGACGTAATTTTAACATGTTTACGGTACACAGTCGTGCTGTTTTAAAAATAAATGATCTTTATTGAATTTGAATGTCAAAACAAGTTCTTGATTTTCACGTGGGCCAATTAGACACTATCGAATGCTGAAAACAACCAAGGTCATTCAAGTGAAACTGTCATTTAGATTTAGGCGTATAACGATATTATAGTTTGTATGGTTGTTATTGTGACATATAGTTTTTTTTTTCTTCAAATTTACATTGTTATCAATTTCAAAATGAGTTTGAAGTGTACATTTATAACAATGCTGAAGGTTACCGTTTTAGTATACAAGTTTTTTTCCCAGGGAATCTAACATGGATGGATTGCGATATTTATGACCCAGAGAAACGAACGCAATTAGCACTAGGTCTGGATAGATCGTACTTTTACCGTTGGATTAGACAGGATTCATATCAAGCAAGGTTTAATGAGGCGGCGTGGCCTAGTTGTTAAGTGACACGGCTCACCACCCGAAGGTGCTGGGATCACTCCTAGACACAGCACATACTGTTACCCCGGGGAATCAAACCCTTAGAAATTGCAGGAGGAAGCAGACCCTTGCATAAAATGCATGCCGAAGTCGGATGCACTGGGCCGACGGGTGCAAAAATAAAAACATGGTGCAAAGCACATCGGCTTACAGAATAGAGAGAAATAAGGCAAACACACACAGCAAGAAGGTAGGAAGAGGAAATTTGACGATTTCAACAGAGATGTAATAAAACGAGATTGTGAAACTGTTGACGAAAAATCAATTTTTTACTCTAAGGAAACTAAAATTAACATTTCAATCCGACTACAGTGTTGACATTTTCAAAAGTACTCTTTGGAAAATTGTAAGAGCCGCCGGAGTTACATTGAGGAAAACTTCAGGCGACAGGAATATTATATGTGGAAAGCCACATTTGATTGATGCCAGAAGCAAATACATGAGACAGATACGTGAACGGTGTAGGCAAGGCTAGGATTTGGTATGCTTGGACGAATCCTGGGGCAATGCTCACCACACCTATGGTAGAGAATGGCAATCAGTTGACGGTGAACAAAAAAGACAATTTCCAAGCAGCAAAGAGCAGCGCATTATACTAACGTCTGCTGGAAGCAGTGAAAAAGGACTTGTCCATGAAGTTGAATTTATTTTCAAACCAAAAAGTACCGACGGTAGAGACTACCACACTGGAATGAATTGACAAATTTGGATGACTGGATGACGAATGATCTGCTTCCAATTCTAGTCATTCCTAGTAATGGATAATGCGTCCTATCACAATGCAGTATTAGAGGAAGACAAAGTATCAACTACATCAAATAAAAAAGCTCAAATTAAGACATGGCTAGATAAAGAAAAAGTGAATTTCGACAACACGTGTTTGAAGCCAGAGTTATGGCAAATTGTGAGGAAGACAGATAAGACAAAGATGTATCGAATTGACAATACCACTGAAGAGCACGGTCACATTTCTCTGCGACTACCTGCATATCATGCACATCTAAACCCTATAGAGCTTGTGTGGGTTAAAGTCAAAGGACATGTTGCCGAACAGAACAGGACATATAAAATGTGTGATGTTGAAGTGCTGACACGCGAGTACCTTTCAAAAATAGACATTCAGTTCTGGAAGACGTATGTTGAACATGTGCTACGAGAAGGAAAACAGAACTGGCAACGAGAGGGATTACAATTTGTCCAGCCAATAACAATTATCGATCACTTTGAATCGACAGATTCAGATGACTAATTTCATATTTGTGGACATACTGATTAGCAGACTTGGATGAATTAGCGTATGTTTATCGAAACAATTAAGTGTACATACAATGACAACAAATACATTTCAATATTCAATTCCTTTAAGCAACATAAAATTATCTGCGCAGTTGATACAACAATGGGGTCTAATGGTGACCGAAGGACTGTACTAACTGTTGCATATTGGTGCCACTTTTAAGAATGTACATAAAGAGCAACACAAGCAATCAATTGATCTATTAAGACATTAAGGAGATACGCCTTTAAACATAATGTGACGATAAATGCGTACTGTAAAATCTTAAATTTAATGCTATTTCTTTGCAATGGCTCTAAAAGATCAACATAATTCGCCGATGTGCAAATGTCTTAAAATCTATTTACTAAATGGCATCAATGTTTTAGCGCCATGGATATTCTGTGGTTGCATGCGAAAAATCATTTTGGTTTAGTAGAAAATTGCTTCGGACCAAGTTCATGAATTAAAAGACGGACTATAGAAGAATTGTATCGCCTTGCAGTGTGAACACATAGTGAGGAACTCAAGTTCACACAAATTTCCAGGTAAGTTCCTTGACTCCTTCATACTAAAGTGCAAAGCTTTTCAATCGCCCTCTTGAATTTAGAAACATATATCTAGTGTAGAAACTCGCAAACTGGCACAAAGACAAACATACAGGTATGGAAACATTCAGACTCACCATTACTTGGCACCCCGAGGTCTAGACTGGACCTGACGTCAAAGATGAGCGCGTGCACCACTCGGCTGTAGGCGACACTCATGATGAACACGGGTAGGACCAGCAAAGTCATGTCAAGTAAGATCGTATAAGCTTGTTCTACCTGGATATTGGGCCATATCTCCCGGCACATGTGGGCCCCGTTTCCTATGGCGATATGTTTTTGGAAGACTGCTGTTGGCGTCATCAAGGCCCCGGCCAGCACCCAGCACACTGCTATACATCTGTGAAGGTGGAGGCGAGAGATGGTGATGTTGTTTCTATTCAGTTGTTGCTAGTGTTATTGTTGTCGTTGTTAATGTTTCTTTGTTGTTGTTGCTGCTGTTGTTATTGTCGTGTTGGTGCTGTTGTTGCTGTTGTTGTTCCTTTTGCTATTGTTCTGTCATGTTGTTGTCGTTGTGTTATTATTGTTGTTATTGTTTATTTGTTGTTGTTGTTGCTGCTGTTGTTGTAGTCGAGTTGGTGCTATTGTTGTTGTTGTCGTTGTTGTCATTGTTGTTGTCATTGTTGTTGCTTCTGTCATCGTCGTAGAGGCTGTTGCTGTTGCTGCTGTCATTGACGTCGACTGCTTCGTCGTCGCTGCTGCTTCTTCTGTTGCTGATATTGTTGTTCTTGTTTTTGTTGTTCTTGTTTTTGTTGTTGTCTTTGTTGTTATTGTTGTTGTTGTTCTTGTACTTGTTGTTCTTGTTGTTGTTCTTGTTGTTGTTCTTGTTGTTGTTCTTGTACTTGTTGTTCTTGTTGTTGTTCTTGTACTTGTTGTTCTTGTACTTGTTGTTCTTGTACTTGTTGTTCTTGTTGTTGTTCTTGTACTTGTTGTTCTTGTTGTTGTTCTTGTACTTGTTGTTCTTGTACTTTTTGTTCTTGTTGTTGTTCTTGTTGTTGTTCTTGTACTTGTTGTTCTTGTACTTGTTGTTATTGTTGTTGTTCTTGTTGTTCTTGTACTTGTTGTTCTTGTTGTTGTTGTTCTTGTACTTGTTGTTCTTGTTGTTGTTCTTGTTGTTCTTCTTGTACTTGTTGTTCTTGTTGTTGTTCTTGTACTTGTTGTTCTTGTACTTTTTGTTCTTGTTGTTGTTCTTGTACTTGTTGTTCTTGTACTTGTTGTTATTGTTGTTGTTCTTGTACCTTTTGTTGTTGTTATTGTTCTTGTTGTTGTTCTTGTTGTTGTTCTTGTACTTGTTGTTCTTGTTGTTGTTCTTGTTGTTCTTGTACTTGTTGTTCTTGTTGTTGTTGTTCTTGTACTTGTTGTTCTTGTTGTTGTTCTTGTTGTTCTTCTTGTACTTGTTGTTCTTGTACTTGTTGTTCTTCTTGTACTTGTTGTTCTTGTTCTTGTTGTTCTTCTTGTACTTGTTGTTCTTGTACTTGTTGTTCTTGTTGCTGTTCTTGTTGTTGTTCTTGTACTTGTTGTTCTTGTTGTTGTTCTTGTTGTTGTTCTTGTTGTTGTTCTTGTTGTTGTTCTTGTTGTTGTTCTTGTACTTGTTGTTGTTGTTATTGTTGTTGTTGTTCTTGTTGTTGTTCTTGTACTTGTTGTTGTTCTTGTTGTTGTTCTTGTTGTTGTTCTTGTTGTTGTTCTTGTTGTTGTTCTTGTTGTTGTTCTTGTACTTGTTGTTGTTCTTGTTGTTGTTCTTGTTGTTGTTCTTGTTGTTGTTCTTGTTGTTGTTCTTGTACTTGTTGTTGTTATTGTTGTTGTTCTTGTTGTTGTTCTTG